>JACBWV010000041.1:0-63542 GCA_013435795.1 Chlamydomonas sp. ICE-L | reverse complement strand
CGTGGGGATGGAGGGTGGGGAAGAGAAGAAAGGGGAGGGGATGAGAGGAGAAAAAGGGTTCGGAGGAAAATCTATCGTTGTTGTCATCGCTGTCATATCAATAATAGGGGGATGCACAAATCGAAGGGGGCTGGGCTGACAGTCGCCCCTGCAGTGTGACAACGAGGCTGTGTCCTTAGTTTTGAAACCAAGTATGTGATGCAGGTGACTGCGCAAGGAGGGCGATAAAAGGTCGCCAAAAGGGGCTCGGCGTCCAAACGGGGTTACGAGACAAAGGTGTGGCATCCCAAGCGGATCATGGCTGGGTGTGTTTGATAGATGAGTCCATGATCGCTGGTGGCTGGAGGGTTGTGTGGTTTTGGTTGTGTTGTTTGTTTTTTGTTCAGCGACAATAATTGTGTTATCTATCAGCCACGTTTGGCAATGTGTCCTGTGTGGTTATGGTGCTTATTTTTTTCGGTGTGGGGGCGATACATTTCATCGGAAGAGTCATATTATGTTACGAGACGCCTTCACCACAGCAAACATAGCGAAGACATTAGTGGCCAGGGCCTACTATCTCGTAGGACAGCGGCATACCAGTTTCCAAAGGCAAAACATTCGAAGAGGAGTTAGTGGGGCAGTTCCTTGGCGCTGTTATGCAGTCGCGTATCAGTGGCAAGTGGAGACGCTTGTTGTGGTAGACTGATGTCATCTTCATGAAGCCATCCGGTGGGTAAGGCTCGACGTTGATAGTGGCTGGGCTGTGACGCCAGTGTTGACCTCGGTGCACACTCTCCTTCAAATAGGAGAATAGACACACATGGCAAGCCTTCACCCAGACTCCCGACACCGAAAATGTCTCCAACGGCAGAAAGTCTTGCCGACTCGGGGAGCTCGACGTAACGACGTCGCCCACTCGGCACTGAGCGTGATCGGAAGATTGCCACAGGGGCAATGTCGCCTCACGATCTTCGACCCCCCATCATGGGACTTCTGGGGTAATGCAAAGCCTCGGAACAGCCAAAAAGGAAAAGCCAACGAGATCCGAGAAAGGCACCTGGAGGGGACTGGAACACAGGAAGGTGAGATCGAAGGGCACCCTACCTAAGGGTCTGTGCTCTTCATGTGACTAGCGACGGCAACGGAAAAAAGCCATCTTCTACGAATGCCATATATACACTAGGTAGTGATGGCGGAGAGAGGAGAGAAGGGGTACAAAAGGAAGGGGTGTCCTGTGGGAGCGGACGTCGGGTGGCCAGTGGGCTGGAGGAAGAGGGTGTCGGGAGGGAACGGAGGAGGAAGGGAGGTGAAAAGGTGGGACAGGGATGGGCAGGAGGAGTCTGTTTTGCCTTGAGATGGCGGCAGCACCAGCAGCAGCTGCTGCCTCAGAGATGGGTCGGGGGTTGGGAGCGAGGGGTCTGCGAGGGGAGGGGCGGCGGAGGGATGATAGGAGGGACCGTGAGCTGGGGTATTTTTTTTTTTTTTTTTTTTTACAAAGGGGGGAACCAGGAAAGGCGCCAACTGATAAAACCTAGCCCTTTGTGGACCAAGGGACAATACCAAAGAAAAATTCAAGAACGGCTAAGGGAAAGCTACCGGGGAGGACACAAACCGCGGCGACGTAAGGGACAAAGGAGACGGAAACAGAAGACAACCAAACCAGAGAGGCAAGGAAGAAGCCAAAAACAGGGAAGCACAGAGAAGGGCTAGGACTACTAAGAAAAAAAAAGACCTATGAAGGGTTGGGGCCCCCCAAAACATTGCACCTCTAACCGTCACCGGATCAGAAGATGAAAGAGGAGATGCCAAACTAAGGAGGACCTACTAAAGGAAAAACTATGCAAGAAATAGAGAAGAAAAAAAGGGGGGGAGGGGGGGGGGGCGGGGGGGGGGGGACTAAGGGAGCAACTGAGGAGGAAACTAAGTAGGCAAATCAGGTGGAAACTGAACTAGGGGACGCCAACTAAGTGGAGACAACGCAAAAACAAGCCAAAAGCAGGGGTCACCCAAACAGGAAAGGGTAGAGGGAGACTCTGGATCGAGATGACGTTAAGGAAGGGGGCTTGAGAGGGGATGAAGGATAAGGGTGTATCGATTGCGAGGGGAATCTTTCAGTGGAAGATGGAGACTCTTCTAGTGCAGGTTGAGGGGGAGCGGGAGGGGGGGAGGTATCATAGAGGAGATGTGTGTGTACCAAGCTTTGCTGTTGTCGTCAACACTGAGTCTGCTACTGAGTTGTGTCAAAACATCTGCTTGCTGTAGGAAAAATCCGATTCCTCTAACCAGGTGGCAAAGCTGTGTAAGTCATTGAGGTATTAAAGGCAAGTGTTCTGATACTGTAGTCCAATAGCAGCGGTGCTAAAGGACCGGACCGATGTTGCTGTCGTTGGTGGCTGCAACCAAGGCTCCTACTTGCAGGTGCCTGTTGCATAGTTTCCGCTGCTTGGTTTTGGGGTAATGGAGTACAATTGTTTTTTTTTTTTTTTTTGAGCCTTTAGCTACTGATTCTGATGCTGTTGCTTGTGGGAGCTGAGGTTGATGCTTTCTGAGAGGAGGTTTAGCTGATTGCCTGATGTCTGATACCTGATACGCTGGTGTGCTCGAGGTTGCTTGATCGGTGCTGATTGTGATTAGCACTTGTGTATATGCTGTGCGAATTCTAATGTTGCATTGGTTTTTTCTGATGCTATAGCCTGAGGCTGAGGGAGCTGGTGAGCTAGAGCTAGACTAATACAGATGCTAATGTTGATGCTGACTGCTAGAGGCTGGCACTAAGGCTAAGGCTTAGCATCTGCCTGATGCCGAGGCTGAGAGAGCTGGAGCTGATGCTAGAGCTGATACTGATGCTGATGCTGATGCTGACGCTGAGGCTGAGGCTGTGGCTGAGGCTGTGGCTGTGGCTGAGGCTGAGGCTGAGGCTGAGGCTGAGGCTCAGGCTGAGGCTGCTGATGTTGGTACTGCTGAAGCCGAAACAGATCTTGGAGTGAAAGGTGTCAGTCAACCTGATGTTAGTTTTTAGTGAATCGATGGTGGTTGTTGCTCTGATGGGCAAATCTCTACAAGGAAGCCGTGCGATGACTGATTGCGAGAAGAAGTTGCCTTGATAGTGTGCTGCGTTCTGGTGCTGTAGCTGCGGCTATATCACAAATTCTCACCTGGGTTTGTTGATGAAGCTGCTGTGGATCTGAAGTGGAGTATGAAACTTGTGCTTCATCTGAAGAATGGGGGTGCGGGTGAAGTTCCCTGGCCAGTGTTGGCGTGCTGTCGATTGGGGCTGCTGAAGTCCCTGGGTCTGTGTGTGGTCTCCTGACTGAGAAGCTTGAAAAAGAATAATGTTAACCTGGGGGCGAAGCTCATGAGGGAACCGCATGGAGGAGTGCCTCAGTAGATGGAAACATTATATGGGCTGTTGGGAGCAGGGGGATGGTGTGGTGGACCATGTTTAGAAGGAGGGTGGGGTGAGAGTGCTGTGTACTGGAACGTTGGATGTACATGGGAAATGGAGAGAAATGAAGGAGGGGTAGGCCGGCACTAGTGCACAGATATCGTGGGCCCTATGGGTCCATGTTGGAATAATGTAAGGGAGGGAGGGGTGAAGGAGGAGGAGGAGGAGGGGAAGTAAAGGGGAGGTAGAAGAGAAGGCCTTAAAGAAGTTAGAGTGGATGTGGTGAGATGTGGAACGAGCAGAATGGTAGGAAAGGGGGAAATAGCGGATCTTGATCCAAGAGGGGGGTCTGAGGGTGGTCTACTGGGAGGGAGAGGGAGGGAGAAAGGGTGGCAGGCGGTGAGGAAGGGGTCTTCTGTGGGTGGGATGACATCCACGATGATACGGCAGCGTTGGCGTTTCACTGCAATACTGCGCGGAGGATAGATGACTGCCCCGGAAGGGGTGGGCATGTAATGTCTTGTAGCCGGCCGCTAATAGGATGGCCTGCATGGAAGGCCAATGAGTGCGCATGTGGAGGGTACTTTGAAGAAAAAAAATTTCATAGCTTCGGTGTTAAGATTGGATAGGGGATGAGCAGAGGATAGGGGGATGTAGATCTACGCTGTCCCCACTCCACGTGAAGTTGCCAGAAATGAGATAGGCCGCCTAGAAAGGTCGCGTAATATTGGCCATTGGGGTGCAATGAGATGCACCAATAAGCTTTGCATGGGACCAACAAAGCGCATCGCCCCATTGGCGGCATAACCATGGAGAAGGGTGGTGAAGTACTGGAGGATGAGTTGAGAAAGGCTGCGATCTCTGGGCTCAACTGTTGCTTTACCCCTACGTTCCAGTTAGAAGTGTGCGGGCATGGAAGGATGTGCCAGACCTCCCAAATAGACGTTCCTCTCCATTGAGGGGATCTGGCCCCTCTGCAAGGGACCAGCAGGGGGCCACATCGGGAAAGAGCTTCCATTTGGAGGTGGAAGTTCAGGACGTGAGACAGCATCCCGCAGGGGTCTGGCAGAGAGGAGAGGAGATTCAGGTCTTGGAGAGGACAGCAGCGGAGGAGGTGAGCTCGTTGTTGATGGCTGGAGCGGATGTCCTTGAAAGGTGGCCACTAGAGTGCTTGGTAGGAGAGCACTTTGGTTTGAGGTGATGGGCATGGACGTAAAAGGAGGGGTGTTGGTTGAAGGGGTTTCCCATTAGAGGATTGGGGGCACTGCATTGGCGGGAGCGTAATTCTACGAATGTCAAGCATGAGAAAAGCCTGCCTGCAAACTTTCCGGCCAAGTTGGTGGTTATTGAGCGATGTCCACAGAAGACGGGGCCGGTACCCACAGGGCATGGTATCCACTTGGCTGACCTGGAGGAAGGCCTCACCAGCCGTGAAATCTCGTGACGTAAGCTGCTGCCAGGTGACCTGTGTAACTGTAGAGGAGCCTGTGTGTCTTTGCCACATGGCAGCCGATTGGGAAGGCAAGATTGGGTCGCACGCCCTCCTCGATGAAAGGAGACGGGCTGTCCCGAAGCGGGGGAAAGGAGTGTCTCAGGACGTGGTGTATTCTCCTCCTTGCAGGCTAGAGGTTGCAACAAAGGCATTGATAGAAGAATTGGCAACTGCTGCGGAGAGGCGGCTGGTGGTATCAAATTATGCCTGGAAAGATGAACGTTGGAATCCAAGCATTGCATGGCAAACATGCTTCCCATTTCCAAAAACATTGAGATTGCGTGAGAGCCATGGAGCTGCTGCACGTGAGATGCGATGGGCATGTGCTGGTAGCATGCAGCCCTTGGCAAAGGGCAGAGTGTTTGCAACCGAACGGCAACGCCCACAATCTGTGAGGTGTGTCTGGGGGAATGGATGTGGTAACATTCAAGTGATGGGTGCCAAGGGGGTCCAGATCTCAGGGAGGGGTATTTCTGGGGGAAGTTCAAGAAGCGAAGACGGTCTTGTTAGCAGACGGGGGGTAAGCCAGCCTAATTGGCTACGACGTATTTTCCTCCTTGAATGATAGGCCCATCTGTGGCTGGTTTGATGCAAGTGCTTGCCATCGTCAGCAAACGAGAGGGTGGCGGGGGCAAAACTCTCTAAAGGGAACGACGGAAGATTGCAGAGTTCCCCAGATCTCAGTTGGTTTTTTAGTGATGAGAAGGGCGTCAAAAGATGATTACCCTTGATTACATCATCAAGGCCCCACCTGGAGGGAACTCGGAAGGGTGTTGGGGAAGGAGGTAGTGCAGAAACCTTTGAGACGCACTCGCGTAGTCTGTCCATTCCATGAGGATATTGCAGCACCAGCGCGTGGTGCCACACTATTGAATCCCATGGCTGTCATTGTCTTAGGAGCCATCCCCTGTTGACAGAATCATAAGCTGTAGAGTGAGGGCAGAATGCGCACCCCATCCTGGTAGCCAAGCTCTTTCAAGCGCGCAGCCAAGCTAGGTGATATCGATGTTGTCACTGATGTCTCTTGCCACGGAGGAAAGCTGATTGAGTGACGTCGATGAGATATTCCAGTGGGCGTTGCAGCCGGTGAGCCATGATCAAAAGGATCAGCTTAAGGTCGCAATTGAGAAGGGTGATAGGACGGTAACCTGCGAGGGAGTCTTGGGGCTGACCAGTCTTGTGGAGAAGGCAGAGATGGTTCCCTGAAGGAGGGGTGCTAGGGGGGCCCGAGTTTAACTTGATCTTGGAAGGCAGAGTTGAAAACCCGTTGAAGGATCGGGGACAGTTCTGCATGGAACGCATTGTAGACTTCAAAGGGAAGTCCGTCATTACCTGGGCTGGAGCCTCGAGAAGCAGAGCGGATGGCCAGGTCCATCTCCTCTGATGTGATTAGGCCATCGCCATTGACACCTTCTGCAAGGGCTGCATAACTAGGGGGAGGGGGACGAGGGAGGGATGTGAGCAGAAGATCCTGGTTAGCCTGGTTGATGTGAGGGTTTGGACGATACAGTCCAAAGGAGGAATCAGCACTATAAAAGTCCCGGGCATACTCCAGTCCTATGTTGACTCCTATCATTGAAGAGAGGTCAGCCACAGAAAGGGGTGATGCTGGGGTGGCCCTGGAGGCTGGATAAGCTTGATGTGGACTTGGGGGTGAGGGGAACGGGAAAGGTGGTGGAAGTAGAAGGAAGATGAATCCCAAAGTGTGCTCAAGTATAGGTAGAGCTTTGAGCATTGGAGCAAGGAGTTGCTGCCAAGCGAGTGTTGCTGCTAATGCCTTAGCCTTGGCTATGTTGAGGGCGTGCCAGGAAAGATATTGCATCGGGGGAGAAATGCACCTGTGAGAATTCCTGCCGGGCGTCGTCCTCAGGTAAGCGGGCGGCACGCTGGCGGGCACGGCGATGCTTCTTGTAAATGGCCCAGCTGCTCGGAAAGAGGTGTCCTGGACGTTAATTCCTCCTCCTGCAGGCTCGACGTTGCAACAAAGGCATTGAGAAAAGATTGCAACTGCTGGCAGAGAGGCGCTGGTGGTGTGATGCAAAGTTAGCCTGGAAATGAACTTGGAAACCCAAGCATTGTGTAGCAACATGCGCCCGTCCAAAAACATTGAGATTGCGTGAGAGCCATGGAAGCTGCTGCACGTGAGATGCAATGGGGCATGTGCTGGTAGGCTGCAGCCTTGCAAAGGGCAGTGTCTGCACCGAACGGCACGCCCAGTAATGTTCCCTTTCCTGGTTCCTCCCTATGTAAAAAAAAAAAAAAAAAAAATATCTGTGAGGTGTGCCTGGGGGATGGAGATGGTAGCCAGTCAAGTGATGGATGCCAGGGCGGGGTCCAGATCTGCAGGAGGGGTATATCTGGGGGAAGTTCAAGAAGCAGAAGTCGGGGTCTTGGGAACAGACTGGGCGGGTAAGCCAGCCGAATTGGCTACGACATATGTCTCCTTGATGATAGGCCCATCTGTGGCTGGGTTGAGGACAAAGTGCTTGCCATCGTCAGCAAACGATAGGGTGGCAGGGGCCAACTCTCCTGAGGGAAGACGGAAGGATTGCAGAGTTTAACACGATCTCAGTTGGTTATTGTAGTGATGAAGGGCTCAAAGATGATGACCCATTGATTAACATGCTCAAGGGCCCCACCCTGAGGGAACGCCGGAAGTGTTTTGGGAAGGAGGTAGTGAAGAAACCGTTTTTTTTTTTATTTTTATTTTTTACAAAGGGGGTGAACCAGGAAAAGGCACAACTGATAAAACCTAGCCTTTGTGACCAAGGAGAAAAGACCAAAGAAATAGACAAGAACGGCTAAGGGACAGCTAAGGGACGGACACAACCTGGGCGACGTAAGGTGACAAAGGAGGGACAGGAACAGAAGGACAAACAAACCAGAGAGGCAAGGAAGAAGCCAAAAACATGAAGCCCAAGAGAGGGGCTAGGACAACTAAGAAAAAAGACCTATGAAGGGGGGGGGGGGGGCCAAACATTGCAACCTCTAACAGTCACCGGATCAGAAGACTGAAAGAGAGAATGCAAACTAAGGAGGACTAAAAGGAAACTATGTATGAAGATGCGAGAAACTAATAGAAAAAGAAGGAGGGGGGTAGGGGGGGGGGGGGGGGGATTGTCTTTTCCATGGTGAAAACACCGGGGTATCAGGCTCCTTGTCACCGGGAGTTACCACCATCATGTGCAAAAGATCGGGGGGGTGTTGCCCATAAGCTTTGCAAAGGACACTGTGAGAGATGCAATCTAGGCCCCTCCGACCAATCTTGACAGAAGGCGCCTTATCAAGGTGTCGAAGATCCGTCTGGGTGCGCATCCAGGTCCCTGGCGATGGGCTTGGGAAGGTGGCCATGGGCTATAGGTCAGGATAGCCCCCCTGTGGTGAGGGGCTCAGGAATGGTGCCAGTCTGGTCTAGCTCCGGGACAAACTGTGACCTTCTCCTCTGGTGGGGCCTCTCAGAAGCAAAATCGGGAAAAGAGGGAAAAAAGAGGGAGAAAAAGACAGCATCAAAGTTAACGAACGCGAAAGATGGTGAAACCAAGGAAGAAACCTGGAAGAAATGAAAAAAAAAGGGGGATGACGACAGGACGATAATTTCTATGAAGTTCAATAACCCTGACCGGGCTAACGATCCCACGTACCCGGCAACGACAACACGGAGCCCGGATGAAAGCAGTGATATTTGTGGAAAAAGGAACAAAACCCCGCAGTATACGAACCTCGAACAAAACAAAAAACAAGATACCTTATCGTTCTACTTATAGTTATTTTTCATTTCGTCCCGTTCCCGCTTTTTTTCTTGCTTCTTAACCCCGGTACGGGAGAGAAGGTTTGGCACACAAGAGACGGAACGAGGGAAGGAGCTAGCAAAACAAAAAGGGTAGGTGAACGACGGAACATAGATACCGAATCCTTTAAGAACATCCCCGAAAACGTAGCCCGTGTCGTGGGGATAACAGAGGAGTAAGCCACCCCCGACAGGAGCGAAGGAAACATCGGTACGGCAGGGCAAACAAAAAGTTGGACAGATAAAAAGCGACAAAAAAAGATTACCGTCACCCGAGGAGGAAAAGGGGCAACGAGGGGAAGGCGCTTGGCCCACCGGTGAGGTGTTTCTCCAATTGGAAAGGAGCCAGTCTACGTCAGGGGCAGAATCAGGGCATTCCAAGAAAGCGGTGAGACATTGTGTCAGCAGTGTGCAGCTGCAAGCAGTCAGGGCTGGAGCAGACTATGGAGGGGGGGTCGTCTTGGTGACCCGTTGGAAGCGTCCTCGTACATGAGCAAGGAACGCATTGCAGCCCAGGGTTGCCATGAAGGCAAGCTCCGGCAAGTGATGGTATAAGGACGGTGGAGAGTCTTGCCAGCGAGGCGTACCCACACCTGCGAAAAGCCTGCACGTAGAGGGAGGGAGACTTGAGGTTCGTCTTGTCTTTGAGCAGTTCTCTCCGCTGGGCCTGGACGGGAGGGGCGGACACGTTGTAAGTCCACCCAAGCGTTCTGTGGGAGGTCTTCAGGGGAGGGGACTGGAATAGGGGTGACAACGAGCGCTCTCTCTGTTGCTGAGGCAATCCATCGGGATTCAAGACCACGGAGGCCTCGCAGGTCAGGGTTAGTGCTAGGGTGAGTGTCCAAGGTGGAGGGGGGTAGAATGCTCCACAGCCTGGGCCAAGCAGCACGTTCCTCGGTATAACCTGGCACAAAATGGTGGGAACTGGGGCTTTGTTGCATGATATGTTGGTGAAGAAGGGCCTGCCGTGCTTGGCGCACAGAGAGTTCAAGAAGGTTCACCTCAGTATCATCATGGAGGTGGAGACCCCATGTTGCTGGGTCCAGTTGGAGGTCCTCCCAAAGACCAACCAGCCATGGTTCCAAGAGCTCTTGCCTCTGTTGGGGGGGAGACTTTGCTGGATCAGCTGCTCCTCAAAGTCAGCCCGTAACCATGCTTCTCGAGGTTTCTTGCGTAGGGTGATGAGGACAGCTTGGGGGTGTCCTTGGGGGGGAAGGGCAGGAAGGGTGAGAGGGTGTAACCGGCAGAGGGCCAGACCTCCCAAAGACGGTCCTCTCCAGTGAGGGGATCTGGCCCCTCTGCAAGGGGACCAGCAGGGGCCACAGCGGGAAGAGCTTCCATTTGGGAGGTGGAAGTTCAGGAAGGAGGACAGCATCCCGCCAGGGGTCTGGCAGAGAGGAGAGGATGAAGTCAAGGTCTTGGACAGCAGCGGGAGGGAGGTGAGCTCGTTGTTGATGAGCTGAGCGGATGTCCTTGAGAAGGTGCCACGAGAGTGCTTGGGAGGAGAGCACTTGGTTTGAGGTGATGGGCATGGGCGGAAAAGGAGGGGTGTTGTTGAAGGTGGTTTCCAGTAGGATGGATTGAGGGCACTGCATGGGCGGAGCGATAATTCTACGAATGATCAGCAGGAGAAAAGCCTCTGCACTTTCCCGGGCCAAGTTGGTGGTGATTGAGGCGATGTCCACAGAAGACGGGGCGGTAACCAGGGCATGGTATCCATTTGGCTGACCTGAAGGAAGGCGCACAGCCCGAGAAATCTCGTGACGGTAGAGCTGCTGCCAGGGGTGACCTGTGTAACTGAAGAGGAGCCATGTGGTCTTGGCCAGCATAGCAGCCGAGTGGGAAGCAAGATGGGGTACAGCAAGCCCTCCTCTTTTTTTTTTTTTTTTTTTTTTTTACATAGGGAGGAACCAGGAAAGGGAACATCTGATAAAACCTAGCCCTATGTGACCGAGGAAGAAAAACCAAAGAAGAAGACTAGAGGACATGGACCAAAAGTCCGCTAAGACAAAAGATCCAAGACAAAAGACGAAAAGACTAGGGGACAAAAGAACGAGGGACACAAACTAATTACTAGGAGGACAAAGGACAAAGGGCCTTCCGAGCACCACCCCCACCTCCAAGCAACACTGTTCCTCCCCAACCAATAAAACACCACTGTAACCTCCAAGAGCAACACAGAAAAAGAAGGAAAGGCATGCACCCGAAGGTCTTGCTGATCTAAGATTAAAACACTGCAGGGCATCACTCCTGTAACAGGCCAGTGCATCAGGGCATCACTCCTGTAGCAAACCAGCACAGACTCTCAGCAGCCTAGTAACATGTCGCTAGGTCACCCATGCAGATCAGCAAGCTCTGCAAAGACGACCAGAGCGCGGCAAGCAACAAAAAACAGGACAGGGCCAAAGCTAACACTAACAAGGTATCTAAAAAAGGAAATCAAACTCCTTAGAAAACGTCCTGGACGGTGAAAGGGTAGAACCCCCACAAGATCCACTGACCAGCAAGGAAACCTTAAAGGCGCACTAAAGCAGCTGGCACCAAATAAACTGGTAGCCTGTGCATCAGGGCATCACTCCATTAGCATTTCAGCGCAGTCTATCAGCAGCCTAGTATCAAGCCACTAGGTCGCCGATGCAAATCAGCAAGCTCTGCAAAGACAACCAAACGCGGCATGTCTACGGTTCAAAGGTAGCGGTAACAAGGTAACAAAAACTATGTAGCTCCTAAGTAAGCCTCCTAAACCTGCAGACGCAAGATACAACACGGTACAGGGCATCACTCCTATAACAGTCCAGTGCATCAGGGCATCACTCCATCAGCAGACCGGCGTGCCAGCTCAGCTGTCAAGTAGCATGCCACTTCTTCTCCAATGCAGACCAGCAAGCTCTGTAAGGGAGAAGACCAAAGCAGGGCATGCTACTGATAAACAGGTCCGGGAAAAAGCAAACAAAAACAGTCTTCAGGGCAGGAGCAGCAGATCCACCCCCAAAAACTACTATTCAGCCCTCTAGGGCAGCAAAATGCTAAGACAAACTGTATCGATATGGTTTCCAACCAATGTCACACTCCAGGATCAGCAAGTCTCTAATTAGAGAACAAGAAGATGCTGACCAATGCAGACCTTCAAAAGGAGACCTGCTGACTGAGAATTCAAGAAAGAGGGAATAAGTCTCATCAGCACAACACCTGTCTGAGGCCAAAAAACACTAAAAAATCGCAGAGTAGCGGATTAGACCGCATGAGCGTCTATAACACTCAAATGGGGCACTGAGCAGCTCCCATTGCCGCGAAATTGCAGTCGCTCCAGCCGAATTGGCCGAAGCAGCTTCGCAGCAAAGTTATAAGGCGGCCGGAGAGCAGACATTGCTAGGGCGAAAAAAGGACCTCCAGCTCCAATTGTCGCCTTAAAGCTTCGTCTACTAGGTATCTCAGCAGCTGACATGAAGGGGCAGGGATGAGAGGGAGGAGATGGAGGATTCTGAGAGGAAGGAGGAGGTGGGTGGGGCTCGGAAGAAGGGAATCAGGACAGAGCTGCTTCTGAAGTACTAAGGATGGGGGTCGGGTGGTCCCAAATTAACTTGAAGAGAATAGCCTGCCCCCCTCCAGTAGGCTGACCTCTTATGCTGACCTCTGGAGGGGGCAGAGTAGCGGATTAGATCAACATTGAGTTTGCGTGAGAGCCATGGAGCTGCTGCACGTGAGATGCTATGGGGCATGTGCTGGTAAGCTGCAGCCTTGCAAAGGGCAGTGTCTGCACCGAATGGCACGCCAAGCAATCTCAATGTTATTATATTATCTTGCTTTAACACCTGCACTGGCTTACACAGCTTTGCCACCGGTAGAGGAATCGGATCTTCTTACAGCAGCTGATGTTTTGACACCACCAGTAGCAGACTCAGTGTTGACACCCACAGCAACAGCTTTGGTACCCATACAATCTCCTATAGCATCCTCCCCCCCCTCTCCGCTCCCCTCTAACTCTGCACTAGCAGAGTCTCCATCTTCCCCTGTCCAAGATTCCTTCCTCTCCATCGCTCCCCCCTTATCCTCATCCCCCTCTCCAGCCCCCTTTAACTCATCTCATCCAGAGTCTCCCTCTACCCCAGCTCAAGTCCCTCCTATCTCCGCCGCCCCTTCCCCTCGCAGACCCATCGCTCCCAACCCCCGACCCATCTCTGATGCAGCAGCTGCTGCTGGTGCTGCCCATCCCTGTCCCCTTCCTTTTCACCTCCCTCCCTCTCCTGCCCCTCCCTCTTCCTCCAGCCCACTGGCCACCCGACGTCCCTCCCACACCCCTTCCTTACCTCTCTCCGCCATCACCCACCACCCTCCAGCCACCAGCGATCTGGACTCTCTATCAAACACCCAGCATGATCCGCTTTGCTGCCCCATTTGTCTCAACCCCTTTGGGACCGAGCCCCCCTTATTGGACACCTTGTGCGCACTCCTTCCACTTCACATGCATCACGACTTGGTTCACTATAGGACACTCCTTGTGTCACAGCTGCAGGGGCGACTGCAGCCCAGCCCCCCTTCGATTTGGCATCCAACCTATTATTGATAGTGACAGCGATGACAACGAAGAGTTCTCCGAACCCTTTCATATCCCTCTCATCCCCTCCCCTTCTTCTCTTCCTCCCCCTCCATCCCCACGCGAGGACTTGGCCCCCCTGCTCCTCCCTACTCCTCCCTCTCCTTCATCTATCCCCTCGCTTTCTTCTTCCAGCCTGGGCATCCACTCGGCCCTTGGAGCATACACCCCCCCAGATCCCACCTCCCCCGTCCCTGCTCCTTCTCCCCTTCTCTTAACTCCTCCTGCCACCCCCCCCTTCCACTTCACGTGCTGACAACGCACGTTGGTGGCGCTCAGCCCCTCCCCCTCTACAGGCAACCTCCCCCGCTCAAGCTTCCCCCCCTCACCGTGCCACCTCCTCTCTTCAGGCCGTTCACCCCTTACAGGCCGTCCCTCTTCAACAGGCTGTCCACTCTCGCAAGAGAACTCGGACAGTCCCAGAAGACCAACAGCCCTGGTGGGCAGTCTCTCTTCCCAGCACCTCTCTCTCTGAAATGTCATCTAGGTCAACCCGCAAATCTGCACGCTTAAATATCAGCGGCAACATAAGCCGGGATCACACCAGGGGAGAACACGAATGAATGCACAGCATGCCCCTCCTAGGAGTACCTTTGTCTGCACCAACGCGCAAGGACTTACACCCCTTAAACTCTTTGAGCACATTTCTTGGCTTCGAGAAACGCGAGTGGATATGGCAGTGCTCACTGAAGTAAGGTCAACCTCATCACCCGAGGACCTTCTTCAACACCTCCCAGGCGCGGGGGCAATCTGGCCAGGCGCAAGATTTTTCTTTTGCCCTGGTACAGGGCACACTGAAGGCATCATCCTGATATTAAGCCCTCACTGCCCCATCACAGATCCCGTCCTAAGACCTATCCTAGGTCCAACAGGCCGCATTCTAGGCATCGATGCTTTCATTGGTGACTCCGTCATCACCATTTTGTGCGTCTATGCTCCGGCCCAAGCTGCTGACAGAGAAGACTTCTTTTTCAACTGCGTGCGTCCCAACCTTCCCACTGACGGACGCCTCCTTCTCGTTGTTGGTGATTTCAACTGCATTCTTGACCCCCTAGATGCAGTCTACCCTCCTCACAGACTCAATATTGACCCCATGAGTCGCATGCAGGGGGCACCTCCCCTTGCAGACATCATGAACACCTACAGCCTACAAGACATCTGGAGGAACACGCACCCGACTGCCAAAGACTTCACACATTGGAGCATCCCAGCCTCATCGGGCGGTAGGCTTGACCGCTGGCTGGCTTCAGACTCCCTCCTAGCCCTCTTCACAGCCACTTCCTCAATTCTCCCTACCTCTGGCTTTATCTCTGACCACCGCCCTGTGTCTATAACCCTCTCCTTCCTAGGCCACGCTCCACCCAAGGGCCAAGGGCTGCAAGGGTTCCCCCTCCTCCTCCTCAACATTCCAGAAGCTTGTGATGAGCTCAATAACATCATCGCTTCACAATCCCTCCTCCTAAACATCTTACCCGTTTCAGACATCGTCACAAAATGGGACAACATGAAGGAAGTTATTCGCACCAGCAGTTGGGCCATTTACAAGAAGCATCGCCGTGCCCGCCAGCGTGCCGCCCGCTTAACAGAGGACGACGCCCGGCAGGAATTCTCACGGGTGCATTTCTCCCCCGATGCAATTTCTTTCCTGGCACGCCTCAACATAGCCAAGGCTAAGGCATTAGCAGCAACACTCGCTTGGCAGCAACTCCTTGCTCCAATGCTCAAAGCTCTACCTATCCTTGAGCACACTTTTGGGGATTCATCTTCCTTCTACTTCCACCACCTTTCCCGTTCCCCTCACCCCCCAGTCCACATCAAGCTTATCCAGCCTCCAGGGCCACCCCAGCATCACCCCCTTTCTGTGGCTGACCTCTCTTCAATGATAGGAGTCAACATAGGACTGGAGTATGCTCGGGACTTTTATAGTGCTGATTCCTCCTTTAGCCTGTATCGTCCAAACCCTCACATCAACCAGGCTCTTCTGCTCACATCCCTCCCTCGTCCCCTCCCCCCTAGTTATGCAGCCCTTGCAGAAGGTGTCAATGGCGATGGCCTAATCACATCAGAGGAGATGGACCTTGCCATCCGCTCTGCTTCTCGAGGCTCCAGCCCAGGTTATGACGGACTTCCCTTTGAAGTCTACAATGCGTTCCATGCAGAACTGTCACCGATCCTTCAAAGGGTTTTCAACTCTGCCTTCCAAGATCAAGTTAACTCGGCCCCCCTAGCACCCCTCCTTCAGGGAACCATCTGCCTTCTCCACAAGACTGGTCAGCCCCAAGACTCCCTCGTAGGTTACCGTCCTATCAATCTTCTCAATTGCGACCTTAAGCTGATCCTTTTGATCATGGCTCACCGGCTGCAACGCCCACTGGAATATCTCATCGACGTCACTCGATCAGCTTTCCTCCGTGGCAGAGACATCAGTGACAACACCCGCTATCACCTAGGCTTGGCTGCGCGCTTGAAAGAGCTTGGCTTACCAGGCTGGTTGCTGCATTCTGACCTCACTAAAGCTTATGATTCTGCCAACAGGGGATGGCTCCTAAAGAAAATGTCAGCCATGGGATTCAATAGTGCAGGCATCACGCGCTGGTGCAATATCCTCATGAATGGCAGCTCTACGCGAGTGCGTCTCAACGGTTTCTTCACTACCTCCTTCCCCAACACTTCCGGCTTCCCTCAGGGTGGGGCCTTGAGCTGTCATCAATGGGTCATCATCTTTGAGCCCTTCATCACCTACAATAACCAACTGAGATCTTGTGGAACTCTGCAATCCTTCCGTCTTCCCTCAGGAGAGTTGGCCCCTGCCACCCTCTCGTTTGCTGACGATGGCAAGCACTTTGTCCTCAACCCAGCCATAGATGGGCCTATCATCAAGGAAACATACGTCGTAGCCAATTCGGCTGGCTTACCTGCCCAGTCTGTTCCCAAGACCCGTCTTCTGCTTCTTGAACTTCCCCCAGACATACCCCTCCCTGCAGATCTGGACCCCGCCCTTGGCACACATCACTTGACTGGCTACCACCTCCATCCCCCAGACACACCTCACAGATTGCTGGGCGTGCCGTTCGGTGCAGACACTGCCCTTTGCAAGGCTGCAGCCTACCAGCACATGCCCCATAGCATCTCACGTGCAGCAGCTCCATGGCTCTCACGCAATCTCAATGTTATTGGAAGGGCGCATGTTGCTATGCAATGCTTGGCTTCCAAGTTCATCTTCCAGGCTAACTTTGCATCACCACCAGCGCCTCTCCGCCAGCAGTTGCAATCTTCTCTCAATGCCTTTGTTGCAACCTCTAGCCTGCAGGAGGAGGAATCACCACGTCCTGGACACCTCTTCCCCCGCTTCGGGACAGCCGTCCTTCCTTTTCATCGAGGAGGGCTTGCTGTACCCCATCTTGCTTCCCACTCGGCTGCTATGCTGGCCAAGACCACATGGCTCCTCTTCAGTTACACAGGTCACCCCTAGCAGCAGCTCTACCGTCACGAGATTTCTCGGGCTGTGCGCCTTCCTCCAGGTCAGCCAAGTGGATACCATGCCCTGGTTACCGCCCCGTCTTCTGTGGACATCGCCTCAATCACCACCAACTTGGCGTGGGAAAGTGCAGAGGCTTTTCTCTTGCTGAACATTCGTAGAATTATCGCTCCGCCCATGCAGTGCCCCCAATCCATCCTACTGGAAACCACCTTCAACAACACCCCTCCTTTTCCGTCCATGCCCATCACCTCAAACCAAGTGCTCTCCTCCCAAGCACTCTCGTGGCACCGTCTCAAGGACATCCGCTCAGCTCATCAACAACGAGATCACCTCCCTCCCGCTGCTGTCCAAGACCTTGACTTCATCCTCTCCTCTCTGCCAGACCCCTGGCGGGATGCTGTCCTCCTTCCTGAACTTCCACCTCCCAAATGGAAGCTCTTTCCCGCTGTGGCCCCTGCTGGTCCTCTTGCAGAGGGGCCAGATCCCCTCACTGGAAAGGACCGTCTTTGGGAGGTCTGGCCCTCTGGCCGGTTACACCCTCTCACCCTTCCTGCCCTTCCCCCCCAAGGACACCCCCAAGCTGCCCTCATCACCCTACGCAAGAAACCTCGAGAAGCATGGTTACGGGCAGACTTTGAGGAGCAGCTGATCCAGCAAGGCCTCCCCCCCCACCAGAGGCAAGTGCTCTTGGAACCATGGCTGGTTGGTCTTTGGGAGGACCTCCAACTGGACCCAGCAACATGGGGTCTCCACCTCCATGATGATACTGAGGTGAACCTTCTTGAACTCTCTGTGCGCCAAGCACGGCAGGCCCTTCTTCACCAACATATCATGCAACAAAGCCCCAGTTCCCACCATTTTGTGCCAGGTTATACCGAGGAACGTGCTGCTTGGCCCAGGCTGTGGAGCATTCTACCCCCCTCCACCTTGGACACATACCCTAGCACCAACCCTGACCTGCGAGGCCTCCGTGGTCTTGAATCCCGATGGATTGCCTCAGCAACAGAGAGAGCGCTCGTTGTCACCCCTATTCCAGTCCCCTCCCCTGAAGACCTCCCACAAAACGCTTGGGTGGACTTACAACGTGTCCGCCCCTCCCGTCCAGGCCCAGCGGAGAGAACTGCTCGGAGACAAGACGAACCTCAAGTCTCCCTCCCTCTACGTGCAGGCTTTTCGCAGGTGTGGGTACGCCTCGCTGACAAGACTCTCCACCGTCCTTATACCATCACTTGCCGGAGCTAGCTTCATGGCACCCTCTCTGAGCCCCACCCACTTCCTCCTTCCTCTCAGAATCCTCCATCTCCTCCCTCTCATCCCTGCTCCTTCATGTCAGCTGCTGAGATACCTAGTAGACGAAGCTTTGAGGTGACAATTCGAGCTGGAGGTCTTTTTTTCGCCCTAGCAATGTCTGCTCTCCGGCCGCCTTATAACTTTGCTGCAAAGCTGCTTCGGCCAATTCGGCTGGAGCGACTGCAATTTCGCGGCTATGGGAGCTGCTCAGTGCCCCAATTGAGTGTTACAGACGCTCATGCGGTCTAATCCGCTACTCTGCCCCCTCCAGAGGTCAGCATAAGAGGTCAGCCTACTGGAGGGGGGCAGGCTATTCTCTTCAAGTTAATTTGGGACCACCCGACCCCCATCCTTAGTACTTCAGAAGCAGCTCTCCTGATTCCCTTCTTCCGAGCCCCACCCACTTCCTCCTTCCTCTCAGAATCCTCCATCTCCTCCCTCTCATCCCTGCTCCTTCATGTCAGCTGCTGAGATACCTAGTAGACGAAGCTTTGAGGCGAAAATTGGAGCTGGAGGTTCATTTTTTCGCCCTAGCAATGTCTGCTCTCCGGATTTTTTAGTGTTTTTGGCCTTAGACAGGTGTTGTGCTGTTGAGACTCATTCCCTCTTTCTTGAATTCTCAGTCAGCAGGTCTCCTTTTGAAGGTCTGCATTGGTCAGCATCTTCTTGTTCTCTAATTAGAGACTTGCCAATCCTGGAGTGTGACATTGGTTGGAAACCATATCGATACAGTTTGTCTTAGCATTTTGCTGCCCTAGAGGGCTGAATAGTAGTTTTTGGGGGTGGATCTGCTGCTCCTGCCCTGAAGAATGTTTTTGTTTGCTTTTTCCCGGTTTATCAGTAGCATGCCCTGCTTTGGTCTTCTCCCTTACAGAGCTTGCTGGTCTGCATTGGAGAAGAAGTGGCATGCTACTTGACAGCTGAACTGTCACGCCGGTCAGCTGATGGAGTGATGCCCTGATGCACTGGACTGTTATAGGAGTGATGCCCTGTACCGTGTTGTATCTTGCGTCTGCAGGTTCAGGAGGCTTACTTAGGAGCTACATAGTTTTTGTTACCTTGTTACCGCTACCTTTGAAGCGTAGACATGCCGCGTTTGGTTGTCTTTGCATAGCTTGCTGATTTATATCGGCGACCTAGTGGCATGATACTAGGCTGCTGATAGACTGCGCTGAAATGCTAATGGAGTGATGCCCTGATGCACAGGCTACCGGTTTATTTGCTTTAAAGTGCCAGCTGCTTTAGTGCGCCTGTAAGGTTTTCCTTGCTGGTCAGTGGATCTTGTGGGGGTTCTACCCTTTCACCGTCCAGGACGTTTTCTAAGGAGTTTGATTTGCTTCTTTAGATTTTTTTTAGTTACCTTGTTAGTGTTAGCTTTGGCCCTGTCCTGTTTTTTGTTGCATGCCGCGCTCTGGTCGTCTTTGCAGAGCTTGCTGATCTGCATGGGTGACCTAGCGACATGTTACTAGGCTGCTGAGAGTCTGTGCTGGTTTGCTAAAGGAGTGATGCCCTGATGCACTGGCCTGTTACAGGAGTGATGCCCTGCAGTGTTTTAATCTTAGATCAGTAAGACCTTCGGGTGCATGCCTTTCCTTCTTTTTCTGTGTTGCTCTTGGAGGTTACAGTGGTGTTTTATTGGTTGGGGAGGAACAGTGACCAAGGAAGAAAGACCAAAGAAATAGACAAGAACGGCTAAGGGACAGCTAAGGGACGAACACCACCTGGGCGACGGAAGGGACAAAGGAGGACAGGAACAGAAGACAAACAAACCAGAGAGGCAAGGAAGAAGCCAAAAACAGGAAGCCCAAGAGAAGGGGCTAGGACTATTAAGAAAAAGACCTATGAAGGGGGGGCCAAAACATTGCAACCTCTAACAGTCACCGGATCAGAAGACTGAAAGAGGAGATGCAAACTAAGGAGGACTAAAAGGAAAACTATGCGAGAAACTAAGAGAAAAAAGGGGGGGAGGGGGGGGGGGGGGGGGGGGGGGGGACTAAGGAGGCAACTGAGGGGGAAACTAAGGAGGCAACTAAGGGTGGAAACTGAACTAGGGGAAGCAAACTAAGGGAGAAACTGCAAAAACAAGCCAAAAGCAGGGAGGCAACCAGAAAAGAAGAAAGACAACTGGAAGCAAAGCGAAAACCTAAAAGACTGGTCTGGGCATGTACAACAGGAATGAAGACAGAGACAGTATCAAGATCTAGATCTTGATCTGGATCTTCGCGCAGATCTGGACCTTGATCTTGGTCCAGATCTAGCCCCAGATCTGGAACATTGTCGTGTGCTGTGTCCTAATCTGGAACCTGATCCTGCTCTGGGGCAGGGTCTTGATCTTGGGCTTGGGCTGGATCTAGGTCAATGTCAAGATCGGGGCCTAGAGCTGGGGCTTGGGCTGGACCTAGGTTAGGGTCTAGATCAGGGTCTAGAGCCCGGGAAAGGGCTGGGTCTGGGTCAGGGTCTAGAGCAAGGTCTAGATCCGGGTAATGGGCTGGATCTGGATCAGGGTCTAGATCAGGGTCTAGAACTAGGGCTTGGGCTGGGTCTGGGATTGGGTCAAGGATTGTAGGGAGCGCTGGGGCCATGGGGATTGTCATTTCCATGGTGCGGGTATCAGGCTCCTGGTCACCGGGAGTGACCCCAATCATGGTGCAAAAGATCGGGGGGGTGGCCCATAAGCTTGCAAAGGAAGCCACTGTGAGAGAGCAATCTAGGCCACGCCACCAATCTTGACAGAAGGCGCCATTATCAAGGTGTCGAAGATCCGTCTGGGTGCGCATCCAGTCCCTAGAAATGGCTTGGTGAAGGTGGCCAAGGGCAAGGCAGATAGCCTTGTGGTGAAGGGGCTCAGAATGGTCCATTATGTCAGCCCGGGACGAACGGACCTGCCATATCGCGCCCAAGGTGGTTATACGTAGGAAGGACCACAACCTTAGGGTAGAGGGAGGAGGGGGTGTCTCGGGCCAAAGGGTGATGTCGTCACCGAGGAGGAAGAAGGGGCAACGAGGAAGGCGCTGCCCACCGGTGAGGGTCTCCCAAGTGGAAAGGAGCCAGTCTATGACAGGGGCAGAATCAGGGCATTCCAAGAAAGCGTGAGACATTGTGTCAGCAGTGTGCAGCTGCAAGCAGTCAGGGCTGGAGCAGACTATGGAGGGGGGGTCGTCTTGGTTGACCCGTTGGAAGCGTCCTCGTACATGAGCAAGGAACGCATTGCAGCCCAGGGTGCCATGAAGCAAGCTCCGGCAAGTGATGGTATAAGGACGGTGGAGAGTCTTGTCAGCGAGGCGTACCCACACCTGCGAAAAGCCTGCACGTAGAGGGAGGGAGACTTGAGGTTCGTCTTGTCTTTGAGCAGTTCTCTCCGCTGGGCCTGGACGGGAGGGGCGGACACGTTGTAAGTCCACCCAAGCGTTCTGTGGGAGGTCTTTAGGGGAGGGGACTGGAATAGGGGTGACAACGAGCGCTCTCTCTGTTGCTGAGGCAATCCATCGGGATTCAAGACCACGGAGGCCTCGCAGGTCAGGGTTAGTGCTAGGGTGAGTGTCCAAGGTGGAGCGGGGTAGAATGCTCCACAGCCTGGGCCAAGCAGCACGTTCCTCGGTATAACCTGGCACAAAATGGTGGGAACTGGGGCTTTGTTGCATAATATGTTGGTGAAGAAGGGCCTGCCGTGCTTGGCGCACAGAGAGTTCAAGAAGGTTAACCTCAGTATCATCATGGAGGTGGAGACCCCATGTTGTTGGGTCCAGTTGGAGGTCCTCCCAAAGACCAACCAGCCATGGTTCCAAGAGCTCTTGCCTCTGTTGGGGGGGGAGGCTTTGCTGGATCAGCTGCTCCTCAAAGTCAGCCCGTAACCATGCTTCTCGAGGTTTCTTGCGTAGGGTGATGAGGACAGCTTGGGGGTGTCCTTGGGGGGGAAGGGCAGGAAGGGTGAGAGGGTGTAACCGGCCAGAGGGCCAGACCTCCCAAAGACGGTCCTCTCCAGTGAGGGGATCTGGCCCCTCTGCAAGGGGACCAGCAGGGGCCACAGCGGGAAAGAGCTTCCATTTGGGAGGTGGAAGTTCAGGAAGGAGGACAGCATCCCGCCAGGGGTCTGGCAGAGAGGAGAGGATGAAGTCAAGGTCTTGGACAGCAGCGGGAGGGAGGTGATCTCGTTGTTGATGAGCTGAGCGGATGTCCTTGAGACGGTGCCACGAGAGTGCTTGGGAGGAGAGCACTTGGTTTGAGGTGATGGGCATGGACGGAAAAGGAGGGGTGTTGTTGAAGGTGGTTTCCAGTAGGATGGATTGGGGGCACTGCATGGGCGGAGCGATAATTCTACGAATGTTCAGCAAGAGAAAAGCCTCTGCACTTTCCCAGGCCAAGTTGGTGGTGATTGAGGCGATGTCCACAGAAGACGGGGCGGTAACCAGGGCATGGTATCCACTTGGCTGACCTGGAGGAAGGCGCACAGCCCGAGAAATCTCGTGACGGAAGAGCTGCTGCCAGGGGTGACCTGTGTAACTGAAGAGGAGCCATGTGGTCTTGGCCAGCATAGCAGCCGAGTGGGAAGCAAGATGGGGTACAGCAAGCCCTCCTGGATGAAAAGGAAGGACGGCTGTCCCGAAGCGGGGGAAGAGGTGTCCTGGACGTGGTGATTCCTCCTCTTGCAAGCTAGAGGCTGCAACAAAGGCATTGAGAAAAGATTGCAACTGCTGGCGGAGAGGCGCTGGTGGTGAAGCAAAGTTAGCCTGGAAGATGAACTTGGAAGCCAAGCATTGCATAGCAACATGCGCCCTTCCAATAACATTGAGATTGCGTTTTTTTTTTTTTTTTTTTTTTTTACAAAGGGGGGAACCAGGAAAAGGCGCAACTGATAAAACCTAGCCCTTTGTGACCAAGGAGAAAATACCAAAGAAAAAGACAAGAACGGCTAAGGGACGGACACCACCTGGGCGACGTAAGGGACAAAGGAGGACAGGAACAGAAGACAAACAAACCAGAGAGGCAAGGAAGAAGCCAAAAACAGGAAGCCCAAGAGAAGGGGCTAGGACTACTTAGAAAAAAGACCTGCGTGAGAGCCATGGAGCTGCTGCACGTGAGATGCTATGGGGCATGTGCTGGTAGGCTGCAGCCTTGCAAAGGGCAGTGTCTGCACCGAACGGCACGCCCAGCAATCTGTGAGGTGTGTCTGGGGGATGGAGGTGGTAACCAGTCAAGTGATGGGTGCCAAGGGCGGGGTCCAGATCTGCAGGGAGGGGTATGTCTGGGGGAAGTTCAAGAAGCAGAAGACGGGTCTTGGGAACAGACTGGGCGGGTAAGCCAGCCGAATTGGCTACGACTTATGTCTCCTTGATGATAGGCCCATCTGTGGCTGGGTTGAGGACAAAGTGCTTGCCATCGTCAGCAAACGAGAGGGTGGCTGGGGCCAACTCTCCTGAGGGAAGACGGAAGGATTGCAGAGTTCCACAAGATCTCAGTTGGGTATTGTAGGTGATGAAGGGCTCAAAGATGATGACCCATTGATTACAGCTCAAGGCCCCACCCTGAGGGAAGGCGGAAGTGTTGGGGAAGGAGGTAGTGAAGAAACCGTTGAGACGCACTCGCGTAGAGCTGCCATTCATGAGGATATCGCACCAGTGCGTGATGCCTGCACTATTGAATCCCATGGCTGACATTGTCTTTAGGAGCCATCCCCTGTTGACAGAATCATAAGCTTTAGTGAGGTCAGAATGCAGCAACCAGCCTGGTAAGCCAAGCTCTTTCAAGCGCGCAGCCAAGCCTAGGTGATAGCGGATGTTGTCACTGATGTCTCTGCCACGGAGGAAAGCTGATTGAGTGACGTCGATGAGATATTCCAGTGGGCGTTGCAGCCGGTGAGCCATGATCAAAAGGATCAGCTTAAGGTCGCAATTGAGAAGGGTGATAGGAGGGTAACCTGCGAGGGAGTCTTGGGGCTGACCAGTCTTGTGGAGAAGGCAGATGGTTCCCTGAAGGATGGGTTCTAGGGGGTCGGTGTTAATTTGATCTTGGAAGGCAGAGTTGAAAACCCTTTGAAGGATCGGGGACAGTTCTTCATGGAACGCATTGTAGACTTCAAAGGGAAGTCCGTCATAACCTGGGCTGGAGCCTCGAGAAGCAGAGCGGATGGCCAGGTCCATCTCCTCTGATTTTTTTTTTTTTTTTTTTTTTTTTACATAGGCGGTTTGGTGGTGGTGGGTCAGTGGGTAAATAAGACTCTCAAGCCTTCTATAAACATGAGGGTGACATGAAATGTTACAGTGAGTGTGCTGGTGGTTTGGTGGTGGTGGGTCAGTGGGTAAATAAGACTCTCAAGCCTTCAATCAACATGAGGGTGACATGAAATGTTACAGTGAGTGTGCTGGTGGTTTGGTGGTGGTGGGTCAGTGGGTAAATAAGACTCTCAAGCCTTCTATCAACATGAGGGTGACATGAAATGTTACAGTGAGTGTGCTGGTGGTTTGGTGGTGGTGGGTCAGTGGGTAAATAAGACTCTCAAGCCTTCTATCAACATGAGGGTGACATGAAATGTTACAGTGAGTGTGCTGGTGGTTTGGTGGTGGTGGGTCAGTGGGTAAATAAGACTCTCAAGCCTTCTATCAACATGAGGGTGACATGAAATGTTACAGTGAGTGTGCTGGTGGTTTGGTGGTGGTGGGTCAGTGGGTAAATAAGACTCTCAAGCCTTCTATCAACATGAGGGTGACATGAAATGTTACAGTGAGTGTGCTGGTGGTTTGGTGGTGGTGGGTCAGTGGGTAAATAAGACTCTCAAGCCTTCTATCAACATGAGGGTGACATGAATTTTTTTTTTTTTTTACATACACCCCCACCTCCAAGCAACACTGTTCCTCCCCAACCAATAAAACACCACTGTAACCTCCAAGAGCAACACAGAAAAAGAAGGAAAGGCATGCACCCGAAGGTCTTGCTGATCTAAGATTAAAACACTGCAGGGCATCACTCCTGTAACAGGCCAGTGCATCAGGGCATCACTCCTTTAGCAAACCAGCACAGACTCTCAGCAGCCTAGTAACATGTCGCTAGGTCACCCATGCAGATCAGCAAGCTCTGCAAAGACGACCAGAGCGCGGCATGCAACAAAAAACAGGACAGGGCCAAAGCTAACACTAACAAGGTAACTAAAAAAAAATCTAAAGAAGCAAATCAAACTCCTTAGAAAACGTCCTGGACGGTGAAAGGGTAGAACCCCCACAAGATCCACTGACCAGCAAGGAAAACCTTAAAGGCGCACTAAAGCAGCTAGCAAATAAACCGGTAGCCTGTGCATCAGGGCATCACTCCATTAGCATTTCAGCGCAGTCTATCAACAGCCTAGTATCAAGCCACTAGGTCGCTGATGCAAATCAGCAAGCTCTGCAAAGACAACCAAACGCGGCATGTCTACGGTTCAAAGGTACCGGTAACAAGGTAACAAAAACTATGTAGCTCCTAAGTAAGCCTCCTGAACCTGCAGACGCAAGATACAACACGGTACAGGGCATCACTCCTATAACAGTCCAGTGCATCAGGGCATCACTCCATCAGCAGACCGGCGTGACAGCTCAGCTGTCAAGTAGCATGCCACTTCTTCTCCAATGCAGACCAGCAAGCTCTGTAAGGGAGAAGACCAAAGCAGGGCATGCTACTGATAAACAGGTCCGGGAAAAAGCAAACAAAAACAGTCTTCAGGGCAGGAGCAGCAGATCCACCCCCAAAAACTACTATTCAGCCCTCTAGGGCAGCAAAATGCTAAGACAAACTGTATCGATATGGTTTCCAACCAATGTCACACTCCAGGATCAGCAAGTCTCTAATTAGAGAACAAGAAGATGCTGACCAATGCAGACCTTCAAAAGGAGACCTGCTGACTGAGAATTCAAGAAAGAGGGAATGAGTCTCATCAGGACAACACCTGTCTGAGGCCAAAAAACACTAAAAAATTGCAGAGTAGCGGATTAGACCGCATGAGCGTCTATAACACTCAAATGGGGCACTGAGCAGCTCCCATTGCCGCGAAATTGCAGTCGCTCCAGCCGAATTGGCCGAAGCAGCTTCGCAGCAAAGTTATAAGGCGGCCGGAGAGCAGACATTGCTTGGGCGAAAAAAGGACCTCCAGCTCCAATTGTCGCCTTAAAGCTTCGTCTACTAGGTATCTCAGCAGCTGACATGAAGGAGCAGGGATGAGAGGGAGGAGATGGAGGATTCTGAGAGGAAGGAGGAAGTGGGTGGGGCTCGGAAGAAGGGAATCAGGACAGAGCTGCTTCTGAAGTACTAAGGATGGGGGTCGGGTGGTCCCAAATTAACTTGAAGAGAATAGCCTGCCCCCCTCCAGTAGGCTGACCTCTTATGCTGACCTCTGGAGGGGGCAGAGTAGCGGATTAGACCGCATGAGCGTCTATAACACTCAAATGGGGCACTGAGCAGCTCCCATAGCCGCGAAATTGCAGTCGCTCCAGCCGAATTGGCCGAAGCAGCTTCGCAGCAAAGTTATAAGGCGGCCGGAGAGCAGACATTGCTAGGGCGAAAAAAGGACCTCCAGCTCCAATTGTCGCCTTAAAGCTTCGTCTACTAGGTATCTCAGCAGCTGACATGAAGGAGCAGGGATGAGAGGGAGGAGATGGAGGATTCTGAGAGGAAGGAGGAAGTGGGTGGGGCTCGGAAGAAGGGAATCAGGAGAGAGCTGCTTCTGAAGTACTAAGGATGGGGGTCGGGTGGTCCCAAATTAACTTGAAGAATAAGCCTGCCCCCCTCCAGTAGGCTGACCTCTTATGCTGACCTCTGGAGGGGGCAGAGTAGCGGATTAGACCGCATGAGCGTCTATAACACTCAAATGGGGCACTGAGCAGCTCCCATAGCCGCGAAATTGCAGTCGCTCCAGCCGAATTGGCCGAAGCAGCTTCGCAGCAAAGTTATAAGGCGGCCGGAGAGCAGACATTGCTAGGGCGAAAAAAGGACCTCCAGCTCCAATTGTCGCCTTAAAGCTTCGTCTACTAGGTATCTCAGCAGCTGACATGAAGGAGCAGGGATGAGAGGGAGGAGATGGAGGATTCTGAGAGGAAGGAGGAAGTGGGTGGGGCTCGGAAGAAGGGAATCAGGACAGAGCTGCTTCTGAAGTACTAAGGATGGGGGTCGGGTGGTCCCAAATTAACTTGAAGAGAATAGCCTGCCCCCCTCCAGTAGGCTGACCTCTTATGCTGACCTCTGGAGGGGGCAGAGTAGCGGATTAGACCGCATGAGCGTCTGTAACACTCAAATGGGGCACTGAGCAGCTCCCATAGCCGCGAAATTGCAGTCGCTCCAGCCGAATTGGCCGAAGCAGCTTCGCAGCAAAGTTATAAGGCGGCCGGAGAGCAGACATTGCTAGGGCGAAAAAAGGACCTCCAGCTCCAATTGTCGCCTTAAAGCTTCGTCTACTAGGTATCTCAGCAGCTGACATGAAGGAGCAGGGATGAGAGGGAGGAGATGGAGGATTCTGAGAGGAAGGAGGAAGTGGGTGGGGCTCGGAAGAAGGGAATCAGGACAGAGCTGCTTCTGAAGTACTAAGGATGGGGGTCGGGTGGTCCCAAATTAACTTGAAGAGAATAGCCTGCCCCCCTTCAGTAGGCTGACCTCTTATGCTGACCTCTGGAGGGGGCAGAGTAGCGGATTAGACCGCATGAGCGTCTATAACACTCAAATGGGGCACTGAGCAGCTCCCATAGCCGCGAAATTGCAGTCGCTCCAGCCGAATTGGCCGAAGCAGCTTCGCAGCAAAGTTATAAGGCGGCCGGAGAGCAGACATTGCTAGGGCGAAAAAAGGACCTCCAGCTCCAATTGTCGCCTTAAAGCTTCGTCTACTAGGTATCTCAGCAGCTGACATGAAGGAGCAGGGATGAGAGGGAGGAGATGGAGGATTCTGAGAGGAAGGAGGGAAGTGGGTGGGGCTCGGAAGAAGGGAATCAGGACAGAGCTGCTTCTGAAGTACTAAGGATGGGGGTCGGGTGGTCCCAAATTAACTTGAAGAGAATAAGCCTGCCCCCCTCCAGTAGGCTGACCTCTTATGCTGACCTCTGGAGGGGGGCAGAGTAGCGGATTAGACCGCATGAGCGTCTATAACACTCAAATGGGGCACTGAGCAGCTCCCATAGCCGCGAAATTGCAGTCGCTCCAGCCGAATTGGCCGAAGCAGCTTCGCAGTAAAGTTATAAGGCGGCCGGAGAGCAGACATTGCTAGGGCGAAAAAAGGACCTCCAGCTCCAATTGTCGCCTCAAAGCTTCGTCTACTAGGTATCTCAGCAGCTGACATGAAGGAGCAGGGATGAGAGGGAGGAGATGGAGGATTCTGAGAGGAAGGAGGAAGTGGGGTGGGGCTCGGAAGAAGGGAATCAGGAGAGAGCTGCTTCTGAAGTACTAAGGATGGGGGTCGGGTGGTCCCAAATTAAGTTGAAGATAATAGCCTGCCCCCCTCCAGTAGGCTGACCTCTTATGCTGACCTCTGGAGGGGGCAGAGTAGCGGATAGACCGCATGAGCGTCTGTAACACTCAAATGGGGCACTGAGCAGCTCCCATAGCCGCGAAATTGCAGTCGCTCCAGCCGAATTGGCCGAAGCAGCTTCGCAGCAAAGTTATAAGGCGGCCGGAGAGCAGACATTGCTAGGGCGAAAAAAGGACCTCCAGCTCCAATTGTCGCCTCAAAGCTTCGTCTACTAGGTATCTCAGCAGCTGACATGAAGGAGCAGGGATGAGAGGGAGGAGATGGAGGATTCTGAGAGGAAGGAGGAAGTGGGTGGGGCTCGGAAGCTGCTTCTGAAGTACTAAGGATGGGGGTCGGGTGGTCCCAAATTAACTTGAAGAGAATAGCCTGCCCCCCTCCAGTAGGCTGACCTCTTATGCTGACCTCTGGAGGGGGCAGAGTAGCGGATTAGACCGCATGAGCGTCTATAACACTCAAATGGGGCACTGAGCAGCTCCCATAGCCGCGAAATTGCAGTCGCTCCAGCCGAATTGGCCGAAGCAGCTTCGCAGCAAAGTTATAAGGCGGCCGGAGAGCAGACATTGCTAGGGCGAAAAAAGGACCTCCAGCTCCAATTGTCGCCTCAAAGCTTCGTCTACTAGGTATCTCAGCAGCTGACATGAAGGAGCAGGGATGAGAGGGAGGAGATGGAGGATTCTGAGAGGAAGGAGGAAGTGGGTGGGGCTCGGAAGAAGGGAATCAGGACAGAGCTGCTTCTGAAGTACTAAGGATGGGGGTCGGGTGGTCCCAAATTAACTTGAAGAGAATAGCCTGCCCCCCTCCAGTAGGCTGACCTCTTATGCTGACCTCTGGAGGGGGCAGAGTAGCGGATTAGACCGCATGAGCGTCTATAACACTCAAATGGGGCACTGAGCAGCTCCCATAGCCGCGAAATTGCAGTCGCTCCAGCCGAATTGGCCGAAGCAGCTTCGCAGCAAAGTTATAAGGCGGCCGGAGAGCAGACATTGCTAGGGCGAAAAAAGGACCTCCAGCTCCAATTGTCGCCTCAAAGCTTCGTCTACTAGGTATCTCAGCAGCTGACATGAAGGAGCAGGGATGAGAGGGAGGAGATGGAGGATTCTGAGAGGAAGGAGGAAGTGGGTGGGGCTCGGAAGAAGGGAATCAGGACAGAGCTGCTTCTGAAGTACTAAGGATGGGGGTCGGGTGGTCCCAAATTAACTTGAAGAGAATAGCCTGCCCCCCTCCAGTAGGCTGACCTCTTATGCTGACCTCTGGAGGGGGCAGAGTAGCGGATTAGACCGCATGAGCGTCTATAACACTCAAATGGGGCACTGAGCAGCTCCCATAGCCGCGAAATTGCAGTCGCTCCAGCCGAATTGGCCGAAGCAGCTTCGCAGCAAAGTTATAAGGCGGCCGGAGAGCAGACATTGCTAGGGCGAAAAAAGGACCTCCAGCTCCAATTGTCGCCTTAAAGCTTCGTCTACTAGGTATCTCAGCAGCTGACATGAAGGAGCAGGGATGAGAGGGAGGAGATGGAGGATTCTGAGAGGAAGGAGGAAGTGGGTGGGGCTCGGAAGAAGGGAATCAGGACAGAGCTGCTTCTGAAGTACTAAGGATGGGGGTCGGGTGGTCCCAAATTAACTTGAAGAGAATATCCTGCCCCCCTCCAGTAGGCTGACCTCTTATGCTGACCTCTGGAGGGGGCAGAGTAGCGGATTAGACCGCATGAGCGTCTATAACACTCAAATGGGGCACTGAGCAGCTCCCATAGCCGCGAAATTGCAGTCGCTCCAGCCGAATTGGCCGAAGCAGCTTCGCAGCAAAGTTATAAGGCGGCCGGAGAGCAGACATTGCTAGGGCGAAAAAAGGACCTCCAGCTCCAATTGTCGCCTCAAAGCTTCGTCTACTAGGTATCTCAGCAGCTGACATGAAGGAGCAAGGATGAGAGGGAGGAGATGGAGGATTCTGAGAGGAAGGAGGAAGTGGGTGGGGCTCGGAAGAAGGGAATCAGGACAGAGCTGCTTCTGAAGTACTAAGGATGGGGGTCGGGTGGTCCCAAATTAACTTGAAGAGAATATCCTGCCCCCCTCCAGTAGGCTGACCTCTTATGCTGACCTCTGGAGGGGGCAGAGTAGCGGATTAGACCGCATGAGCGTCAATAACACTGAAATGGGGCACTGAGCAGCTCCCATAGCCGCAAAATTGGAGTCGCTCCAGCCGAATTGGCCGAAGCAGCTTCGCAGCAAAGTTATAAGGCGGCCGGAGAGCAGACATTGCTAGGGCGAAAAAAGGACCTCCAGCTCCAATTGTCGCCTTAAAGCTTCGTCTACTAGGTATCTCAGCAGCTGACATGAAGGAGCAGGGATGAGAGGGAGGAGATGGAGGATTCTGAGAGGAAGGAGGAAGTGGGTGGGGCTCGGAAGATGTGATTAGGCCATCGCCATTGACACCTTCTGCAAGGGCTGCATAACTAGGGGGGAGGGGACGAGGGAGGGATGTGAGCAGAAGATCCTGGTTAGCCTGGTTGATGTGAGGGTTTGGACGATACAGTCCAAAGGAGGAATCTGCACTATAAAAGTCCCGAGCATACTCCAGTCCCATGTTGACTCCTATCATTGAAGAGAGGTCAGCCACAGAAAGGGGGTGATGCCGGGGTGGCCCTGGAGGCTGGATAAGCTTGATGTGGACTGGGGGGTGAGGGGAACGGGAAAAGTGGTGGAAGTAGAAGGAAGATGAATCTTCAAAAGTGTGCTCAAGGATAGGTAGAGCTTTGAGCATTGGAGCAAGGAGTTGCTGCCAAGCGAGTGTTGCTGCTAATGCCTTACCCTTGGCTATGTTGAGGCGTGCCAGGAAAGAAATTGCATCGGGGGAGAAATGCACCTGTGAGAATTCATGCCGGGCGTCGTCCTCTGCTAAGCAGGCGGCACACTGGCGGGCACGGCGATGCCTCTTGTAAATGGCCCAACTGCTGGTGCGAATAACTTCCTTCATGTTGTCCCATTTTGTGACGATGTCTGAAACGGGTAAGAGGTTTAGGAGGAGGGATTGTGAAGCGATGATGTTCTTGAGCTCATTACAAGCTTCTGGAATGTTAAGGACGCGGAGGGGGAAGCTTGAGCGGGGGAGGTTGCCTGTAGAGGGGGAGGGGCTGAGCGCCACCAACGTGCGTTGTCAGCACGTGAAGTGGAAGGGGGGGTGGCAGGAGGAGGAGTTAAGAGAAGGGGAGAAGGAGCAGGGACGGGGGAGGTGGGATCTGGGGGGGTGTATGCTCCAAGGGCCGAGTGGATGCCCAGGCTGGAAGAAGAAAGCGAGGGGATAGATGAGGGAGAGGGAGGAGTAGGGAGGAGCAGGGGGGCCAAGTCCTTGTGTGGGGATGGAGGGTGAGGAAGAGAAGAAGGGGAGGAGATGAGAGGGATATAAAAGGGTTCGGAGAACTCTTCGTTGTCATCGCTGTCACTATCAATAATAGGTTGGATGCCAAATCGAAGGGGGGCTGGGCTGCAGTCGCCCCTGCAGCTGGGACACGAGGAGTGTCCTATAGTGAACCAAGTCGTGATGCATGTGAAGTGGAAGGAGTGCGCACAAGGTGTCCAATAAGGGGGCTCGGTCCCAAAGGGGTTGAGACAAATGGGGCAGCAAAGCGGATCATGCTGGGTGTTTGATAGAGAGTCCAGATCGCTGGTGGCTGGAGGGTGGTGGGTGATTTTTTTTTTTTTTTTTCCGACAAAATTAGTTACACGAGACTGGCAATTGGTCCTGTGTCTAGTGCACTTGCATACACACAAACATATATATACGAAGTTCCAAGGCTAACATTCGAAGAATTAGTGGGCAGTCTCCTCCTCGTAGGCAGCGCTACCAAGTTCCAAGGCTAACATTCGAAGAATTAGTGGGCAGTCTCCTTCTTGTAGGCAGCGCTATCCATCAAGTGAGAGACGTCCTTGTTGGAGACCTTCATCTTCATGAGCCATCCGGTGGTGTAAGGCTCGCCGTTGATAGTGGCTGGGCTGTCGGACAGCACAGTGTTGACCTCGGTGACCTCTCCTTCAATAGGAGAATAGACATCACTGGCAGCCTTCACAGACTCCACGACACCCGAAAATGTCTCCAACGGCGAAAAGTCTTGCCGACCTCGGGGAGCTCGACGTAAACGACGTCGCCCAACTCGGCCTGAGCGTGATCGGAGATGCCCACAGTGGCAATGTCGCCCTCGATCTTCACCCACTCATGGGACTTCTGGTAATGCAAGCCCTCGGCCACAGCAGAGAAGCCACGAGATCCGAGCACCTGGAGGGACTGGAACCCGGAGGTGAGTCCGAAGGGCCTAAGGGTCTGTGCTAGCTGACGGAAAGCCCATTTCTACGAATTGAATATATACACCTATTTTAGTGATGGCGGAAGAGAGGTAAGGAAGGGGTTGTGGGAGGGACGTCGGGTGGCCAGTGGGCTGGAGGAAGAGGGAGGGACAGGAGAGGGAGGGAGGTGAGGTGAAAAGGTAGGGGACAGGGGATGGGCAGGAGGAGTCTGGTTTGCCCTTGAGATGGCGGCAGCACCAGCAGCAGCTGCTGCAATCAGAGATGGGTCGGGGGTTGGGAAGCGATGGGTCTGCGAGGGAAGGGGAGGCGGAGATAGGAGGGACTTGAGCTGGGGAGAGAGGAGTCTGGATGAGATGAGTTAAAGGGGGCTGGAGAGGGGGATGAGGATAAGGGGGGAGCGATGGAGAGGAAGGAATCTTGGACAGGGGAAGATAGAGACTCTGCTAGTGCAGAGTTAGAGGGGAGCGGAGAGGGGGGGGAGGATGATGCTATGGGAGATTGTATGGGTACCAAAGCTGTTGCTGTGGGTGTCAACACTGAGTCTGCTACTGGTGGTTGTCAAAACATCTGCTGCTGTAGGAAGATCGATTCCTCTACCGGTGGCAAAGCTGTGTAAGCCAGTGCAGGTGTTAAAGCAAGTGATGCTGATACTGTAGCCAATGCAGCGGGTGCTAAAGCAGAGACCGATGTTGCTGTCGTTGGTGGCTGAACCAAGGCTCCTACTGCAGGTGCCTGTGCTAGTGCAGCTTGGTTTGTAATGGAGTCAATTTTTTGTTTTGTTTTTTGAGCCTTTAGCTACTGATGCTGATGCTGTTGCTGGAGCTGACGTTGATGCTGCTGAGGGAGGTTGAGCTGATGCTGATGCTGATCCTGATGCTGGTGCTGAGGTTGCTGAGGGTGCTGATGGTGATAGCACTGTGGATGATGCTGATGCTAATGCTAGTGTTGCTTGGTCTGATGCTGATGCTGAGGCTGAGGGAGCTGGAGCTGATGCTAGAACTAATACAGATGCTAATGTTGATGCTGACTCTGAGGCTGAGACTGAGGCTAAGGCTGAGGCTGCTGATGCCGAGGCTGAGAGAGCTGGAGCTGATGCTGATGCTGATACTGATGCTGATGCTGATGCTGACGCTGAGGCTGAGGCTGTGGCTGAGGCTGTGGCTGTGGCTGAGGCTGAGGCTGAGGCTGAGGCTGAGGCTGCTGATGTTGGTACTGCTGAAGCCGAAACAGATCTTGGAGTGGAAGGTGCAACTGATGTTAGTTGTGAATCTAATGGTGGTTGTTGCTCTTGATGGGCAGATGCTGGTACAGAAGCGTGAGAAGGGGCTGATGCTGAAGAAGTTGCTTGAGAGTGTGCTGCTTCTGGTGCTGTAGCTGCGGCTAGATCTAATTCTGCACCTGGGTGATGTGGATGAGCTGCCTGTGGATCTGAAGTGGAGTAAGAAACTTGTGCTTCATCTGGAGAAGGGGGTGCGGGTGAAGTTCCTGGCTCAGTGTTGGCGGTGCTGTCGATGGGGGCTGCTGAAGTCACTGGGTCTGTGTGTGTCTCTGACAGGAGAAGGCTTGAAAAAGATTGTAACCTGGGGCGAGCTCTGAGGGAACCGGCATGGAGGAGTGCCTCAGTAGAGGGAAACATGTAGGGGCTGTTGGGAGAGGGGGATGGTGTGGTGGACCATGTTGAGAAGGAGGGTGGGGTGAGAGTGTTGTGGACTGGACGGTGGGAGGGACAGGGGAAATGGAGAGAATGAGGAGGGGTACCATAGGTCGGGGGCCCGATGGGTTCCATGTTGGAAGAAGGGGAAGGGAAGGGGAGGGGGGAAGGAGGAGGAGGAGGAGGGGAAGTAAAGGGGAGGGTAGAAGCAGAAGGGCCCTGGAAAGAAGTGAGAGGGGATGTGGTGAAGAGGTGGGAACGAGCAGAATGGGAGGGGAGGGGGAAAGAGAGAGGATCTTGATCCAAGAAGGTGCTGAAGGGGGGTCTACCAGGGAGGGAGAGGGAGGGGAGAAAGGGTGGCAGGCGGTGGAGGAAGGGGTCTTCTGGGGGTGGGATGATATCCACGATGAAGACGGCAGCGTTGGCGTTCACGCCAAGACTGTAGCGGAGGATAATGACTGCCCCCGGGACGGGAGCAAGGGGGAAGTTGGAAAGGTGGGCAGGAATTGTCTTGTAGCCGGCCGCTGAAAGGATGGCCTCAGGAAGGCCAATGCGTGCGCATGTGGAGGGTACGTTGAAGAATTTAAGGCGGCGGTGTGAAGAGGGGAGAGGGGGAGGAGCAGAGGATAGGGGGAATGAGGATCTGTCGCTGTTCCCACTCCACAGTGAAGTTGCCAGAATGAGATAGCCGCCTGGAAAGGTCAGCATAATATCGGCCAGTGGGTGCAAGGACGATGCACCAATAAGCTTTTGCATGGGACCCGCATCGCCCCATTGGCGGCATACCATGGAGAAGGGGGGTGAAGTACTGGAGGAGGAAGGTGAGAAAGGCTGGCAGCTCTTGGGGCTCAACTGCTGCTTTACCTACTTCCAGTAAGAAGGTGTGCGGGCATGGAAGGATGTGCGAGACTTGGGAGCTGGTCATCCATGGGGCTTGCTGTAGAGTCTGGGGGATGTCTCGCACATCAGTGGTCCGTTGGGATCTTCTTAGCATGTGCTGAGCCATGGGGGGAAGCTGCATAAGGCTGTCAGAGAGAAGGAACAGAAGAGGCCATGATAGCTGAAAGGGGCTGGGAGAAGTATACCAGGTGTAGGATTGACTCCCATGCAAAGAAGGAAGGGCTGAAAGTGTGTGGGGAAACTCGAGTGTTAGACCAGGCTGGCTGAGACACTGCTGCTATTGCAGGGCTGAAGGGGGAAGCAGAGAGTATCAAGAAGGGCAATTCGCACACTGAGCGGCTTGAGAGCTTCAAGACGAGCACAAGAACACTGTAACGTATTGAGGGAAGAGTGAGAAAAAGGCTGTCGAAGTTGAGGTCGGCCAGAGGAGTGAAAAGTCGTCCAGGTGCATGCCGCACGCCCCGCAACGAATTGATGGTGGTTGCGAAGCTCAAGAAGCTGCGCGAAAGATGCGGAAGCTGAAAAATATCGGAGTTGAGAAAGTTGGAGGTGCTGAAAGGTGCTGAAAGATGGCCAGAGGCTAACAAGCTGAGGGAAAGGTGTTGACCTGGCGTTTTCGTAAAAAACGAGCCTCGATCAAAAGAAAAGGTATAGGCAGATGCGTCTCCTTGAGAGCTTCAAGACGAGCACAAGAACACAGAAACGTATAGAGGGAAGAGGGAGAGAAAGGCTGTCGAAGTTGAGATTGGCCAGAGGAGTGAAAAGTCGCCCAAGTGCATGCCGCACGCCCCGCAACGAATTGAAGGTGGTTGCGAAGCTCAAGAAGCTGCGCGAAAGATGCGAAAGCCGAAAAATATCGGAGTTGAGAAAGTTGGAAAAAGTCGGCTGAGAAAATGGTTACCTTGGGCGCGATAATACCCTGACCTAGATCGAGCCCAAGCCCAAGATCAAGACCCTGCCCCAGATCAGGATCAGGTTCCAGATTTGGACACAGCACACGACAACGTTCCAGATCTGGGGCTAGATCTGGACCAAGATCAAGGTCCAGATGTGCGCTAAGATCCAGATCAAGATCTAGATCTTGATACTGTCTCTGTCTTCATTCCTGTTGTTTACCTGCCCAGACCAGTCTTTTAGGTTTTCGCTTTGCTTCCAGTTGTCTTTCTTCTTTTCTGGTTGCCTCCCTGCTTTTGGCTTGTTTTTGCAGTTTCTCCCTTAGTGCTTCCCCTAGTTCAGTTTCCACCCTTAGTTGCCCTCCTTAGTTTCCCCCTCAGTTGCCTCCTTAGTCCCCCCCCCCCCCCCCTCCCCCCCTTTTTTCTCTTAGTTTCTCGCATAGTTTTCCTTATAGTCCTCCTTAGTTTGCATCTCCTCTTTCAGTCTTCTGATCCGGTGACGGTTAGAGGTTGCAATGTTATGGCCCCCCCCTTCATAGGTCTTTTTTCTTAGTAGTCCTAGCCCCTTCTCTTGGGCTTCCTGTTTTTGGCTTCTTCCTTGCCTCTCTGGTTTGTTTGTCTTCTGTTCCCGTCCTCCTTTGTCCCTTACGTCGCCCAGGTGGTGTCCATCCCTTAGCTTTCCCTTAGCCGTTCTTGTCTTTTTCTTTGGTCTTTTCTCCTTGGTCACAAAGGGCTAGGTTTTATCAGTTGCGCCTTTTCCTGGTTCCCCCCTTTGTAAAAAAAAAAAAAAAAAAAAAACCCTCCCTCCCTCCCTACCCCTTGTTCCTTTTTTGTTTGCTTTAGCCTGGACCTGTTTTTCAGTAGCATGCCGTGCTTTGGTCAGCCTTTCAGAGCTTGCTGATCTGCTTCGGAAACCGAGTGACATGCTAATAGGATAGACAGCTGAGCTGGCACGCCGGTCTGCTAATGGAGTGATGCCCTGACGCGCTGGACTGTTAGAGGAGTGATGCCTTGTAGCATGTTGTAACTTGCGTCTGCAGGTCCAGGCTTAACTAGGAGCTAGTGTTAGGTGAGAACTTAGCTAGTTCTCCTAATCGCAAAGGGTCACAGACAGATCTAGCTAAAGCTATGGGTTAGATAGGGATGTTAGGTGTGGGAGCTCAGTTCGATACACGTGGAGTATCGTCCTGGAGGCCCGCACCCTTCTATATAGCTGAGGCGAGTCAGCAGTACAGACGTGGCAGTACTATGTGGAAGTACTGCCTATGTCTAACGGTATGCCTAATGCATAACCAACTCCGAGACTCACCGAACCTTGTTCCGGATGAATAGCTCCGCTCCTCTTCCGGGACATTACTCCACTCCGGGACGTCAGTGACGGTCGGGACCAGCACTCGGGACCAGGAAGGCTCTGACCCGGAGCTCCGGTACACTCGTGTTCCGGCGAATGAACCTGCAACGGGAGTTCTCCCGTTACAGCTAGATTTGTGTGTTTACATTTTTGTGCTAGCCTTGGCCTGGTCTTGTTTTATGTAGCATGCCGCGCTCTGGTCGTCTTTGCAAAGCTTGCTGATCTGCATCGGCAACCTAGTGGCATGTTACTAGGTTGCTGCGAGACTGCGTTGGTATGCTGATGGAGTGATGCCCTGATGCGCTGGCTACCAGCTTTTTGCTTCTAAATGCCTGCTGCTTTTGTGCGCCTTCAAGTTTTTCCTTGCCGGTCAGAGGATCTTGTGGGGGATCTGCTCTTCCACCGTTTAGGATGATTTTGGGGGAGCTCGAAATGCTGCTTTAAAGATATATATATATATATATTTTTTTTTTTTTTTTTTTTTTTTTTAGTTGTGAAAGGACTTTCACCCCAGGAGGTGGGTATCCCGACACAAACCAGCGACACTGAGGATTCAGTTCGAATGGTGGTGCCACTCCTACAATATGCAAAGTAGGCGCACTTAGGGTTGGTGAGAGATACCAACCCACGACCAAACGAACATTCACTACTACCCCTGTTGACCACGGCAGGCAAGCTCCCTGCCATGGTCGTTAGAGGCGGAATCAAGGAGACATAACTAGAGAACCACCACGAGGGCAGAAATCCGACAGTACTTCCCTACAAGGTTTGCTTAGGGCCAGGACGCCAAAATACTGAGGAATCGAACCTCACCACCCCCTTCCTACTCTCGCAAGTAGGGTCGATACAGCAAGGGTACTGTAGATCACAAGGGATGTAGAACACACCACATTTGTAACTCAGCCTGCGTGTCCTGCGATCTAACGCCGCCTCCTAACCCCTAAGGTAAACCTCGGCAAGCCAGGAAAAGAGCAATCTCCAGTGGAACTATGATCCGGGCGATTTTCACGCCCAGACCGGTCTATTTGGGCGAATTTCACGCCCAGACCAGGTGGTTGTGTGGGGGGGGGTGAGGGTTGTGTTGTGGAGGTATGGGTGGGTGGTAAGTTGTAAGAACGTTTGGTGATGGCGGGAGAGTGTGTGGTTATGTGTGATTTTTTTTTTTTTTTTTTTTTTTTACAAAGGGGGGAACCAGGAAAAGGCGCAACTGATAAAACCTAGCCCTTTGTGACCAAGGAGAAAAGACCAAAGAAAAAGACAAGAACGGCTAAGGGACAGCTAAGGGACGGACACCACCTGGGCGACGTAAGGGACAAAGGAGGACGGGAACAGAAGACAAACAAACCAGAGAGGCAAGGAAGAAGCCAAAAACAGGAAGCCCAAGAGAAGGGGCTAGGACTACTAAGAAAAAAGACCTATGAAGGGGGGGGCCATAACATTGCAACCTCTAACCGTCACCGGATCAGAAGACTGAAAGAGGAGATGCAAACTAAGGAGGACTATAAGGAAAACTATGCAAGAAACTAAGAGAAAAAAGGGGGGGAGGGGGGGGGGGGGGGGGGGGGGGGGGGGGGCTAAGGAGGCAACTGAGGGGGAAACTAAGGAGGCAACTAAGGGTGGAAACTGAACTAGGGGAAGCAAACTAAGGGAGAAACTGCAAAAACAAGCCAAAAGCAGGGAGGCAACCAGAAAAGAAGAAAGACAACTGGAAGCAAAGCGAAAACCTAAAAGACTGGTATGGGCAGGTAAACAACAGGAATGAAGACAGAGACAGTATCAAGATCTAGATCTTGATCTGGATCTTAGCGCAGATCTGGACCTTGATCTTGGTCCGGATCTAGCCCCAGATCTGGAACGTTGTCGAGTGCTGTGTCCAAATCTGGAACCTGATCCTGATCTGGGGCAGGGTCTTGATCTTGGGCTTGGGCTCGATCTAGGTCAGGGTCAAGATCGGGGCCTAGAGCTGGGGCTTGGGCTGGACCTAAGTCAGGGTCTAGATCAGGGTCTAGAGCTCGGGAATGGGCGGGGTCTGGGTCAGGGTCTAGAGCAAGGTCTAGATCCGGGAAATGGGCTGGATCTGGGGCAGGGTCTAGATCAGGGTCTAGAAGTAGGGCTTTTTTTTTTTTTTTTTTTTACATAGGGGGGAAACAGGAAAAGGCGCAACTGATACAAACCTAGCCCTTCGTGACCAAGGAGAAAAGACCAAAGAAAAAGTCAAGAACGGCTAAGAGACAGCTAAGGGACGGATACCACCCGGGCGACGTAAGGGACAAAGGAGGACGGGAACAGAAGACAAACAAACCAGAGAGGCAAGGAAGAAGCCAAAAACAGGAAGCCCAAGAGAAGGGGCTAGGACTACTAAGAAAAAAGACCTATGAAGGGGGGGGCCATAACATTGCAACCTCTAACCGACACCGGATCAGAAGACTGAAAGAGGAGATGCAAACTAAGGAGGACTATAAGGAAAACCATGCAAGAAACTAAGAGAAAAAAGGGGAGGGGGGAGGGGGGGGGGGGGGGGGGGGGGTTGGGGGGGCTAAGGAGGCAACTGAGGGGGAAACTAAGGAGGCAACTAAGGGTGGAAACTGAACTAGGGGAAGCAAACTAAGGGAGAAACTGCAAAAACAAGCCAAAAGCAGGGAGGCAACCAGAAAAGAAGAAAGACAACTGGAAGCAAAGCGAAAACCTAAAAGACTGGTATGGGCAGGTAAACAACAGGAATGAAGACAGAGACAGTATCAAGATCTAGATCTTGATCTGGATCTTAGCGCAGATCTGGACCTTGATCTTGGTCCAGATCTAGCCCCAGATCTGGAACGTTGTCGAGTGCTGTGTCCAAATCTGGAACCTGAACCTGATCCTGATCCTGATCTGCTTGGGCTGGGTCTGGGATTGGGTCTGGGATTGTAGGGAATGCTGGGGCCATGGGGATTGTCATTTCCATGGTGCGGGTATCAGGCTCCTGGTCACCGGGAGTGACCCCAATCATGGTGCAAAAGATCGGGGGGGTGGCCCATAATCTTGCAAAGGAAGCCACTGTGAGAGAGCAATCTAGGCCACGCCACCAATCTTGACAGAAGGCGCCATTATCAAGGTGTCGAAGATCCGTCTGGGTGCGCATCCAGTCCCTGGCGATGGCTTGGTGAAGGTGGCCAAGGGCAAGGCAGATAGCCTTGTGGTGAAGGGGCTCAGAATGGTCCAGTCTGTCAGCCCGGGACGAACGGACCTGCCATATCGCGCCCAAGGTGGTTATACGCAGGAAGGACCACAACCTTAGGGTAGAGGGAGGAGGGGGGTGTCCCGGGCCAAAGGGTGATGTCGTCACCGAGGAGGAAGAAGGGGCAACGAGGAAGGCGCTGCCCACCGGTGAGGGTCTCCCAAGTGGAAAGGAGCCAGTCTATGACAGGGGCAGAATCAGGGCATTCCAAGAAAGCGTGAGACATTGTGTCAGTAGTGTGCAGCTGCAAGCAGTCAGGGCTGGAGCAGACTTTGGAGGGGGGGTCGTCTTGGTTGACCCGTTGGAAGCGTCCTCGTACATGAGCAAGGAACGCATTGCAGCCCAGGGTGCCATGAAGCAAGCTCCGGCAAGTGATGGTATAAGGACGGTGGAGAGTCTTGTCAGCGAGGCGTACCCACACCTGCGAAAAGCCTGCACGTAGAGGGAGGGAGACTTGAGGTTCGTCTTGTCTTTGAGCAGTTCTCTCCGCTGGGCCTGGACGGGAGGGGCGGACACGTTGTAAGTCCACCCAAGCGTTTTGTGGGAGGTCTTCAGGGGAGGGGACTGGAATAGGGGTGACAACGAGCGCTCTCTCTGTTGCTGAGGCAATCCATCGGGATTCAAGACCACGGAGGCCTCGCAGGTCAGGGTTAGTGCTAGGGTGAGTGTCCAAGGTGGAGGGGGGTAGAAATGCTCCACAGCCTGGGCCAAGCAGCACGTTCCTCGGTATAACCTGGCACAAAATGGTGGGAACTGGGGCTTTGTTGCATGATATGTTGGTGAAGAAGGGCCTGCCGTGCTTGGCGCACAGAGAGTTCAAGAAGGTTCACCTCAGTATCATCATGGAGGTGGAGACCCCATGTTGTTGGGTCCAGTTGGAGGTCCTCCCAAAGACCAACCAGCCATGGTTCCAAGAGCTCTTGCCTCTGGTGGGGGGGGAGGCCTTGCTGGATCAGCTGCTCCTCAAAGTCTGCCCGTAACCATGCTTCTCGAGGTTTCTTGCGTAGGGTGATGAGGGCAGCTTGGGGGTGTCCTTGGGGGGGAAGGGCAGGAAGGGTGAGAGGGTGTGTAACCGGCCAGAGGGCCAGACCTCCCAAAGACGGTCCTCTCCAGTGAGGGGATCTGGCCCCTCTGCAAGGGGACCAGCTGGGGCCACAGCGGGAAAGAGCTTCCATTTGGGAGGTGGAAGTTCAGGAAGGAGGACAGCATCCCGCCAGGGGTCTGGCAGAGAGGAGAGGATGAAGTCAAGGTCTTGGACAGCAGCGGGAGGGAGGTGAGCTCGTTGTTGACGAGCTGAGCGGATGTCCTTGAGACGGTGCCACGAGAGTGCTTGGGAGGAGAGCACTTGGTTTGAGGTGATGGGCATGGACGGAAAAGGAGGGGTGTTGTTGAAGGTGGTTTCCAGTAGGATGGATTGGGGGCACTGCATGGGCGGAGCGATAATTCTACGAATGTTCAGCAGGAGAAAAGCCTCTGCACTTTCCCGGGCCAATTTGGTGGTGATTGAGGCGATGTCCACAGAAGACGGGGCGGTAACCAGGGCATGGTATCCACTTGCCTGACCTGGAGGAAGGCGCACAGCCCGAGAAATCTCGTGACGGTAGAGCTGCTGCCAGGGGTGACCTGTGTAACTGAAGAGGAGCCATGTGGTCTTGGCCAGCATAGCAGCCGAGTGGGAAGCAAGATGGGGTACAGCAAGCCCTCCTCGATGAAAAGGAAGGACGGCTGTCCCGAAGCGGGGGAAGAGGTGTCCTGGACGTGGTGATTCCTCCTCCTGCAGGCTAGAGGTTGTAACAAAGGCATTGAGAGAAGATTGCAACTGCTGGCGGAGAGGCGCTGGTGGTGATGCAAAGTTAGCTTGGAAGATGAACTTGGAAGCCAAGCATTGCATAGCAACATGCGCCCTTCCAATAACATTGAGATTGCGTGAGAGCCATGGAGTTGCTGCACGTGAGATGCTATGGGGCATGTGCTGGTAGGCTGCAGCCTTGCAAAGAGCAGTGTCTGCGCCGAACGGCACGCACAGCAATCTGTGAGGTGTGTCTGGGGGATGGAGGTGGTAACCAGCCAAGTGATGGGTGGCAAGGGCAAGGTCCAGATCTGCAGGGAGGGGTATGTCTGGGGGAAGTTCAAGAAGCAGAAGACGGGTCTTGGGAACAGACTGGGCGGGTAAGCCAGCCGAATTGGCTACGACGTATGTCTCCTTGATGATAGGCCCATCTGTGGCTGGGTTGAGGACAAAGTGCTTGCCATCGTCAGCAAACGAGAGGGTGGCAGGGGCCAACTCTCATGAGGGAAGACGGAAGGATTGCAGAGTTCCACAAGATCTCAGTTGGTTATTGTAGGTGATGAAGGGCTCAAAGATGATGACCCATTGATTACAGCTCAAGGCCCCACCCTGAGGGAAGCCGGAAGTGTTGGGGAAGGAGGTAGTGAAGAAACCGTTGAGACGCACTCGCGTAGAGCTGCCATTCATGAGGATATCGCACCAGCGCGTGATGCCTGCACTATTGAATCCCATGGCTGACATTGTCTTTAGGAGCCATCCCCTGTTGACAGAATCATAAGCTTTAGTGAGGTCAGAATGCAGCAACCAGCTTGGTAAGCCAAGCTCTTTCAAGCGCGCAGCCAAGCCTAGGTGATAGCGGATGTTGTCATCTGATGTCTCTGCCACGGAGGAAAGCTGATTGAGTGACGTCGATGAGATATTCCAGTGGGCGTTGCAGCCGGTGAGCCATGATCAAAAGGATCAGCTTAAGGTCGCAATTGAGAAGGGTGATAGGACGGTAACCTGCGAGGGGAGTCTTGGGGCTGACCAGTCTTGTGGAGAAGGCAGAGGGTTCCCTGAAGGAGGGGTGCTAGGGGGGCCGAGTTAACTTGATCTTGGAAGGCAGAGTTGAAAACCCGTTGAAGGATCGGGGACAGTTCTTCATGGAACGCATTGTAGACTTCAAAGGGAAGTCCCGTCATAACCTGGGCTGGAGCCTCGAGAAGCAGAGCGGATGGCAAGGTCCATCTCCTCTGATGTGATTAGGCCATCGCCATTGACACCTTCTGCAAGGGCTGCATAACTAGGGGGGGAGGGGACGAGGGAGGGATGTGAGCAGAAGATCCTGGTTAGGCCTGGTTGATGTGAGGGTTTGGACGATACAGTCCAAAGGAGGAATCAGCACTATAAAAGTCCCGAGCATACTCCAGTCCTATGTTGACTCCTATCATTGAAGAGAGGTCAGCCACAGAAGGGGGTGATGCTGGGGGGCCCTGGAGGCTGGATAAGCTTGGTGTGGACTGGGGGGTGAGGGGAACGGGAAAGGTGGTGGAAGTAGAAGGAAGATGAATCCCCAAAGTGTGCTCAAGGATAGGTAGAGCTTTGAGCATTGGAGCAAGGAGTTGCTGCCAGCGAGTGTTGCTGCTAATGCCTTAGCCTTGGCTATGTTAAGGCGTGCCAGGAAAGAAATTGCATCGGGGGAGAAATGCACCTGTGAGAATTCCTGGCCGGGCGTCTGTCCTCTGCTAAGCGGGCGGCATGCTGGCGGGTACGGCGATGCTTCTTGTAAATGGCCCAACTGCTGGTGCGAATAACTTCCTTCATGTTGTCCCATTTTGTGACGATGTATGAATCGGGTAAGAGGTTTAGGAGGAGGGATTGTGAAGCGATGATGTTCTGAGCTCATCACAAGCTTCTGGAATGTTGAGGAGGAGGGAGGGGGGAACCCTTGCAGCCCTTGGCCCTTGGGTGGAGCGTGGCCTAGGAAGGAGAGGGGTTATAGACACAGGGCCGGTGGTCAGAGATAAAGCGAGAGGTAGGGAGAATGGAGGAAGTGGCTGTGAAGAGGGCTAGGAAGGAGTCTGAAGCCAGCCAGCGGTCAAGCCTACCGCCCGATGAGGCTGGGATGCTCCAATGTGTGAAGTCTTTGGCAGTCGGGTGCGTGTTCCTCCAGATGTCTTGTAGGCTGTAGGTGTTCATGATGTCTGCAAGGGGAGGTGCCCCCTGCATGCGACTCATGGGGTCAATATTGAGTGGGTCAAGAATGCAGTTGAAATCACCAACAACGAGAAAGAGGCGTCCGTCGGTGGGAAGGTTGGGGCGCACGCAGTTGAAAAAGAAGTCTTCTCTGTCAGCAGCTTGGGCCGGAGCACAGACGCACAAAATGGTGATGACGGAGTCACCAATGAAAGCATCGATGCCTAGAATGCGGCCTGTTGGACCTAGGATAGGTCTTAGGACGGGATCTGTGATGGGGCAGTGAGGGCTTAATATCCCTGCCTTCAGTGTGCCCTGTACCAAGGCAAAAGAAAAATCTTGCGCTGGCCAGATTGCCCCCGCGTCTGGGAGGTGTTTAAAGAAGGTCCTCGGGTGATGAGGTTGACCTTACTTCAGTGAGCACTGCCATATCCACTCGAGTTTCTCTGAAGCCAAGAAATGTGCTCAAAGAGTTTAACGGGGTGTAAGTCCTTGCGCGTTGGTGCAGACAAAGGTACTCCTAGGAGGGCATGCTGTGCATTCAATTCGTGTTCTCCCAGGGAGTGATCCCGGCTTGTGTGCCGCTGATATTTAAGCGTGCAGAGTGCGTGTTGAACCTAGGGGACATTTTAGAGAGAGAGGTGCTGGGAAGAGAGACTGCCCACCAGGGCTGTTGGTCTTCTGGGACTGTCCGAGTTCTCTTGCGAGAGTGGGACAGCCTGTTGCAGAGAAGGGAATCGGCTGAGGGGTGAACGGCCTGAAGAGAAGAGGTTTTTTTTTTTTTTTTTTTTTTACAAAGGGGGGAACCAGGAAAAGCGCGCATACCTTGGTCAACACTTCCACCCCCCGACGAGATTTTGTGACCAAGGAGAACCCTCCCCACCCAGACCCAACCAAGGAAAAAGACAAGACGGCTAAGGGACAGCTAAGGGACGGACACCACCTGAGGCGAGTAAGGGACAAAGGAGGACGTGAACAGAAGACAAAACAAACCAGAGAGGGCAAGAAGAAAATAAGAAGCAAGAAAACAGGAGCCCAAGAGAAGAGGGTAGGAAATACTAAGAAAAAAGACCTATGAAGGGGGGGGCCGATCATAAACATTGAAACCATCTTAACCGGACACCGGATAGAAGACTGAAAGAGGAGATTGACAAACTAAGGAGGACTAAAAGGAAAAACTATGCGAGAAACTAAGAGGAAAAAAGGGGGGGAGGGGGGGGGGACTAAGGAGGCAACTGAGGGGAAGGAACTAAGGAGGCAACAAGTAGGTGGATTGGCTGAAACTGACACTAGGGGGGAAGCAAAACTACGGATACGAGAAACTGCAAAAAACAAGCCAAAAGCAGGGAGGCAACCAGAAAAGAAGAAAGACAACTGGAAGCAAAGCGAAAACCTAAAAGACTGGTATGGGCAGGTAAACAACAGGAATGAAGACAGAGACAGTATCAAGATCTAGATCTTGATCTGGATCTTAGCGCAGATCTGGACCTTGATCTTGGTCCAGATCTAGCCCCAGATCTGGAACGTTGTCGTGTGCTGTGTCCAAATCTGGAACCTGATCCTGATCTGGGCAGGGTCTTGATCTTGGGCTTGGGCTCGATCTAGGTCAGGGTCAAGATCGGGGCCTAGAGCTGGGGCTTGGGCTGGACCTAAGTCAGGGTCTAGATCAGGGTCTAGAGCTCGGGAATGGGCGGGGTCGGGGTCAGGGTCCGAGCAAGTCTAGATCAGGGGTAATGGGCTGGATATGGGGCAGGGTCTAGCTCAGGGTATAGACTAGGCTTGGGCTGGGTATGGCTTGGGCGTCAGGTTGTATGGTCTCGTCCCAAAGGGGTTGAGACCAAATTGGGGACGCAAGGGATAATGTGGGGTGGTTGATAGAGAGTCAAGACGCTGGTGGATGGAGGGGGGGGGGTTGGATGGTGGAGAGGGTAGAAGGGGTGTGGGAGGGACGGAGGAGTGGGTGGCCAGGGGCCTGGGAGAAGAAGGGTAATCAGAGAAGAGGGAGGGACATGGAAGAGGGAGGGAGGTGAGACTCCCGTTCTCTCATCACGCGCCCTTTTGAAAAAGGAACCGGCTTGCGTGGCCCCCAGTGAAAAGAAGGAGCGACAGGGATGGGCAGGAGGAGTATGTTGCCTGAGATGGCGCAGCACCAGCAGAGCGCATGAATTTAGAGAGGGTCGGGTGGGGTGCTCCATCACGCGTGACAAGCGCACTCGGGCGGAGGCTGAGGTGAGAGCATAGGCGTCGGGAGTTCGAGTGGTGGACTCTGCAGGCCCGAGACGTCCGGCTATGAGTCTCCTTCCTTTTCTAGGGCGAACGCAGGAACGAGAGGTCAGGAAGGGTCAGAGGGGGTGGGAGAAGAGAGGTAAGGAGAAAGGGAGCCGGGACGGAGAGACGGGTGGGAGAGGAGGGAGGAGGGAGACGAGGAAACCAGAAGGGGAGAGACAAGAGGAGGGGAAAAGGGCGAGGGGAGATAGTGAACGGGGGGGAGAGGAGGGGGTGAGGATAAGGGGGGGGCGAGCGGGGTGGAGGGATGGGAGGTGTAGCGGAGGAGAGGGGGGCGGGCGAGTCAGGCGAGGAATCTGGACCAGGGGAAGATGGAGATGTCTAGTAGCGATGATGAGTGTAATTCGATCGAGGGAGAGTGTAGGTAGAGGAGAGGGGGAGAAGAGACGGGGGAAGAGGGGAGGAGGGGGAAGGTTCTGTCCTCTATACTGGGGTTGGATGCACGATGGAGCCAGAGCGGGGAGAGGAAAAAGTGAAGGAGGACTGCACGATCTGGTCCTTTCCTCGGTGGGAAAATCACAGCAGTCTGGGGAATGGTTGTGCTCTTGCAGGGGGTTGATGGTGATTTTTTGGGGATCTTATGTGTGACGCCTGGCGATGAGTTTGTCGCTCCTTCCCGGGTGTCGGTTTCCTGTTGGTCGCGTTTCTTGTGTTCCCAGCGCTCCTTATCCCGTCCGGTGGAACAAAAGGAGGTAGGAGAAGGGGCGGGCTGTCGCCGTGGCTGATAACAAAAGTATTGGAGGAAGGGGATGGCCAAGAGTATCCAAGCCAGGAATGAGGAGACAACCCCCGGGGGAAAAGAGGGGGAGAAAGGGAAAGGGGGGGGGGGGGAATGGGGGGTTGGGTTTAAAGCAAGGGATGTATTACTGTAGCCAATGGAGAGGGTTGGTTGCAAAAGCGGAGGACCGATGTTGCTGTCGTGGTGGCCTGACAAGGACTACTGCAGGTTGCCGTTGCTAGTGCAGCCTTGGTTTTGAATGGAGTCAATTTTTTTGTTTGTTTTGTGAAGCCGTTATTGCTACTGAGGGAGGGATGAGGGGGGAGGAGCGAGGTGGAGGATGCGGATGGAGGGAGGTGGAGATGAGGTGATGCTGAGAATGAGCTGGTGGTTGCTGAGGTTGATGAGGGTGCTGATGGTGATAGCCACTGTGGATTGATGATGAGGATAATGGAGTAGTGTTGCTTGGTCGATGCTGATGATGAGGCTGAGGAAGCTGGAAAGCTGATGCTAGACAATAAAGATGCTAATGTGATTCTGACTCCTGAGGAGGGGGGACGAAGGGGAAGGGGACGGACCAAGGCTGACAAGGATGAGGAAGAGGGGATTGAGAGAGAATGAGCTGAGGATAGAGAGGAGAGGGGAGGAGGTGGAGGAGGATGGAGGACGGACAGTCGGAGGGGGAGGAGGAGGGCGGAGGACTCTGGACCGGGGGGAGGGGGAGGGGAGGGGAGGGAGGTTAGGAAGGAGGGAGGAGGAGGAGGAGGGTGAGGAGGAGGGAGGGGACAGGAGGAGGGGAAAGAAGAAAAAGAGAGGAGAGCGTGGCAAGGGGGGAAAAGGAGGGGAGGGGGGAGGAAGGGGGGGGGGGGAGTGACGGGGAAGGGGAGGGGAAAGAAGAGGTGAGAAGGAGATGAGGATGAGGACAAGGTGATTTGAGAGTGTGATGATTATGTGATTGTTGCTGTTGTGCTGTAGCTTGCGGCTAGATCTAATTTGCCCTAGGTGATGTGGATGAGCTGCCTGTGGATCGAAGTGGAGTTATGAAACTTGTGCCTTCAATGGAGAGAGGAAGGGGCCGGTGAGGGGTGTGAAGTTAATGGCTAATAAGTGTGGCGGTTCTGGAAATGGGGGCTGTTGCTGAAGTCACTGGGTAGGGTGTGTCTCTGACAGGAAGAAGGAGGGATAATAAGAGGTGGTAATAGGGTGGAGAGAGAGGAGGGCTGGGGAAAGGAAAGGGAGGAGGGAAGAACGGAGAGGGATGACACAAAGGGAGGGGGAGGGGGGGAGAGGGGGAAGGGCGGGGGGGAAGAAAAGGGGGGCAGAAGGAGAAGGGGCGGGCGGGGAGAGGGAGGGGAAGGGAAGCTGGGGAGGGGCGGAAAGGGGACGGAACGCGAGAGAAGAGAAGGGGAGGGGGGGGGAAAAGAGGGCGGGGGGCAAGATGGGTTAATGTTTGTGTTTGGACGAAGGGAAGGAGGGGAGGGGGGAAGAGAGGAGGAGGAGGTGAGGGGGAAGTAAAGGGAGGGTAGAAGCAAGAAGGGCCCCTGGATAAGAAGTGAGAGGGGAGGGGGTGGAGAGGTGGGAGGAACGAGCAGAATGGGAGGGGAGGGGGAAAGGAAAGAAGAGAGAGGATCTTGATTCCAAGAAGGTGGTGAAGGGGGGGGGAGAAAAGGGAGGCAGACGAGGGAGGGGAGAGGAGAGGAAGAAGGAGAAAGGGGGGAAGGACGGGGGAGGAAGGGGGAGGAGGAGGCCCTGGGGGGGGGGATGAGAGAAAAGAGGAAGAAGGAAGCAGTGGGCGTTAAAGAAAAAGCAGGTAGCGGAGGATAATGACGGAACAGAGGAAGGGAGAGAAAGGGGGAAGTTGGGGAAAGGTGGGCAGGGAATTGTCTGTAGCCGCCGCCTGAAAGGATATGGCCTCAGGAAGGCCAATGCTGCGCATGTGGAGTAGTACGTTGAAGACGTGCGTGAAGGAATTCCCGTCAATTGCGGGAGAGGCTTGAGGGGGGCCCTTTCGGAGGGGAAGAGGTGGGACGAGGGGGGGGAGGAGAAGAGGAGAGGGGAAGAGGAGAGGGGCAGAAGGGGATAGGAGGATATGGGAGAGGGAACACTAAAAAGTGAAGTTGACAGAATGAATAGCCGCCTGGAAAGGTCAGCATTAATATCGGCCCAGTGGGGTGCAAAGGACGATGACACAAATAAGCTTTTGATGGACACGCCATCGCCCCATTGGCGGCCCATTCCATACCATGAGAGAAGGGGGGGAAGTACTGGAGATGGGAGGGGTGAGGAAACGCTGGCAGGCTCTTGGGGCTTCAACTGCTGCTTTAAATAATACAGGAAGAAGGTGTGCGGGGACATGGAAGGATGTGAGAGACTTTGGGAGCGGTCATCCATGGGGCTTGCTGAGAGTCTGGTGGATGTCTCGCATCAGTGGTCCATTGGGATCTTCTAAGAATGTGCTGAGCATGGGGGCGAAGCTGCCTAAGGCTGTCAGAGAGAGAAGGAACAGAAGAGGCTCATATAGCTTGAAGAAAGGGGCTGGGAGAAGTATACCAGGTAGGATGACTCCCATGCCAAAGAAAGGAAGGGATGAGATGGGAAAAGGAAGTTGTGGGCGAAACCGAGTGCGTAGACCTGGCTGGCTGGAGGGGGGACACTGACTGCTATTGCAGGGGCTGAAGGGGGAAGCAGGAGTATCAAGAAGGACAATTCGCACACTGAGCGGCTCGTGAGAGCCTTAAGACGAGCACAAGAACACTTAACAGTAATTGAGGGAAAGAAGAAGTGAGCAAAAGGGCTGTCGAAAGTGTGAGGTCGGCCAGAGAGTGAAAAAGTCATCAGGTGATGCCGCACGCCCCGCAACGAATTGATGGTGGTTGCGAAGCTCAGAAGCTGCGCGAAAGATGCGGAAGCTGGAAAAAAAAAATCGAGTTGAGAACGTTGGAGGTGCTGAAAGGTGCTTGCCGAAAGATGGCCAGCCGAGAGGCAACAAGCTGAGGGCAAGGTGTTGACCTGGCCGTTTTCGTAAAAAAAACGAGCCTCGATCAAAAAAAAAGGTATAGGCAGATGCATTCTCCTGAGAGCTCAGGAAGAGACACACGAACACAGAAAAGTATTTTTTATAGAGGGGAAGAGGGAGAGAGAGAAGGCTCTGTCGAAGTTGAGATGGCCAGAGGAGTTTGAAAAGTCGCACAAGTGCATGCCGCCAAGCCCCGCAACGAATTGAAGGTGGTTTGCGAAGCTCAAGCAGATGCGCGAAAATGCGAAAGCCAGAAAAATATCGGAGTGAGAAAGTTCTGCGAAAAATCGGCTGAAAAAAATTTTTAGAATTGTGATGTGGGGCCGGGAGGAGGGGGGGGGAGCGGGGGGGAGAGGGAAGGGGGAGCTGGGGGGGGGGGGGAGGGGAGTGAAGGGAAAAGAAAGGGGGAGGGAGAAGAGAAAGAAGGGAAAGGGGTTGCGGTGGTGGCGGTGGGGGGGGTGGGGTTGTAGGTTTTTTTTTTTTTACAAAGGGGGGGGATGAACAGGAAAAGGCGCAATGATAAAACCTGCCCTTTGTGACCAAGGAGTACAAGACCAAAGAAAAAGAATTAAGAAACGCGAGAAGAAGGGAATTAGAGCAAGAAGGGGGGAGAACAAGATCTAGGTTGGGAGCAAGCGTCACCCCGGGAAACCAAGCGACCTCAGGGGGAGTGGGGAGGGAAGGGGGGGGGGGGTGGGTTCTAGGGGATAGGAAGAAGGGGTGGTGACGGTGAGAGGAGGGGGCGATTGGCCCACCCGTGATGTGGAGCTGGGGTTCTTGAGGGGCAGTCTCCGCGGAGATTGCCGGCGGGGGCTGGGGGGGGGGGCTAGGGGAGGTTAGGTGATGAGGGGGGGATGGAGGGGGGCGGCAAAGAGGGGGGGGGGGCTTGGGGGGGGGTGGGGGGGGTGATAGGGGTGGCGGGGGCGGATGGGGCGGCGTGGGGGGGGGGGGGGAAGGGGAGGGGGGAGCGGGGTGGAAGCGGGGAGGGGGGAGAGAGGGGGAAGGGGGGGTGGGGGAAAGCGGGAGGATTGGGGAAAGAATGAGGGTGGAGGAAAAGAAGAAGAAGTGTCTGAAAAGAAATTGGACAACAGAGGAAGGAAGCATACCTACGCATACCGAGAAAGTATGAACACAGGTTTGTATGGAAAAGGGGGGATGTGAATGTGTAGAGCAGAGGAAATCAACAGGAGCGAGGTACGAAGCTCCACGGCGATCAAGTAGGTGAGGAGGGAGATTTGAGGAAAGTGAGAATGTAAGAGGAGGTTTGTCCCGTCGGAGGAGGTGAGGGATCGGGGAGGCAAGAAAGGGGGGGGGGGGGGGGGGTGCGGGTGGGCCAGGGGGGAAAAGGGCGGGGATAGGGGAGTTCGAGAAGGTAAGTGTAGCATATATCGAACAGTGACCCTTTTGGGTGCTTCGGGGTGGGGGTGCCCCCCGCGCTGGTGGGGAGGAAAGGGAGGAGGGGGAAGGAAAGGGAAAAAGGACGCGGAAAAGAGTGAAAGGCGAGGCGTGGGGGGGAGGAAGGAGGGGAGAAGAAAGGAGGGAGAGAAGGGAGGGGAGGAAAGGGAAGGAGAAAAAAAACAGTGAAAGAATGAAAGAGCCGCGCAGTACAGGAGATGAGGGGGGTCAGGCCGGTCCACTGCGTCCAGCGGTCATGCGAGGGTTGTCGAGTAAGGAGTTGCGATAAATGAGGGGATAAGGTCTGGTGGCCGGCGTGTATGAGCCTGATGAAACCAGTACAGACTGACAGCGCCGCTTTGGGGTGGTACAGTGATGAGGGGTCCAGGCAAGGTCCACTGCGTTCCAGCGTTCATGCAAGGGGTGTTGTGGGAGTAAGGAGTTGCGATAAATAAATGAGGAGATAGGCTGGTGCCGGCGTAATGAGCCTGAAAAAACCAGTACAGACTGACGCGCCGCGGCGGTACAGTGATGAGGGGTCCAGGCCAGAGTCCACGAGTTCCTCCAGCGTTCACGGAGGGGGTGTGAGTAAGGAGTTGCGATAAATGGGGGATAGGATAAAGGTCTGGTGGCCGGCTTTAAGAGCGTGAAAAACAGTTACAACCGACAGCGCCGCGGTACAGTGATGAGGGGTCCAGCCAGGGTCCACTGCTTCAGAGTTCACTGCGAGGGTGTGGAGTAAGGAGGTTGCGAATAAAATTGCGAAATAAATGAGGGAGATGGAGATAGGTCTGGTGGCCGGCGTTTAAATGAGGCTTGAAAACCAGTACAGACTGACAGCGCCGCGGTTTCGGGGGGGGGAAAGTGAGGAGCGGGTCCAGGCAAGTACAATGAGTTACACAGAGTTAACAGGCGAGGGGTGTGGGAGTAAGTAGGAGTGCGAACGATAAAATGAGGGAGATAAGGTCTGGTGGCCGGCGTTTAATGAGCCTGGAAAACCCAGCTACAGACTGACAGCGCCGACGAGAGGGAAAGGTTACAGTGATGAGGGGGTCCCAGGCCAGTCCACTGCGTTCCAGCGTTCACTGCGAGGGGTGGGGAAGAAAAGTAAGGAGTCGAATAGATAAATGAGGGAGGATAAGTCTGGTGGCCCGGCGTTTAATGCCTGAAAACCAGAGTACAGGACTTGACAGCCAGCGGGGGTACAGTGAATGAGGGCCAGGCCAGGTCCACTGGTTCCTCCAGCGTTAATGCGAGGTGTGTGGAGTAAGAGTTGCGCTAAATGGGGAGATAAGTCGGTGGCCCGGCGGTTTAATGAGCCGAAAACCCAGTACAGAACTGACAGCGACGAGGGATGTCGCGAGGGTAACAGTGATGGGGGTCAGGGACAGGTCAACTGCGTTCCAGCGTTCACTGCGGGGGTGTGGAGTAAGGAGTTGCCGGATAAATGTGGATTGGATTTAGTTACGTATGATAGCTTTGGCCTTGGCCCTGTTTTTAGGGCATGCTACCGCTCTGGTTGTCTTCGCCAGAGCTTGCTAATCGGCATTGGTGAACCTAGACGGCATGTCATAGGCCTGCTGGAGAGACTGTTGCATGTCTGCATAATGGAGCGTGATCCCTGAGCTATGGCTGATTACAGGAGTGAGCCCTGCAGTTTTCTTTTAGAGTCAGCCAAGATCATCGGGTTGTATGCCTTCCTTCTATTCTGTGTTGCTCTGGATGGTGAAAGTGGGGGTGTGGTGGTTTGGGGGCGGAACAATGTTGCTGGGAGGTGGGCGGGGGGGTGCTCGGAAGGCCCTTTGTCTTTGTCCTCTAGTAAACTACGTTTGTGTCCTCGTCTTTTGTCACTTAGTCTTTGGTCTTTTGTCTTCGGATCATTTGTCTTAACGGACTTTTGGTCCCAGTACTCTAGTCTTCTTCTTTGGTTTTCTTCCTTGGACACATAGGGCTAGGTTTTATCAGATGCTCCCTTTCCTGGTTCCTCCCTATGTAAAAAAAAGAGGGCTAGGTTTTTATCAGAAGCTCCTTTTCCTGGTTTCCCGCCTAGTAAAAAACAAACTCCATCAGCATATCAGCGCAGTCTTCGAGGACTTTTGGTCCTTAAGTCTTCTTCTTTGGTTTTCTTCCTTGGTCACACAGGCTAGGTTTATCAGATGTTCCCTTTCCAGGCTCTCCCCTTGTCAAAAAAATAGGAGTGATGCCCCGGGGGGTCGCGAGGAAGTTTTTTTCATATACCTACGTCGGAAGTTTTTGTAATCTGCCATACCCCCTCCCCCCAAAGGCCCATATCTCCTTCATAAATTATATTTAGGGGGTCAAAATAGGGTGTTACAGTGATACTATCGAACGGAGCTCTATCCAATTTGTGGGTCTTAAATTTGGGGTTGATCAAAGTTAAGTTGACCATATGCAAGCAAGCAACCTTGCCAAGCCCTAGAGCGGTGAGCCATCGGTTTTGGTGTTTTCAGAATTGAAAGGTGTGATGTTAAGCCTCTAAGTTTCATTACACGAGATACCCTCATTATACCTAGACGTTTGGGGAGGAAATTCTGAGTTGCTGGTTGGTTCAAACGGGAAAAATGGGGGGAAGGGAGAGAGGGGGAGGATCAGAGCCAACACAGCAGCACCACCTCAACAAATTTACTCGGTATCGAAACCACGCTGATTATTCGGAATGATCTCGTAAACCAGTTTCATTGATAGGCTTAAAACTTCGTCAGATCCCGTCTGGTTTGAGGAAGTTACGAGATATTCCGAACGCGCTCGACATGTACGAGGATGCCCAGGTCACCAGGTGCCTCGACTTGGATCTAGGTGACGCGCCTCCATATTGTCGGAAATGACCGCGGATTCGGAAGATCTCGTCGAGCTTTTCGTAGGCTGCTAACTTCAGAGACCGAGTTGCATGGGAAGTGGAAGTTTGGCCCTCTAACAAGCTTTCACCAGAGGAGGAAATTTCTGACAGCGGCAGGAACCCCCCCCCCCCCCCAAAATGTTAACAATGCGTAATCAAACAAGAACACAAATACATAAAAATAAAAAAAAAACAATAAAAATAAATTAAAACACCAAAATCCTCAAAATAAAGAGATGAAAATATATATATAAAACAAATACAACAATATTGTGAACAATCTAAATACAAATAAACTCCACTAATAAATATCTAAGAAATGTAAATAAAAAAAATAGGAATACACAAAAAAAGAAAAAAAAAAAACAATAAAATAAAGAACAACATAAAAGAAACCACTAAACAGAAAAAAAATCAACCCCACAAGCAACACAAAAAAAAAAAAAACAAATACAAAAAAAATAATAAAAAAAAACTACAAACAAAATAAATTATCAAATAAAAAAAAAAAAATAAAATAAATTATTGGGGGATCGACAAAACTAAAAAAAATAAAAATAAAGCAAATAGAAAAAATAAAAAAAAAAAAAAAAAAAAAAGAAAAAAAAAAAAAAAGAAAAAGAAAACAAACAAAAACCAATAAAAAAAAAAAAAAAATCAAATAAAACGAAATAAACCAACAAAAAAAGAATAAAATAAAAAACAAAAAACAAAAAAAGAGTAAAATAAAAAACAAAAAACAAAAAAAAAAAAAAAAAAAAAAAAAAAAAAAAAAAAAAAAAAAAAAAAAAAAAAAAAAAAAAAAAAAAAAAAAAAAAAAAAAAAAAAAAAAAACAAAAAAAGAAAAAAAAAAACAAAAAAAAAAAAAAAAAAAAAAAAAGGTAAAAAAAAAAAACAAAAAAAAGAAAAACCAACACAACCAAAACACACAAAACCCCCCCCCCCCACCCCCCCACTATTTTTGAGGGGTCGATATATAAAAAAAAACCCCCCCCTCCCACGACATTAATCGATTTTTTCGATGGTTTCGGGGCGTACGACCCCCTTTAGGCTCAGTCCAACGGCGGTACAGAAGCCAAATTTTTAGCGCCACCATATGATGCCCTGCTATGTGTTTTTATTGCGCCCCCGTCATCAAGATCTAGGTTTTACAGTTGTCTAGTATTATGTCTTATCGCTCCTTTTTCTGTTATGCTTTTGGAGGTGACAGTGGTGATGTGTTGTTTGGGTAGGAACAGTGTTGCTTCCGAAAAACAGACTAAGCCTTTGTCCTCTGCCTGTACGGTGAAAGAAGGGGGGGGGCAAAGGGTTATTTTGTAATGTGTGGATTAAGGACTTAGGGGGATTTAGTAGTATGATATTATCTTTTGCGGTCTTATGGTCCTTTTTTATCTTATTCTTGTCACATAGGCTTAGGCATGTATCAGAGGAATCCATTTCTGGTTCCTCCCTAAAAACAGTGCTGGGCCAGGTCACCTGGACGACACTTGACAGGTTGTCAGGTTCAGACCGTGGTAGACGAAGTGAAAATTTGAAGCCAAGCAAAAAAAAGCAATAGTAAGGTTGAGACGGAGTTGTGGTTTTTGTGTTCTTTCCCTCCCAATCCCGCTTACAAAATCTTTGACTCGACATAGGTGCCTTCCTTTATTTAAGATAAATTGTTAAACCCATATGGGTTCGAAACAGCCCTGAGGCTATTCAGGTATTGGAAGGCCAGTCCCTACCATATAGGTACATTCCTATACTTGACGGGGATATAAACCCAACACCCGGTGGCTACAACCATAAACCCTAGATGGGTCCGATACATGAGTTTATTTGTTATGCCAGAATGGAAGCAATATCGACATGTCATGCAACTCGATTTTTAATGCCTCAGACTGTGGCATCAGGCACCGTTGATAATTACAGTGAAGGCCAAAAACTGTTTTGGCATTCGTCAGTGCTGGGCTGTGCATCTACATTTGATTTCTGGGTATGTTTGCTGGGTATGTAGGTTACAGTCCAGGGGTAGCCAATCAGGGACTTGCCCAACCTCGAATATCAGTTTATCTTAGAATGTCAGGAGGGGGCGGGAATAAACATTTTCACATGAAGTTATTTTCAGCGGCTGCAATTATTTTCTTTAAGGGACCCTATTAATGAAACAATGCGGGTACTAGCATTTGCTCTCAATATGGCGACCAGAGTGGTTAAGGGGGGACTCTCAAACATCTGAGGACACAACAGACCCTCAACAATCTGTGTCTGAGATTGCAAACAGGACCTCCAAAGATCTGCAGTGTGAGACGCAAAGATGCAGCGTTTTGAAAAAAAAAAAAAAAAAAAACTGCAGGCGGTGCCTTGTAAATCATCGTCATTGCCACATAACAAACTCCAGAAGAATCCCCATTGAAGTTTGAGGTGGACGTCCTGGTGTGCATGAGTACAACCAAGTGGCCGCTCCACATCCCACCATCATGGTATTGGGTGCCGAGAATGTTGGGCTTGTGTATGAAGCTCAGTAAAAACAATGTTCCACAAGATTCAACTCAGAGAGTAACTTCATGGGCGTGCAAGCTTCCGCTAATGGATAATTGGGCAGTTGGGAATCAATCATTTGAGGGGGCGGGGGGTGGAGGAGTGAAAGGAGGCGGCAGGAACAGTGGGAAAAAGTGGGATGGGAAAACCTTGAACCCTTGCAAAGAATACGTTCCTATTCTTATTCGTCAAGTTCCATCATGGCCTTCGGCTAGAGCCTGTCAAAAGGCTAAAACAAGTATGGTCCAACAACAAATAGGGGGATGCTGGCCCTAACATTCAACAATTTTTCATTTTTTGCTACGCATAGCAGCTTCCGCCCATTCCCTCACTCCCCCAGCCGCCCTGGGTTAATTGTTAAAGCCCACAACTTTAAGCTTTTTTGTAATGCCTGTCATGTCAGCTTTCAGATGCACTAGCTAGCTTCAGGCTTGGCTCAAGACACAGAAAGTAAGCTGCCTAGAAGCTGCTACGTGTAACCCCCAAACAGTGGCATTCCATGATTCCATTCTGCAATTTCAAGCATAACATGAGTTTGTCGACTTTAAGCGTTTTTTGCATGTGAGGCAAGCACATGACCAAAATGTCATTCGGTAATTAGGCAGAAAACACTAAACGAGTCGATGTTGATTTGTTGATTTGTTGATTTTCTTGTGGCTGCTGAATTGCTTTGCTTTTGTTAAATTAGTTTGGCCATATACATGCGCTGACTTCTCACATAATCAGAGTCTCACTTACATTGTCTAGCGCTGACATGCTGTTGACCTGGGGAAAAGCAGGCTGAGCTGCGCACGCGGACTAGGGCCATGAGCAACTCTTTGAAATACATCCCCCACACACAGAAGTCCGGGTCGAAGGCATTCCTGCTGCGGCTGCAGGAAATAACAACACAATAAGGGCGTAAATAGTTCGGAAGGGGGTCTTAGCTGCTAGGGCTAATTATGGCTAATTAGCGTAAAAAATAAATCACGATTTTTAGCGCGTAATACGAGGGTGAGAGATGAGAAATTAGAACGTCGTCGCTCCGTTCCCTACTAAGCGGTTAGCCCTACAGCCTGTAAGAATCACAAAACACCGTAAGGGTAAATAGTCAGCTGAATGTTAAGGAGGGGTGCAAAAGGAGAGGAACAAAGAACTACTTATAAGGTGTCTTGTCGAAAATTTCTCCAGGAACATCAGGGACCAACAAAATTTACACCAGAAAAATGGGGCATCGCAAACTTGCGAAAAAGGTTGTTGTTTGTGTCTATGAGCGCATTGCTTCAAAGCCAAGCTCGGTGTTTTGGTTCAGCAGTACCTAGTGCTGCCAGTCAAGTACCTAGTGCTGTATGTGTAAGGGCATCATTCCTTCGAATTAAGCAGGGTAGAGTCGTACCAGATGCATCATTAAATGGGAAAAGTAGTAGAAACAGCACTTTCACCCTCATAAATCTGTATGTTTTCAAGGCCAATCACTTTTCAAATGAAGCAGTGATACTTAACGAACATGGAGGATATGCATTCGTGTTGCTCCAGGTTGGTTAGTTCTCGGGTAGGGTGGTTAAATAACTATGTGGTTTGCCTCAGTGTGGTTAGTTGGTAGGTGGATACATGCCTCGTGCTGCCCCAGATTGGATAGTTGGTTCCCGGTGGACGATGCCCTCTGTTGCGCCCCACGGGTTGTTAGGCGTTAGGGTGGTTAGATGCCCCCATATTGCCCATGTAGGACTTTTTCTTCCTTTCTTTTATTATCCTCAGTGGCTCTGGCTTGCGCAAGGGGTCCCACCACCTGGGTGATTCTTAGCGAAACCCTGGGTCCCACCTCTTGGGGTGAAAGCCCTCCCTTCAATAAAAAATAAAAATTCAAGTTGTGCTGCAATGTTTTGACAGTGCCGGCGACATAGACATGACCGGGAAGGAAAAAAAACAAATATCCAGTGAGGTCGGAAAAAAGAGAAAAAAATGGGCGGAGACCAACAAAAACAAAGCACGAGAGCAAAACAGAGAGGAAGGGGGAGGAGGGAGGAATGGAGAGAGGAAGGAAGAGAACGGAAGATGGGACGCGGAGCAAAACACGAGGAGAGAGAAAGCAGTAGCATGTCAAAGCACACATAACAGTCGAGAAGTCAAGATACAGAGCACGCTTCCCAGTCCACACACGGCCCTGAAAAGAAGTTGTAGGATAATGGTCTAAACGGAGAAAGTCAAGAGAGCTGGTCAAGAAAGAATCAACTTGAGCAGCCACCCAGAATGCAGATTGGCAACAAATATAAAATCATCTTTTACAAGTTCAATGAGGCGTAAAGTTCAGGTTCCAGCATGGGGTACGCACAGCAAGGCAAGGAAGACAAAGATAGGAAAAAGGGAAAAGAAAAAGTGATGAGAGGGAGGAAAAAGAAAAGAGAAGCCTGGCAATGCTAGAGGTAGGTAGGCAGGTTGGCAAGATTTAGGATAAACCCTGAGGACGATTTGATGTGGCATGCATTTTATGTGCTGTGTTTGTATGAAACATCTATCAAACATGCACTTCCCACTTCCACTACACACCGCCCCACACACTTCTTTTGACCCCAATACAAACTTCAGCCTATCATCAAAACGGTGTGGACAAAAAACAAAGTAATAGAATAGTCATCCAATCCTCACTTGTGCCACTTCATCCATGGCCTCTGCCTCCATTCCTCGGCTTGAAGCAGCCTTGTCGGGAAGTGGGACTATGATGTTCTGACTCCACTAACGACGAAGTACCCTTTCCTCCTCCTGTGACCAGTAGACACATCAGCAGTGGATTGCATGTGCTTGTGACTGGAAGTGGACGGGAAGGGAAAGGCAATATGATATATATTGATAATATGTACCGTGGTCACGATTGATTTGCAATGTGTATGACTAGGCTAAAGTTACCAGTTTATTATACAATATCATAGAATCAGACTCCCCTTGGTGAACTTCAAATTGATATTGCCAGTCCTTACTTAAGTGGGGGGAAGGAAAGAGACGAGGTGGAGTGAGGAGATAATAACATGTAAGACTAATGATGAGAGGGCGTGAGGATTTGAGGGGCCAGTGGTTTCTTTGCACTGGGGCCAACCACCAATTGCTGAGCGATAGAGAAGATGAGGAGTTATAAGTAAGGGCTAAACTTCATCCTTGTGCCCATTTAGTCGCCCTTGTGGTCTCCGTCCCTCGTGGTCATTAAACCTTTGTGGTCTCCTTCCCTTGGAAGTTATTGTGTCCCTCCATCTTTTTTCCTTAATCACAAAGGGCTAGATGTGATACGGCGGAAAACCATTCCTAGTTCCCCCCTTGTATAAAACAAAAAAGATCACAGCTTCAGCACAACCTTGGTGCAAAAAGAGGGGGGGAAGAAAGGGGTGGGGGGGGGGGAAGATATAACAAGCAAAGGCGGGGGGGGCGAAGTTCGAAGATCAAGGAAAAGGTAGAGGGGGAAAAGAAAGGCAGGAAAAAAAAGAAAGGGGGGGAAATTAGGGTAAAGATACAGCTTCAGAAAATACTTGGGAGAGAACGGCTGTGGTCAGCCCTCAGCTCTGCAATATGCCTTTTGCTCCGGATTGTCTCTGGGAAAATATGAGAGCAACATTGACATCAGTATCCATTTAAATATTGTCTTGGAGAAGAAACCTATGATGAGCAAAAACTGACATTCAGTATCATTAAATATTGTCTTGGAGAACCTATGAGAGCAACATTGACATTAAAGATCATTAAATATCATCGACATGGAGCTGTCAGTAGGAGAATTACCTAGTGTCTTTGGATTTTATTCAAATTGAGATTTTAATAGCTTGTGTTAAAGCTCGTGAGCTCCTCTTTTGCAACATGCAATACAACTAACATTCCATTCGTACACTTTTGAGTGAATCAACTTTCAGTGGGGGAAGAAACTTTGGAGAGCAACACCAAGACTTTGGGAGCTCTAAGTAGGAGAGACCATGTTGCAATGGCATTATCTGTTTTTGTCTTCCACTGTCTATTTTCCTTGGTCGCACAGGGCTAGGTTTGATCAGATGCAACCTTTCCGGGTTCCCCTCTTGTAAAAAAGGGTGGTTTGCAAAAGCTGCTTGAATCGATCTCCGAAAACAAATGGGAGTTCGGAGTTTATCCGAACTCGCAAAGAACCTTAATAATAGTTGCTCGCAGATACATTATTCTGCCAAAGTGCAGTGAAGGAGTCCCTTCCTACCGCTGGAGGGTAACACTTCCTATGTCTGCCATGGTGACTTTCCCCAGCTGCGGCATACGGGAGGGTCCCCTGGACAACACGCCCCTCCAGACGTTACCTTTTTTTTCATCAACTTCAAACTGCTACTACTTAGGTGTGTAGGCGACGGCTTGCTCCAAAAATGTAACCAAACAAAATTGTCATTGGGCCATAAGATCCTACATTCTTTTAACTCCTGGCAAAAGGAGTAAAAAATAGTAACAGAGGAGAGGGGGAGAAGGAATCAGAACGGGGGGCGGAAAGGGAAGAGAGCGTGAGGGAAAAAGAAGGAGGGGGGAGGGAAGAGAGGAGGAGGCGGAGGAAGAAAGGGAGAAGGAGGGGAAGGAGGTTGGAGAAAAGAGGGAAGGTGTAAAGAAGCACTGGGGGGCATCAGAGGGTGTGTGTGGTGTGGTGGTGGTGGTGGTGGTGGTTGAGAGTTGGGGCGCAGTTGGTTTGATTTTTTTTTGTGTTTGTGGTGTCAAAATACAATACAGCTCAGGAGAGAGGCTTGGGATCAGAACTTTTTTATAGTTGGAAAGGTAATTCACCATGGAGGTGGTCTCCCACCCAAACCAGCGGTTTTACAGAGGATCAGTTTGAATGGCGTTGCCCTCATACAAAATAGGTGACTACTCTAATGAATGTGAATGGTTTGTGGATATGTTAATACAATACAGAGCTCAGGCTTACCCACGTTTCTGATACAAAGACTAAGCATGAACTTGGCGGCCCAACTCAATGGAGCCGCATAGTCAGTGGGCTTTCAGCAGTCTGTCCGGGCAGGACAAGATTAGTGGGGCGACAGGTCAGTTTTTTTTTTAGTTATATGTTTTTTTTTTCATTTTTGTGGAGCTTGTGGTTCATTTTTTTTTTTTTTTAGAGGGGGGTCATTGGTTAGAGGGGGACCATTGGTGATGATTGTGGAAAAGGGGGTCATGTGAAGCGACCCAGGTTCAATAGATAAGGCATGTCAGGGTGATTATTTTTAAATCAACATTTACCAGCGATCTGGCCGAATTATGTTGAGCTACTCGATAAAGCTACCCGCTATCTTGCCTAATGTGATTCCTGTCAAAGCCATTAGGATAGAAAGCAATTTGATTAGTGTACTGCTTCTAGTTTGTTTCAGTTGTGGGGACCAAAGGAAGGGAAGGAAGGGTGGAAAAAAGGTAGAAGAAGCAAAAAGGGGAGTGTGGAGGTGGAGAATGCGGCTTATTATCTTAGATCCGTTATGACAAAGTGGCACGGCAATGGAGAGATGAAGGGAGGGGGAAAGGGAAAATTAATGACATATGCTGGTATAGCACTCCCAGCATGTAAATGTTCCAAACTTTATTGCCACGGCAGGGAAGTTGAACTGGGATACGGGGGGAAGGACAAAAGAAGGGGCCGCCAGGTTGTATAAACAAGAAACATGGTTTGTGTGATTGATACAACATCGACAGACCCCTTACACTTTGGAGCAAGAAAAATCGACCGACAGCGACAGTAGTAGTGTAGGAGCATCCAGATGCTTTGCGACATCTCCCATAGACCCTACAACCGGCTATTCTTATCCTGCATTCAGTACAAAATCAGCTGATGTCATCTTGAACGGGTTTAAGAATTGCTAAGATGATACACTCCATCATATAGAATGTGTGTCGCGATTTCCTTGTTCATACCCACTCGTGACACATCTCGGCACCCTCACGCAATTTCTTGACATACTTTAGAACTTCCACCTCCGCCGGCGTACTTCTGATCCAAATCACCCACTGCTCCATCAATTGTTCACCAATTACATCATGCGT
>JACBWV010000044.1:0-36945 GCA_013435795.1 Chlamydomonas sp. ICE-L | reverse complement strand
ACAGAGACTGTGCTCCTGACGCAAACACGGGCCCCACATAGCCAGCTAGGCTGATACTGATCGAGTCTTCAAACGGACGCACCAATTACTCTCACGGCGTCTTCCAGAGAGCAATGATATGCTCGGACAAGGAAGCGGAACCCTAGAAAAAACGAGGTAAGTGGTAGTAAGGGGACATGCTCGGGTTCACGCTCTCAACGAAAAAATCGAACTTGTCGGGAACCGAGTCGTCGTCCAAAACAGGCTCCTTGTAACGAAAATAGCAAGAGCAGACTGGAGAATATCTCGCATGCTCCCGACCGGAGCCAAGCCTCGCAGTCGCCGTGATGTTCACAGCCTCACCGATGCCGCCACACATGATGTTGGGACGCAAGACAGTAAGTAACACACTGTCACCCGACCGCTGGTCAACAGGAAACAGACGCTTCAAACGCTCCGTCTGGAACGAGACGCCTGACGCGTTACGAACTACGAAGTCTCCGCTCACCACATCAAACACCTCATTCCCGGTGTTCCGCACGGCCAAGGTGCATTGGTAGTCGCCCGGGGCGAAGTTCTCCAACTCGTTGGGAGTCAAACACAAAGGCACAAGCGACACACGGAGAGCCAACATCTCGTTGTGCATCACGGACGTGTTCTCAAGTACGCGCACACCACCACCACCGCCCCCAGGAGGAACCACAGTGTCGAACGCCGCGGTCTCCACACAAGCGATGATCGCACGACGCAACGAATTCACTATGCACAAGTCGACGCCAGAAACTGAGAAGGACCCTCCGATGTTACTAGGTATGAAGTGATCCGTACCGACTGAGGGTGAAGGGATCACAGGAGCCAGAACGTCTCCTACACGAATCGACATTTCTAAAGATACGACAGGAATAATACACAACAATATCTACATTATCGAAGAAAACATTTATACTCGGTTTCAAAAACCAAATCGAAACAATCTCCAAGGAAACAATGGGCGTTCCTGTCTCCCGGCGATTTTTTTGAATTTTCCAAGCAGAAGTTAGAGCCGTACGAACGACTCTCTCATTCGCCAGGCTCCGAAACCAGTCCTCCGGGAGGCAGGAACAAAAGTACTGGTGCAAATTGTGTAATATTGACAATTCAACAGATATTGTCTTCTGGAGATTGAGACAAACCATTCAAGGACTGTATAGACACAGAAGTTAGTTACATCTTCAAAGTAGCCTGAAGAGTCAACGTGCTGGCTCACATCGTGCGCATCAATAATAATTTTCAAAGCGTTTCCTGCCTCATAATCAAATATTTCTGCTACATCTGGAATTATTGGGCACATGCAGCGATATTTTCGCTTGATCAAACTGAACACCAGCCGCCTCTGGATCCATCAAAAGCGTGCAGACATCGGCGTGATCTTCCTTGGCAACCGCCCACAATGCCATGCTGTTGACAGAGTTCGCCCGGGCCCTGAACTCAATTCCAGCCACCGCTGGATCCCATGAGCAGCTTGCAGACATCTGCGTGACCTGCCTTGGCAACCTCCCCCAAAGCCCAGCTGTGCGTAGAGTTCGCCCGGGCCCTGAACTCAAGTCCAGCCACCACTGGATCCATGAGCATCTTGCAGACATCTGAGTGACCTTCCTTGGCCGCCGCCCACAAGGCCCTGCTGTCGCTAGAGTTCGCCCGGGCCCTGAACTCAATTCCAGCCACATCTGGATCCATCAGCATCTTGCAGACATCTGCGTGACCTTCCTTTGCAGCCTCACGCAAGGCCCAGCTGTGCGTAGAGTTCGCCTGGGCCCTGAACTCAATTCCAGCCACCGCTGGATCCATCAGCAGCTTGCAGACATCTGCGTGACCTTCCTTGGCAGCCACCCTCAAGGCCCTGCTGTCGAAAGTGTTCGCCCTGCCCCTGAACTCAAGTCCAGCCACCGCTGGATCCATCAGCAGTTTGCAGACATCTGCGTGACCTGCATTGGCCGCCACCCACAATGCCCAGCTGTCGTTAGAGTTCGCCCGGGCCCTGTACTCAAGTCCAGCCACCGCTGGATCCATCAGCAGCTTGCAGACATCTGAGTGACCTTCCTTGGCAGCCTCACACAATGCCCTGCTGTTGATATGGTTCGCCCTGGCCCTGAACTCAGGCCCAGCCACCTCTGGATCCATCAGCATCTTGCAGACATCTGCGTGACCTTCCTTTGCAGCCTCACACAAGGCCCAGCTGTCGCTAGCGGTCGCCCGGGCCCTGTACTCAAGTCCAGCCACCTCTGGATCCATGAGAAGCTTGCAGACATCTGCGTTACCTGCATTGGCAGCCTCACACAAGGCCCGGCTGTCGCTAGAGTTCGCCATGGCCCTATACTCAATTCCAGCCACCTCTGGATCCATCAGAATCAAGCAGACATGTGCGTGACCTGCCTTCGCAGCCTCACACAAGGCCCAGCTGTCGCTAGCGTTCGCCCTGGCCCTGAACTCAATTCCAGCCACCGCTGGATCCATAAGCAGGTTGCAGACATCTGCGTGACCTTCCCTTGCAGCCGCCCACAAGACCCAGCTGTCGCTAGAGTTCGCCCGGGCCCTATACTCAAGTCCAGCCACCGCTGGATCCATCAGCAGCTTGCAGACATCTGCGTGACCTTCGTTTGCAGCCAGCCACAATGCCCAGCTGTCGCCATAGTTCGCCTGGGCCCTGAACTCAAGTCCAGCCACCGCTGGATCCATGAGCAGCTTGCATACATCTGCGTGACCTTCCTTGGAAGCCGCCATCAAGGCCATGCTGTTTATATGGTTCGCCCTGGCCCTGTACTCAAGTCCAGCCACCACTGGATCCATCAAAAGCTTGCAGACATCTGCGTGACCTTCCTTTGCAGCCTCACACAAGGCCCAGCTGGCCATATGGTTCGCCCTGGCCCTTTTCTCAAGTCCAGCCACCTCTGGATCCATGAGCAGCTTGCAAACATCTGCATGACCTTTCGTTGCAGCCTCACACAAGGCCCTGCTGTCTCTAGAGTTCGCCCTGGCCCTGAACTCAATTCCAGCCACCGCTGGATCCATGAGCAGCTTGCAAACATCTGCGTGACCTTTCGTTGCAGCCGCCAACAAGGCCCTGCTGTCGCTAGAGTTTGCCCTGGCCCTGAACTCAATTCCAGCCACCGCTGGATCCATGAGCAGCTTGCAGACATCTGCGTGACCTGCCTTGGCAGCCTCACACAATGCCTTGCTGTCGCTATAGTTCGCCCAGGCCCTGAACTCAAGTCCAGCCACCGCTGGATCCATCAGCAGCTTGCAGATATCTGCGTGACCTTCATTGGCAGCCAGCCACAATGCCCAGCTGTCGCTATAGTTCGCCCTGGCCCTGAACTCAAGTCCAGCCACATCTGGATCCATTAGCATCTTGCAGACATCTGCGTGACCTTCCTTGGCAGCCACATAGAGAAGCTTGTTTTCATTTTGGTTCGCCCTCAATTGTAGGACCCCGTTCACCTGTACAAGAGGATTGGACACCAAGCATACTGCTAGAAGGTCGGCGCGCCCCCCTTTCGCCATCATCTCTCCAACTCGCTGTGGTGGTTGGATCAGTCCGGTAAGGGGCCATCCAGAAAATCTGTTGTGCAGAGTTTTACACACTAATACAATCTTTGGGTTGGAAGAGAATAGGGCAATACGATCAAGAATGTCATGGGGAAACGTTGGGAATGGAAACGATGATCGCGTGTGCGAATGCATGTTCGATGAACATGTTTGTACAATGCGTGCAAGCGCACAGGATGGTATAAATAAATACTGAGTTGGGATAAACCCTATAAACCCTATAAACCCTATAAACCCTGGGTTGCACTTGCCTGGCATGAAAGCGACAAGCGGCACTTGCCCGGCGGTATCTGCAAGCGGTACAGAATGGGTGTTCCTGCCTCCTGGCGATTTTTTTGAATTTTCCAAGCAGAAGTTAGAGCCGTACAAACGACTCACTCACTCGCCAACCAGAGATTTAGTTCTCCGTGGAATTGCGATTCCGACCAGACCAGGCTCCGAAACCAGTCAAAATACCTCCGTGAGGCAGGAACTGTACTGGTGCAAATTGTCAATACAACAGATATTGTCTTCAGGAGATTGACACAAAACATTCAAGGACATAGAAGTTACATCTTCAAAGTAGCCTGAAAAGTCAAAGTGCTGGCTCACATCGTGCGCATCAATCATTTTCAAAGAGTTTCCTGCCTCATCATAATCAAATATTTCTGCTACATCTGGAATTATTGGGCACACGCAGCGAGAAAACTGAACACATTGCTGAAAAGTTTGAGGAGAGTGGATAAATACATGCTCTACGGTGGCAATAAACGTGTCTTTCCTACACTCGGGCAAGGGAATTATGTTACATAATATGCCGAGTCCCCCAAAATCCTCTTGTATGTGTTTATCTTCTACACTTCGCTCGACACTGCGTTCTGTAAAGAACCTGTCAGCTTGTAATCAATTGTGCGTCCTACCACAACTTCCAGTTTGCAATATTTCTTTGGCCTCGCAAGAATTCCGGGGCGGGTTGGGTACATTGTAAAGCAATTGTGGATGTTAATGGCTGCATTTAGGTCACGGTTTACAAACAACTTGCTGTTCTCCATGGTGGAACTGCACCATAGCAAGCCTCGAACCGTGCGCCCTTCTTTTTCGGACTGCACACTCTGGAGGACGGTGGTGCTGTCCTTGTGCCAGATCTTTGTGGTACGGAATTCGTCAATGACGGCAACTCTCCCCTTGAAACGGTCGCTAAACGCATTGAACGCGCTCGTTGTAGGGACAGAAAGTTCACCCTTGCCACCAGGGGCAAACTTAGAAGAACCGTATGCGATGACAATTGTTTTCCTCTCACCGACATCCGCCTGGACCTCGTTGAAGAAGCGTGCTAAGACACGTTTCTTGCCACCGTAGAGCCGCAGGCGCTGCGCGCCCCACCGCGACTTGGACATCTCCCCCCATCGAGAATCCCAATGGTTGACCATTACAGTCACGTAAGCATCAAACGACTCTAGAGATGTGCGCTTGGGACTGTTGTCCTTCAGGTCGTCAAGGCAGTCCTGGATGTTAGACAACCACTTCTTGGTCGGACCTCTAGATTTGAAGACCCCGCTCTCAACGTAGTACCGCTCCCGCGTGAGTCTCTTGCTCCCGAACTCGCAGTGCATCTTCCTCTTCCTACCCCCCTTATCTTTTTCTTCGACCTTATTTTTCTTCCAAGTCAAAAAGGCAATGTTGCAGCGGCCAGGGTCGTTTGCAACGACCACCACATTGGGGTCGGACTCGGAAAACTCGCGGAGAGTCTTGGTCTGCTTCTTAATCGCCGTTCCGTCGTCCTTGATTGAAATCTTTTTCTTCTCGGCCCTAAGAAAGTGGGTACAAGCCATTACGCCGTCAGTGTCTATGGTGCATGTAAACACACCTTTCCCAGAAGAACGGATGTTTTCCACATCGAAGACCGACTCCCAGTGCTCCTTGTTCGTCAGCGTCTTTTCGAGACTCTCGACGAGACCCACGTCCTTGAGGACGCCCAGTAGGCCGTCGGTGTCTATCGTGATGAAGGAGTGCTTGACTGTTGGGATGGGAGCGATGTTGACCAGCTTGGCGTAGCCCTCGTCCTCTGTGGCCTCGAGGTATCGATTGATAAAGACGTTGTACCGGATCATCTTGGCGCTGTTGGAAACGCTCTTAAGCCACTGTCGGTTGATCTTGTCCCGTCCGATGATCGAGTGCTGAATCTTCAGAAACATCTTTGTTCACTCCGGTAGGAGCGAATGTATCGCTATGAGGTCTTCCTTTACTCCCCAAGAGTGGATATCGTAGAGGAGGTATCGGTGGAATACGGTATTCGTGTAATCCGGTTGTACACTTTTTTAGTGGGGTTTGAGATCCACCTCGAGACTGTCATGTGGCTTACATTTGCAAGTATAGCCACTCTCCTCAAACTTTGCAGCAATGTGTACATGTGTACAACAATCGACCGTCTGTCCAAGTTGTACATAGAGAATTGTAATTGATTCAATATACTGTAACATTATTGACCGGTCTGAGTGTAACACAAGACCTAGCTGCTGTCAAGATTCACAAGGGCCCTGTACTCGGGGCCAGCCGCCTCTGGATCCATCAAAAGCGAGCAGACATCGGCGTGACCTGCCTTGGCAGCCGCCCACAAAGCCCTGCCGTCTCTAGAGTTCGCCCTGGCCCTGAACTCAATTCCAGCCACCGCTGGATCCATGAGCAGCTTGCAGACATCTGCGTGACCTTCACTGGCAGCCGCCCACAAGGCCCTGCTGGCGCTAGAGTTCGCCCTGGCCCTGAACTCAAGTCCAGCGACTGCTGGATCCATGAGCAGCTTGCAGACATCTGCGTGACCTTTCGTTGCAGCATCCAACAAGGCCCTGCTGGCGCTAGAGTTCGCCCTGGCCCTGTACTCAAGTCCAGCCACCTCTGGATCCATGAGCAGCTTGCAGACATCTGCGTGGCCTGCATTGGCCGCAGCCTCCAAGGCCATGCTGTTGACAGAGTTCGCCCGGGCCCTGAACTCAAGTCCAGCCACCGCTGGATCCATCAGCAGCTTGCAGACATCTGCGTGCCCTTCCTTTGCAGCCTCAAACAAGGCCCAGCTGGCCATATCGTTCGCCCTACCCCTGTACTCTAGTCCAGCCACCTCTGGATCCATCAGCAGCTTGCAGACATCTGCGTGACCTTCCCTTGCAGCCGCCCACAAGGCCCTGCTGTCGATAGAGTTCGCCCTGCCCCTGAACTCAATTCCAGCCACCTCTGGATCCATGAGCAGCTTGCAGACATCTGCATGACCTGCATTGGCAGCCGCCCACAATGCCTAGCTGTCTCTAGAGTTCGCCATGGCCCTTAGCTCAATTCCAGTCACCGCTGGATCCATGAGCAGCTTGCAGACATCTGCGTGACCTTCCTCTGCAGCAACCCACAAGGCCCTGCTTTCGCTAGAGTTCGCCCTGGCCCTTAGCTCAATTCCAGCCACCGCTGGATCCATCAGCAGCTTGCATACATCTGCATGACCTTCCCTTGCAGCCGTCCACAAGGCCCTGCTGTCGATAGAGTTCGCCCTGCCCCTGAACTCAATTCCAGCCACCTCTGGATCTATGAGCAGCTTGCAGACATCTGCATGACCTGCATTGGCAGCCGCCCACAATGCCCAGCTCTCTCTAGAGTTCGCCCTGGCCCTGAACTCAAGTCCAGCCACCGCTGGATCCATCAGCAGCTTGCAGACATCTGCGTGACCTTCCTTGGAAGCCACATAGAGAAGCTTGTTTTCATTTTGGTTCGCCCTCAATTGTAGGACCCCGTTCACCTGTACAAGAGGATTGGACACCAAGCATACTGCTAGAAGGTCGGCGCGCCCCCCTTTCGCCAACATCTCTCCAACTCGCTGTGGTGGTTGGATCAGTCCGGTAAGGGGCCATCCAGAAAATCTGTTGTGCAGAGTTTTACACACTAATACAATCTTTGGGTTGGAAGAGAATAGGGCAATTCGATCAAGAATGTCATGGGGACACGTAAGGAGTGGAAACAATGATCGCGTGTGCGACTGCATTTTCGATGTTCATGCATGCAAGCGCACAGGATGGTATAAATAAATAATGAGTTGGGATAAACCCTATAAACCCTGGGTTTCACTTTCCTGGCATGCAAGAGGCAAGCGGCAAGAGGCACTTTTCCTGGCGGTATCTGCAAGCGGTATAGAATGGGTGTTCCTGCCTCCCGGCGATTCTTTTGAATTTTCAAAGCAGAAGTTAGAGCCGTACGAACGACTCACTCACTCGCCAACCAGAGATTTAGCTCTCCGATGAATTTCGATTCCGACCAGACCAGTTTCCAAAACCAGTCAAAATCCCTCCGGGATGCAGGTCACACGAAATCGAAAACTATGCCAAAGGTCGCTGATTGCGACCACGTAGGGGTAAGGTTGTACAATAAACGTAAAGGCGCACAAGAGTAGCACAGGAGGGGTGGCTTCGCCACTTCCCTTGTCGATTCTCAAAAATCGATCGAGCGGTACCCAGAGGTACGAGGACTGCGATTCTCTCCAGAAACATGCATTTACTCGGACCGGGATCGCTCTTCTGCTCTCACAATCGCAAGGCTGCACTGCATGGAATTGATGGGTCTAGGACGACCTCTTCCATTTGCCCACAGCAGCTCTGTTGTTGTTGATGAATAAAAACTCGTATTGTTGTAGACACCACTCGGTCCCCCTCCGGTGGTCGCGACAACATTAGGTTACACCGCAAGGTGTGCCGTACACGAAGCGGTTTCATTTAAGTATTCCGTTGACTGTAGTGCAAATTGTCAGTACAACAGATATTGTCTTCAGGAGATTGATTGACACAAAACATTCAAGGACTGTTACATCTTCAAAGTAGCCTGAAAAGTTTGAGTAGAGTGGATAAATACTTGCTCTACGGTGGCAAGACCCAGCTGCTGTCAAGATTCACAATGGCCATGTACTCGGGGCCAGCCGCCTCTGGATCCACCAAAAGAGTGCAGACATCTGCGTGCCCTTCCTTTGCATCCTCCCACAATGCCCAGCTGTCGTGAGAGTCCGCCCGGGCCCTGAACTCAATTCCAGCCACCTCTGGATCCATCAAAAGAGTGCAGACATCTGTGTGACCTCCTTTCTCGCCCACAAGGCCCAGTTGTTGACAGAGTTCGCCCGGGCCAAGACCCAGCTGCTGTGAAGTTTCACAATGGCCCTGTACTCGGGGCCAGCCACCTGTACATCCATCAAAAGCAATCAGACATCTGCGTGACCTTCCTTGGCAGCCTCACACAATGCCCAGCTGTTGGCAGAGTTCGCCCTGGCCCTGTACTTGTGTCCAGCCACCGCTGGATCCATCAGCAGCTTGCAAACATCTGCGTGACCTGCCTTGGCAGCCTCCCCCAAGGCCCTGCTGTTGATATAGTTCGCCCGGGCCCTGTACTCAATTCCAGCCACCGCTGGACCCATGAGCAGCAAGCAGACATCTGCGTGACCTGCCTTGGCAGCAGCCCACAAGGCCCTGCTGTGCGTAGAGTTTGCCAGGGCCCTGAACTCAAGTCCAGCCACCTCTGGATCCATCAGCAGCTTGCAGACATCTGCGTGACCTGCCTTGGCAGCCTCCCCCAAGGCCCTGCTGTTGATATGGTTCGCCCGGGCCCTTTACTCAATTCCAGCCACCGCTGGATCCATGAGCAGCAAGCAGACATCTGCGTGACCTGCCTTTGCAGCCGCCCCCAAGGCCCTGCTGTTGATATGGTTCGCCCTGGCCCTGTACTCAAGTCCTGCCACCTCTGGATCCATGAGCAGCTTGCAGACATCGGCGTGACCTTCCTTGGCAGCCAGCCACAATGCCCTGCTGTTTATATGGTTCGCCCTGGCCATGTACTCAAGTCCAGCCACCTCTGGATCCATCAGCAGCTTGCAGACATCTGCGTGACCTTCCTTGGCAGCCGCACACAATGCCCTGCTGTCTCTAGAGCTCGCCAGGGCCATGTACTCAATTCCAGCCACCGCTGGATCCATGAGCATCTTGCAGACATCTGCGTGACCTTCCTTGGCAGCCGCACACAAGGCCCTGCTGTCGATAGAGTTCGCCCTGGCCCTGTACTCAAGTCCAACCACAGCTGGATCCATGAGCATCTTGCAGACATCTGCATGACCTTCATTGGCAGCCTCCCACAAGGCCCTGCTGTCGCTAGAGTTCGCCAGGGCCCTATACTCAAGTCCAGCAACCGCTGGATCCATCAAAAACAAGCAGACATCGGTGTGACCTTCCTTCGCAGCCTCACACAAGGCCCAGCTGTCGCTAGCGTTCGCCCGGGCCCTATACTCAAGTCCAGCCACCTCTGGATCCATAAGCAGGTTACAGACATCTGCGTGACCTTCTCTAGCAGCCGCCCCCAAGGCTCTGCTGTTGATATTGTTCGCCCGGGCCCTGTACTCAATTCCAGCCACCGCTGGATCCATGAGCAGCAAGCAGACATCGGCGTGACCGGCCTTGGCAGCCTCACACAAGGCCATGCTGTCTCTAGAGTTCGCCAGGGCCATGTACTCAAGTCCAGCCACCGCTGGATCCATGAGCAGCTTGCAGACATCTGCGTGACCTGCCTTGGCAGCCTCCCACAAGGCCCCGCTGTTCGTAGAGTTCGCCAGGGCCATGTACTCAAGTCCAACCACATCTGGATCCATCAGCATCTTGCAGACATCTGCGTGACCTGCATAGGCAGCCTCACGCAAGGCCCAGCTGTTCATATGGTTCGCCTTGGCCCTGAACTCAATTCCAGCCACATCTGGATCCATGAGCAGCTTGCAGACATCTGCGTGACCTTCCTTGGCAGCCGCCCTTAATGCCCTGCTGTTTCTAGAGTTTGCCAGGGCTCTATACTCAAGTCCAGCCACCTCTGGATCCATGAGCAGCTTGCAGACACATGCGTGACCTGCCTTGGCAGCCAGCCACAAGACCATGCTGTTGATATGGTTCGCCCTGGCCCTGAACTCAATTCCAGCCACCTCTGGATCCATCAGCAGCTTGCAGACATCTGCGTGACCTTCATTGGCAGCCACATAGAGAAGCTTGTTTTTATTTTGGTTCGCCCTCAATTGTAGGGCCCCATCAACTTGTACAAGAGGATTGGACACCAAGCATACTGCTAGAAGGTCGGCGCGCCCCCCTTTCGCCATCATCTCTTCAACTCTCTGTGGTGGTTGGATCTGTCCGGTAAGGGGCCATCCAGAAAATCTGTTATGCAGAGTTTTACACACTAATACAATCTTGGGGTTGGAAGAGAATAGTGCAATACGATCAAGAATGTCATGGGGACACGCAAGGAGTGGAAACGATGATCGCGTGTGCGACTGCATGTTCGATGTAACTACATCTTTCTTTATTACTTTAAGTACAGAATGGGTTTTCCTGCCTCACTGCGATTTTTTTGAATTTTCAAAGCAGAAGTTAGATCCGTACGAACGACTCACTCGCCAACCAGAGATTTAGCTCTCTGCGGAATTGCGATTCCGACCAGACCAGGCTCCGAAAACAGTCAAAATCCCTCCGGGAGGTTGCAACAGTTGACTTGTTTGCTTTCCGAAAATAAGTAAACCTAACAGGAATTTGCATGTAATGGGCGTTCCTGCCTCCCGGCGATTATTTTGAATTTTCAAAGAAGAAGTTAGATCCGTACGAATGACTCACTCGCCAACCAGAGATTTAGCTCTCCGAGGAATTGCGATAACGACCAGAGCAGGCTCCGAAACCAGTCAAAATCCCTACGGGACGCAGGAACAAATCAGGGCCGATAGTTCTAAGGGAGTACATACAGCTAGGGACATTTGATTGTGGGACACCTTTTATTTTGGGGATTTGACCAATTCAAGCTTTGTAACCGATCTTGTCAATACAGATACTGTCTTCAGGAGATTGATACAAAACATTCAAGGCCTGTACAGACACAGAAGTTACATGATCAAAGTAGCCTGACAAGTCAACGTGTTGGCTTACATCGTGCGCATCAATAATCATTTTCAAAGCGTTCCTGTAATCAAATAATTCTGCTACATCTGGAATTATTGGGCACGCGCAGCGATATTTTCGCTTGAGCAAACTGAACACATTCTCAATAGCGTTGAACTCTGGACTGTAAGGAGGTACAAAGAGCGGGCGTATTCCTACAGAATCGAACGCAGAGATCGTCTCCTTTGAATGATGGAACTGGATATTGTCAAGGACAGCGACAGTACCCTGCTTTACATGTAACTCTGATACAAACTGTACAAATTCGACTTTCTTGCAATTGTGATCAAGGATCTTGTAATGAACGATACCTTTGACAGAAACGGCAGCGACATCTTGATAGAGGACAGAGACGTCACACCCTCTGCAAGCTGAGACATTGTCAAGAATGGATTGGAGTCGATCAGTTTTTTTATAGCAACCTTGATATCTTCGGTAATGACGCTCGCCCGTTTCTTCCAATGATGTTTTATATTGGCTTTGGTGACCCAACGTTGGAGTGACGATTTTGATACTTTGTACGACAGACTAACTTTCCTCAAGCTACGATTATAGTATTTGTAGTGAACAACCGCGCGATGTCTTACCTCTGCATCAATCATGATAACGTGCACGTATTAGGGTATAAGGAAATTGTCCGTTAGTATGGTATCACCAAAATAATAATCACTCCCTCTCGATGGGGGTGGTGACAAACAACGGAGATGACGACGATCTGGTCATCATGGTGGTCAAGAAGACGCTTAATTCTTTGTGCATGGATGTATCGAGGCAGCAGATCTGCTCAAGGATCCAAAGCATGGTACTCGTAATCAACCACGCAGTTGCAGAGGCATACTTATTCGCAAATTTTCACATAACCAGATGCCTAGATGATGGAGACTTTGATGTCAAGCAGTTGCCGCACCTGGATCGGAACTTCTACTACAGGTGCATACTTGCGGTCTCGATATCCAATGTCCGAAATGATACGCTGGACCAGAGCTTGAAAGATAGCATGGTTGCTTTCGACGCTCTCAGGCCTGCAGGCTACTTAAAGGTGGATGTTTGTCAATGGGGACAGGTAATCGCAGACGTCTCAATACAAATGGCGACGATGGCATGCAACAGCGTCTGGGCAAACGTGGACAGGGTTGTAATCAAGTACCTGCGCTTGAAACATCCCTCGTTGAAGAAACATTTCAATAAGATTGTCAAGGCAGTGGTCCAGTATCCTGACTCGGATATCGACAAAATCATCCCAGCGGGTCTCGTGCATGCGAACCTCATCAAAGACGTTGTCAGACGCCTGAGAGATCTCTTGCCGCTGCCAAGGGGGAAGCAGTTCAACACTCGAGCACACCTGACAATGAGACTGTTTCATCACGTGCTTACAGAGTTGGGAGCGGATCTAAAAGAGAAAACAACAAAAAAACGCCCCCGTCTGTTCAGTATCCTTCCACGCAAGAGCGGCTTCACCATTTCTTACGTCCCTATATCGTCCATGACACTCATGAAGCTTCTAAGCATGGGCGATTCGCCGCTCGAGAGCGTCCGTGGCGATGGACGTCACGAGAATCATTCCATGTTGTGGAGAAAGTACTTCAATGCCAAGGACTTGAGATGAAAGGGTCTCGTTTTGACAACCGAATCCTCAGCGACGGCAAAGGGGTCTCCGTCCAAATGAAGCATCAGGTGGGTAAAGATATCGCTGGAGAAGGAGGAGGAGATAATGCGGGGTATCCCAAAGACGCAAGTATCGAAGACTGCCAGGACGCTTCTTTGCGCCAGGGTGCGCTGCGTGTCGGTATCGACCCGGGTATGACAGATATTGTCACTATAGCATCTTCTGACGGTCGAGTCGAGTCTTTCAGCTCTGCCCGCTTTAGCGAAGCAGCTGGGTACAATACCAGCAATCGTCGCACAAACAAATGGAATGCCGATACGCAAGACCTCGTGAAGTCCATTCCATCGCCGACTACGGGCAGTATGCACAACATGCAGGACCATGTCAGAGGTTACCTCAGCGCGCTCCCGACCCTCCTTCAACACCGAGCCAACAGAGGTTACCGATCGATGCGATTCTTTTGATATGTGGGCAAACAGAAGACGATTGAAAAGGTATGCGATTTGATTGCTCCAAAAGCACAGAAGAAAACGATTGAAGAAAAGGTATGCGATGTGATTGCTCCAAAAGCAAAGAAGACCGTTGTTGGCTTCGGCAACTGGTCCAACCAGGGCTATGGCATCAGTCGTTCGTGTTCTGGACCAGTGAAAGAGATCAGGAAGTGCCTTTCATGTCGTCAGAATGTTCTGTTCAAAAACGTCGACGAACGCAACACTTCTTGTACTTGCCACGGCTGCTTCCAGAAGCTCGTCAACATGAAGGCAGACAGCGTTGTCTGGCGCAGAGTTCAAAACGAGCCCTCCGCCCTCATCGACGGGGCTCCTACAACAACAACAACGTTTGAGAAGCAGAAGACGGTGGTGAAGAACGTTAAGGTCCACAAAGTACTGCACTGTCGCAACAGTGTCAAAAGCGCATCATCCAATGTGCGCTGTGGTGCAACCTGGAACCGAGACGTGAACGCTGCCAAGAACCTTCTTCTGCTTCTGACGACGTGGATGGACGGGAAAGAGCGACCAGCGGCATTTTGTGTGCCCTCCTCATCGCCCACCCCAAAAACCACAGTTTCCGGAGAGGCAAATGTGGGCGCTCAACCAACCGACCCACCTGGGTCAGTTAGCAGCTTACAATTGTTATCCTCTGGGCCAGCTTAAATGCTGAAATACGGGATGAAGGACACGAAGGATTGGGACCTTGATACAAAACCTTTAGCTGACCTACCCATTGGGTTCAAGGGTCACCAGTAAGGGTGTCCCATAAATTCTGTCTCTGACTGTAAGTAGTCACCAAGTCATAAAACGCTTGAGAGCACCGCAATTCATGCTGACACTCCACCTATGACACAGGTGACATACAATACTGGTGCAAATTTGTCTTCTTACATTAAGGAATTCAAGTTTCATCAAGTTTTGTAACCGATCTTGTCAATACAACAGATATTGTCTTCAGGAATCTGCCTAACACAAGACCTAGCTGCTGTCAAGATTCACAAGGGCCCTGTACTCGGGTCCGGACGCTTCTGTATCCATCAAAAGCAAGCAGACATCGGCGTGACCTTCTTTGGCAGCCTCACGCAAGGCCCATCTGTTGACAGAGTTCGCCCTGGCCCTGAACTCAACTCCAGCCTACGCTTGATCCATGAGCAGCTTGCAGACATCTGCGTGACCGTCCTTCGCAGCCGCCCCCAAGGCCCTGCTGGCAGGAGAGTTCACCCTGGCCCTGAACTCAATTCCAGCCACCTCTGGATCCATCAGCAGCTTGCATACATCTGCGTGACCTGCATTAACAGCCGCCCACAATGCCCAGCTGTCGTTAGAGTTCGCCCTGGCCCTGAACTCAAGTCCAGCCACCTCTGGATCCATGAGCATCTTGCAGACATCTGCGTGACCTTCCTTGGCAGCCTCACACAAGGCCCTGCTGTCGCTAAAGTTCGCCAGGGCCCTGAACTCAATTCCAGCCACCGCTGGATCCATGAGCATCTTGCAGACATCTGCGTGACCTTCATTGGCAGCCGCCCACAATGCCCAGCTGTCGGTAGAGTTCGCCCTGGCCCTGAACTCAACTCCAGCCACGGCTGGATCCATCAGCATCTTGCAGACATCGGCGTGACCGTCCTTTGCAGCCGCCCACAAGGACCTGCTGGCGGTAGAGTTCGCCCTGGCCCTGAACTCAAGTCCAGCCACCTCTGGATCCATCAGAAGCTTGCAGACATCTGCGTGACCGTCCTTGGCAGCCGCCCACAATGCCCTGCTGGAGCTAGAGTTCGCCCTGGCCCTGAACTCAAGTCCAGCCACCTCTGGATCCATCAGCAGCTTGCAGACATCTGCGTGACCTTCCTTGGCAGCCGCCCCCAAGGCCCTGCTGGCGGTAGAGTTCGCCCTGGCCCTGAACTCAATTCCAGCCACCGCTGGATCCATCAGCAGCTTGCAGACATCTACGTGACCTTCCTTTGCAGCCTCACACAAGGCCCTGCTGTTGCTAGAGTTCGCCACAGCCCTGTACTCAATTCCAGCCACCGCTGGATCCATGAGCAGCTTGCAGACATCTGCGTGACCTGCCCTGGAAGCCACATAGAGAAGCTTGTTTTCATTTTGGTTCGCCCTCAATTGTAGGCCCACCTTAACCTGTACAAGAGGATTGGACACCAAGCATACTGCTAGAAGGTCGGCGCACCCCCCTTTTGCCATCATCTCTCCAACTCGCTGTGGTGGTTGGATCAGTCCGGTAAGGGGCCATCCAGAAAATCTGTTGTGCAGAGTTTTACACACTAATACAATCTTGGGGTTGGAAGAGAATAGGGCAATACGATCAAGAATGTCATGGGAAAACGTTAGGAATACCGATGATAGCGTGTGCGACTGCATGTTCTACGAACATGTGTGTACAATGCATGCAAGAGCACAGGATGAAAACCTAAATAATGAGTTGGGTTAAACTCTATAAACCCTATAAACCCTGGGTTGCACTTTCATGGCATGCAAGCGGCACTTGCATGGCGGTATCTACAAGCGGTACAGAATGGGTGTTCCTGCCTCCCGGATATTTTTTTGAATTTTCAAAGCAGAAGTTAGAGCCGTACGAACGACTCACTCGCCAACCAGATATTTAGCTCTCCGCGGAATTGCGATTCCGACCATACCAGGCTCCGAAACCAGTCAAAATACCTCCGGGAGGCAGGAACAAATGTACAGGTGCAAATTGTCTTTCTTACTTACATTAAGGAATTCAAGTTTCATCAAGTTTTGTAACCGATATTGTCAATACAACAGATATTGTCTTCAGGAGATTGACACAAGACATTCAAGGACTGTAAAGACATAGAAGTTACATCTTCAAAGTAGCCTGAAAAGTCAAAGTGCTGGCTCACATCGTGCGAATCAATAATCATTTTCAAAGAGTTCCTGCCTCAGAATCAAATATTTATGCTACATCTGGAATTATTGGGAACACGCAGCGATATTTTCACTTGAGCAAACTGAACACATTTCTGAAAAGTTTGAGGAGAGTGGATAAATACTTGCTCTACGGTGGCAAGACCCAGCTGCTGTCAAGATTCACAATGGCCTTGTACTCGGGGCCAGCCGCCTCTGGATCCATCAAAAGCAAGCAGACATCGGTGTGACCGGCCTTCGCAGCCTCACGCAAGGCCCAGCTGTTGACAGAGTTCGCCCGGGCCCTAAACTCAAGTCCAGCCACATCTGGATCCATGAGCAGCTTGCAGACATCTGCGTGACCGGACTTCGCAGCCTCACGCAAGGCCCAGCTGTTGACAGAGTTCGCCAGGGCCCTGAACTCAATTCCAGCCACCGCAGGATCCAACAAAAGCAAGCAGACATCGGTGTGACCGGCCTTCGCAGCCGTCCCCAAGGCCCTGCTGTCGCTAGAGTTCGCCTGGGCCCTATACTTAAGTTCAGTCACATCTGGATCCATGAGCAGCTTACATACATCTGCGTGACCTTCTTTGGCAGCCGACCCCAAGGCCCTGCTGTCGAAAGTGTTCGCCCTGGCCCTGTACTTGAGTCCAGCCACCTCTGGATCCATGAGCAGCTTGCATACATCTGCGTAACCTTCCTTTGCAGCCTCACGCAATGCCCAGCTGTCACTAGCGTTCGCCCGGGCCCTGAACTCAAGTCCAGCCACCTCTGTATCCATCAGCAGCTTGCAGACATCTGCGTGACCTTCTTTGGCAGCCACCCACAAAGCCCTGCTGTCTCTAGAGTTCGCCCGGGCCCTGAACTCAATTCCAGCCACCTCTGGATCCATCAGCAGCTTGCAGACATCTGCGTGACCTTCATTGGAAGCCGCCCTCAAGGCCATGCTGTTCATATGGTTCGCCCTGGCCCTGTACTTGAGTCCGGCCACTGCTGGATCCATCAGCAGCTTGCAGACATCTGCGTGGCCTTCTTTGGCAGCCGCCCACAATGCCCAGCTGTCGCTAGAGTTCGCCCTGGCCCTGAACTCAAGTCCAGCCACCTCTGGATCCATGAGCAGCTTGCATACATCTGAGTGGCCTGCATTGGCTGCCGACCCCAAGGCCCTGCTGTCGCTAGAATTCGCCCCGGCTCTGAACTCAAGTCCAGCCACCTCTTGATCCATCAGCAGATTGCAGACATCTGCGTGACCTTCCTTGGCAGCCTCACGCAAGCCCTAGTTGTCGCTAGACTTCGCCAGGGCCCTGAACTCAAGTCCAGCCACCGCTGGATCCATCAGCAGCTTGCAGACATCTGCGTGGCCTTCCTTGGCAGCCAGCCACAATGCCCAGCTGTCGATAGAGTTCACCCGGGCCCTGAACTCAATTCCAGCCACCTCTGGATTCATCAGCAGCTTGCAGACATCTGCGTGACCTGCCTTGGCAGCCGCCCACAATGCCCAGCTGTCTCTAGAGTTCGCCAGGGCCCTGAACTCAAGTCCAGCCACCTCTGGATCCATCAGCAGCTTGCAGACATCTGCGTGACCTTCCTTTGCAGCCACCCACAAGGCCCTGCTATAGTTTGCCAGGGCCCTGAACTCAATTCCAGCCACCTCTTGATCCATCAGCAGCACGCAGACATCTGCGTGACCTGCCTTGGCAGCCGCCCACAATGCCCTGCTGTCGTTAGAGTTCGCCATGGATGAACTCAATTCCAGCCACCGCTGGATCCATCAGCAGCTAGCAGACATCTGCGTGACCTTCCTTGGCAGCCGCCCACAATGCCCAGCTGTCTCTAGAGTTCGCCAGGGCCCTGAACTCAAGTCCAGCCACCTCTGGATCCATCAGCAGCTTGCAGACATCTGCGTGACCTTCCTTTGCAGCCACCCACAAGGCCCTGCTATAGTTTGCCAGGGCCCTGAACTCAATTCCAGCCACCTCTGGATCCATCAGCAGCTTGCAGACATATGCGTGACCTGCATAGGCAGCCGCCCACAAGGTCCTGCTGTCGATAGAGTTCGCCCGGGCCCTGAACTCAAGCCCAGCCACCTCTGGATCCATCAGCAGCTTGCAGACATCTGTGTGACCTTCCTGTGCAGCCGCCCACAAGGCCCAGCTGTTGACAGAGTTCGCCTGGGCCCTGAACTCAAGTCCAGCCACCTCTGGATCCATTAGCAGCTTGCAGACATCTGCTTGACCTGCCCTGGCAGCCACCCCCAAGGCCCTGCTTTCTCTAGAGTTTGCCAGGGATCTGAATTCAATTCCAGCCACCGCTGGATCCATGAGCAGCTTGCATACATCTGCGTGACCTGCCTTTGCAGCCTCACGCAAGGCCCAGCTGTCGCTAGAGTTCGCCAGGGCCCTGAACTCAACTCCAGCCACCGCTAGATCCATGAGCAGCTTGCAGACATCTGCGTGACCTTCCTTGGCAGCCACATAGAGAAGTTTGTTTTCATTTTGGTTCGCTCTCAATTGTAGGCCCCCCTTAACCTGTACAAGAGGATTGGACACCAAGCATACTGCTAGAAGGTCGGCGCGCCCCCCTTTCGCCATCATCTCTCCAACTCGCTGTGGTGGTTGGATCAGTCCGGTAAGGGGCCATCCAGAAAATCTGTTGTGCAGAGTTTTACACACTAATACAATCTTTGGGTTGGAAGAGAATATGGCAATACGATCAACCCTATAAACCCTATAAACCCTGGGTTGCACTTTCCTGGCATGCAAGCGGCACTTGGAACTCTGCTAATTATGCTTTTAAGCTTGTTGATGTCCCTTCATTCGGGGAACTGACTGGATTGTTTGATCAGTATCGTCTTCTTAAGGTTAAGGTAACGTGGGTTCCTCACTTTCGTGATCCCACATCCGGCGGACCAGATACATCCAACATGACAGCAGGTCCTTTAATCTATTTTACTAGATCCGATGATGGCACTCAAAACTTGACGACTAAACTTGAAGCTTTTCAGGACTCTTCCATTAAAGGAGTTGTGGATCCTTATTCGGAATTTAGCGTCACTCTTACTCCCAAAGTACAGTTTGAAGTACAAACCGCATTAACTATTAATGGGCGTTCCTGCCCCTGGGCCGAAGCCGACCAAGCAAATTCTCTAGGTCCACCAGTCATGAGCCCTGAACCCTAGTATCAGGCTAATCTGGTGGCAGTATTACCCTAGAGAATTGCTTGAGGCGATACTAGATTTGCTTGAGACTGATACTCGACTATAAAAGCAAGCGTATCTGCAAGCGGTATTTACAAGTTAGTTACATCTTCAAAGTAGCCTGAAAGTCAAAGTGCTGGCTCACACTGGCTCACATCGTGCGCATCAATAATCATTTTCAAAGAGTTAAATATTTCTGCTACATCTGGAATTATTGGGCACATGCAGCGATATTTTCGCTTGAGCAAACTGAACACATTTCTGAAAGTTTGAGGAGAGTGGATAAATACTTGCTCTACGGCTCTACTTCATTCGGGGAACTGACTGGATTGTTTGATCAGTATCGTCTTCTTTAGGTTAAGGTAACGTGGGTTCCTCACTTTCGTGATCCCACATCCGGCGGACCAGATACATCCAACATGACAGCAGGTCCTTTAATCTATTTTACTAGATCCGATGATGGCACTCAAAACTTGACGACTAAACTTGAAGCTTTTCAGGACTCTTCCATTAAAGGAGTTGTGGATCCTTATTCGGAATTTAGCGTCACTCTTACTCCCAAAGTACAGTTTGAAGTACAAACCGCATTAACTATTAATGGGCGTTCCTGCCCCTGGGCCGAAGCCGACCAAGCAAATTCTCTAGGTCCACCAGTCATGAGCCCTGAACCCTAGTATCAGGCTAATCTGGTGGCAGTATTACCCTAGAGAATTGCTTGAGGCGATACTAGATTTGCTTGAGACTGATACTCGACTATAAAAGCAAGCGTATCTGCAAGCGGTATTTACAAGTTAGTTACATCTTCAAAGTAGCCTGAAAGTCAAAGTGCTGGCTCATCCTGGCTCACATCGTGCGCATCAATAATCATTTTCAAAGAGTTAAATATTTCTGCTACATCTGGAATTATTGGGCACATGCAGCGATATTTTCGCTTGAGCAAACTGAACACATTTCTGAAAAGTTTGAGGAGAGTGGATAAATACTTGCTCTACGGTGGCAAGACCCAGCTGCTGTCAAGATTCACAATGGCCCTGTACTCAAGTCCAGCCACCGCTGGATCCATCAGCAGCTTGCAGACATCTGCGTGACCTTCCTTGGCAGCCACCCACAAGGCCGAGCTGTCGCTAGCGTTCGCCCGGGCCCTGAACTCAATTCCAGCCACCTCTGGATCCATGAGCAGCTTGCAGACATCTGCGTGACCTTCCTTGGCAGCCGCCCACAATGCCCTGCTGTCTCTAGAATTCGCCAGGGCCCTGAACTCAAGTCCAGCCACCACTGGATCCATCAGCAGCTTGCAGACATCTGCGTGACCTGCCTTGGCAGCCGACCCCAAGGCCATGCTGTTGATATTGTTCGCCCTGCCCCTATACACAATTCCAGCCACCTCTGGATCCATCAGCAGCTTGCAGACATCTGCGTGACCTTCCTTGGCAGCCCCCCACAATGCCCTGCTGTCGTTAGAGTTCGCCAGGGCCCTGAACTCAAGTCCAGCCACCGCTGGATCCATGAGCAGCTTGCAGACATCTGCGTGACCTTCTTTGGCAGCCGCCCACAAGGCCCTGCTGTTGACAGAGTTCGCCCTAGCCCTGAACTCAATTCCAGCCACCTCTGGATCCATGAGCAGCTTGCAGACATCTGCGTGACCTTCTTTGGCAGCCGCCCACAAGACTCAGCTGCCGCTATTGTTCGCCCGGGCCCTATACTCCAGTCCAGCCACCTCTGGATCCATCAGCAGCTTGCAGACATCTGCGTGACCTTCCTTTGCAGCCGACCCCAAGGCCCTGCTGTCGTTAGAGTTCGCCCTGGCCCTGAACTCAATTCCAGCCACTTCTGGATCCATCAGCAGCTTGCAGACTTCTGCGTGACCTTCCTTTGCAGCCGACCCCAAGGCCCTGCTGTCGTTAGAGTTCGCCCTGGCCCTGAACTCAATTCCAGCCACCTCTGGATCCATCAGCAGCTTGCAGACATCTGCGTGACCTGCCTTGGCAGCCGCCCACAAGACCCAGCTGTCGCTAGTGTTCGCCCTGGCCCTGTACTCAAGTCCAGCCACCTCTTGATCCATCAGCAGCCTGCAGACATCTGCGTGACCTTCCTTGGCAGCCAGCCACAATGCCCTGCTGTCTCTAGAATTCGCCCTGGCCCTGAACTCAAGTCCAGCCACCACTGGATCCATCAGCAGCTTGCATACATCTGCGTGACCTTCTTTGGCAGGCACCAACAAGGCCCTGCTGTCGCTAGAGTTCGCCACGGCCCTGTACTCAAGTCCAGCCACCTCTGGATCCATCAGCAGCTTGCAGACATCTGCGTGACCTTCATTGGCAGCCGCCCACAATGCCCAGCTGTCGCTAGAGTTCGCCCTGGCCCTGTACTCAATTCCAGCCACCTCTGGATCCATGAGCAGCTTGCAGACATCTGAGTGACCTTCCTTTGCCGCATCAAGCAAAGCCCTGCTGTCGCTAGAGTTCGCCGCGGCCCTGAACTCAATTCCAGCCACCGCTGGATCCATCAGCAGCTTGCAGACATCTGCGTGACCTGCCTTGGCAGCCGACCCCAAGGCCATGCTGTTGATATTGTTCGCCCTGCCCCTGTACACAATTCCAGCCACCTCTGGATCCATCAGCAGCTTGCAGACATCTGCGTGACCTTCCTTGGCAGCCCCCCACAATGCCCTGCTGTCGTTAGAGTTCGCCAGGGCCCTGAACTCAAGTCCAGCCACCGCTGGATCCATGAGCAGCTTGCAGACATCTGCGTGACCTTCTTTGGCAGCCGCCCACAAGGCCCTGCTGTTGACAGAGTTCGCCCTAGCCCTGAACTCAATTCCAGCCACCTCTGGATCCATGAGCAGCTTGCAGACATCTGCGTGACCTTCTTTGGCAGCCGCCCACAAGACTCAGCTGCCGCTATTGTTCGCCCGGGCCCTATACTCCAGTCCAGCCACCTCTGGATCCATCAGCAGCTTGCAGACATCTGCGTGACCTTCCTTTGCAGCCGACCCCAAGGCCCTGCTGTCGTTAGAGTTCGCCCTGGCCCTGAACTCAATTCCAGCCACTTCTGGATCCATCAGCAGCTTGCAGACTTCTGCGTGACCTTCCTTTGCAGCCGACCCCAAGGCCCTGCTGTCGTTAGAGTTCGCCCTGGCCCTGAACTCAATTCCAGCCACCTCTGGATCCATCAGCAGCTTGCAGACATCTGCGTGACCTGCCTTGGCAGCCGCCCACAAGACCCAGCTGTCGCTAGTGTTCGCCCTGGCCCTGTACTCAAGTCCAGCCACCTCTTGATCCATCAGCAGCCTGCAGACATCTGCGTGACCTTCCTTGGCAGCCAGCCACAATGCCCTGCTGTCTCTAGAATTCGCCCTGGCCCTGAACTCAAGTCCAGCCACCACTGGATCCATCAGCAGCTTGCATACATCTGCGTGACCTTCTTTGGCAGCCACCAACAAGGCCCTGCTGTCGCTAGAGTTCGCCACGGCCCTGTACTCAAGTCCAGCCACCTCTGGATCCATCAGCAGCTTGCAGACATCTGCGTGCCCTTCATTGGCAGCCGCCCACAATGCCCAGCTGTCGCTAGAGTTCGCCCTGGCCCTGTACTCAATTCCAGCCACCGCTGGATCCATGAGCAGCTTGCAGACATCTGAGTGACCTTCCTTTGCCGCATCAAGCAAAGCCCTGCTGTCGCTAGAGTTCGCCGCGGCCCTGAACTCAATTCCAGCCACCGCTGTATCCATCAGCAGCTTGCAGACATCTGCGTGACCTGCCTTGGCAGCCGACCACAAGGCCCAGCTGTTGACAGAGTTCGCCCTGGCCCTGTACTCAATTCCAGACACCTCTGGATCCATCAGCAGCTTGCAGACATCTGCGTGACCTTCCCTTGCAGCCGCCCACAAGGCCCAGCTGTTGACAGAGTTCGCCCAGGCCCTGAACTCAATTCCAGCCACCGCTGGATCCATCAGCAGCTTGCAGACATCTGCGTGACCTTCACTGGCAGTATCCAACAAGGCCCTGCTGTTGCTAGAGTTCGCCCTGGCCCTGAACTCAAGTCCAGCCACCGCTGGATCCATCAGCAACTTTCAGACATCTGCGTGACCTGCCCTGGCAGCCACATAGAGAAGCTTGTTTTCATTTTGGTTCGCCCTCAATTGTAGTGCCCCCTTAACCTGTACAAGAGGATTGGAAACCAAGCATACTGCTAGAAGGTCGGCGCGCCCCCCTTTCGCCATCATCTCTCCAACTCGCTGTGGTGGTTGGATCAGTCCGGTAAGGGGCCATCCAGAAAATCTGTAGTGCAGAGTTTTACACACTAATACAATCTTGGGGTTGGAAGAGAATATGGCAATACGATCAAGAATGTCATGGGGACACGTAAGGAGTGGAAACGATGATTGCGTGTGCGACTTCATGTTCGATGAACATGTGTGTACAAGCGCACAGGATGGTATAAATAAACAATGAGTTGGCATAAACCCTATAAACCCTTGGTTGCACTTGCCTGGCGGTATCTGCAAGCGGTAAGCTGTAAGCGGCACTTGCCTGGAATGCAAGCGACAAGCGGCACTTTCCTGGAATGAAAGCGACAAGCTGCACTTGCCTGGCGGTATCTGCAAGCGGTATGTCATGGGGACACGTAAGGAGTGGAAACGATGATCGCGTGTGCGACTGCATGTTCGATGTAAATGCATGCAAGCGCACAGGATGGTATAAAAATACCGAGTTGGGATAAACCCTATAAACCTTATAAACCATGGGTTGCACTTGCATGGCGGTATTTTCAAGCGGTTCCTGCCTCCCGGCAATTTTTTTAAATTTTCCAAGCAGAAGTTAGAGCCGTACGAACGACTCACTCACTCGCCAACTAGAGATTTAGCTCTCCGCGGAATTGCGATTCCGACCAGACAAGGCTCCGAAACCAGTCAAAATCCCTCCGGGAGGCAGTAACAAATGCAAAACATTCAAGGACTGTAAAGACACAGAAGTTACATCTTCAAAGTAGCCTGAAAAGTCAACGTGCTGGCTCACATCGTGCGCATCAATAATCATTTTCAAAGCGTTCATGCCTCATAATCAAATATTTATGCTACATCTGGAATATATATAGATTCAATATACTGTAACATTATTGACCGGTCTGAGTGTAACACAAGACCTAGCTGCTGTCAAGATTCACAAGGACCCTGTACTCGTGGCCAGGCACCTCTGTATCCATCAAAAGCAAGCAGACATCGGCGTGACCAGCCTTCGCAGCCGCCCCCAAAGCCCTGCTGTAGCTAGAGTTCGCCAGGGGCCTGAACTCACTTCCAGCCACATCTGGATCCATCGGCAGCTTGCAGACATCTGCGTGACCTGCCTTGGCAGCCGCCCACAATGCCATGCTGTCGCTAGAGTTCGCAAGGGCCCTGAACTCAAGTCCAGCCACCTCTGGATCCATGAGCAGCTTGCAGACATCTGCGTGACCAGCCTTGGCAGCCGCCCACAAGGCCCTGCTGTCACTAGAGTTCGCCTGGGCCCTGAACTGAACTCCAGCCACCTCTGGATCCATGAGCAGCTTGCAGACATCTGCGTGACCTGCCTTGGCAGACGCCCCCAAGGGCCTGCTGTTGATATTGTTCGCCCTGGCCATGTGCTTGAGTCCAGCCACCGCTGGATCCATGAGCAGCTTGCAGACATCTGCGTGACCTTCCTTTGAAGCCTCCCACAAGGCCCTGCTGTCACTAGAGTTCGCCCTGGCCCTGTACTCAACTCCAGCCACTGCTGGATCCATCAGCAGCTTGCAGACATCTGCGTGACCGGCCTTCGCAGCCGCCCACAAGGCCCTGCTGTTGATATGGTTCGCCCGGGCCCTGAAATCAATTCCAGCCACCTCTGGATCCATGAGCAGCTTGCAGACATCTGCGTGACCTTTCGTTGCGGCCGCCCACAAGGCCCAGCTGTTGACAGAGTTCGCCTGGGCCCTGTACTCAAGTCCAGCCACCTCTGGATCCATGAGCAGCTTGCAGACATCTGCGTGACCTTCCTTGGCAGCCGCCCACAATGCCCTGCTGTCGCTAGAGTCCGCCAGGGCTCTGAACTCGATTCCAGCCACCGCTGGATCCATCAGCAGCTTGCAGACATCTGCGTGACCTTCCTTTGCAGCCTCACGCAAGGCCCAGCTGTCGCTAGAGTTTGCCAAGGCCCTGAACTCAATTCCAGCCACCGCTGGATCCATCAGCAGCTTGCAGACATCTGCGTGACCTTTCTTTGCAGCCGCCCACAAGGCCCTGCTGTTGATATGGTTAGCCCGGGCCCTGAACTCAATTCCAGACACCTCTGGATCCATCAGCAGCACGCAGACATCTGCGTGACCTGCCTTGGCAGCCAGCGCCCTGCTGTCGCTAGAGTTCGCCCGGGCCCTGAACTCAATTCCAGCCACCTCTGGATCCATAAGCAGCTTGCAGACATCTGCGTGACCTTCCTGTGCAGCCACCCACAATGCCCAGCTGTCGCTAGAATTCGCCCGGGCCCTGAACTCAATTCCAGCCACCGCTGGATCCATGAGCAGCTTGCATACATATGCGTGACCTTCTTTTGCAGCCTCACGCTAGGCCCAGCTGTTGCTAGAGTTTGCCAGGGCTCCGAACTCAAGTCCAGCCACCGCTGGATCCATGAGCAGCTTGCAGACATCTGCATGACCTTCCTTGGAAGCCAAAGACAATGCCCAGCTGTCTCTAGAGTTCGCCAGGGCCCTGAACTCAAGTCCAGTCACCGCTGGATCCATCAGCAGCTTGCAGACATCTGTGTGACCGTCCTTCGCAGCCGCCCACAAGGCCCTGCTGTCGCTAGAGTTCGCCCGGGCCCTGAACTCAATTCCAGCAACCTCTGGATCCATCAGCAGCTTGCAGACATCTGTGTGACCGTCCTTCGCAGCCGCCCACAAGGCCCTGCTGTCGCTAGAGTTCGCCCGGGCCCTGAACTCAATTCCAGCCACCTCTGGATCCATCAGTAGCTTGCAGACATCTGCGTGACCTGCCTTGGCAGCCGCCCACAATGCCCTGCTGTCGCTAGAGTTCGCCAGGGCCCTGAACTCAAGTCCAGCCACCTCTGTATCCATCAGCAGTTTGCAGACATCTGCGTGACCGTCCTTCGCAGCCGCCCACAAGGCCCTGCTGTCGCTAGAGTTCGCCCGGGCCCTGAACTCAATTCCAGCCACCTCTGGATCCATCAGCAGCTTGCAGACATCTGCATGACCTGCCTGTGCAGCCACCCGCAATGCCCAGCTGTCTCTAGAGTTCGCCCTGGCCCTGAATCAATTCCAGCCACCTCTGGATCCATCAGCAGCTTGCAGACATCTGCGTGACCTTCATTGGCAGCCTCCCACAATGCCCAGCTGGCGTTAGAGTTCGCCAGGGCCCTAAACTCAAGTCCAGCCACCTCTGTATCCATAAGCAGTTTGCAGACATCTGCGTGACCGTCCTTCGCAGCAGCCCACAATGCCCTGCTGTCTCTAGAGTTCGCCCTGGCCCTGAACTCAAGTCCAGCCACCTCTGGATCCATGAGCAGCTTGCAGACATCTGCGTGACCTGCATTGGCAGCCGCCCACAATGCCCAGCTGTCGTTAGAGTTCGCCCGGGCCCTGAACTCAATTCCAGTCACCTCTGGATCCATGAGCAGCTTGCAGACATCTGCGTGACCTGCCTTGGCAGCCACATAGAGAAGCTTGTTTTTATTTTGGTTCGCCCTCAATTGTAGGGCCCCCTTAACCTGTACAAGAGGATTGGACACCAAGCATTCTTCTAGAAGGTCGGTGCGCCCCCCTTTCGCCATCATCTCTCCAACTCGCTGTGGTGGTCGGATCAGTACGGTAATGGGCCATCCAGAAAATCTTTTATGCAGATTTTTACACACTAATACAATCTTTGGGTTGGAAGAGAAAAGGGCAATACGATCAAGAATGTCATGGGGAAACGTTAGGAATGATCGCGTGGGCGAATGCATGTTCGATTATACATGCATGCAAGCGCACAGGATGGTATAAATAAATACTGAGTTGGGATAAACCCTGTAAACCCTATAAACCCTTGCTTGCACTTGCCTGGCATGCAAGCGGCAAGCGGCACTTTCCTGGCAGTATATGCAAGCGGTACAGAATGGGTGTTCCTGCCTCCCGGCTATTTTTTTTGAATTTTCCAAGCAGAAGTTAGAGCCGTACGAACGACTCACTCACTCGCCAACTAGAGATTTAGCTCTCCGCGGAATTGCGATTCCGACCAGACAAGGTCGGAAACCAGTCAAAATCCATCCGGGAGGCAGGAACAAATGTACTGGTGCAAATTGTCTTACTTTCTTACATTAAGGAATTCAAGTTTCATCAAGTTTTGTAATCGATCTTGTCAATACAACAAATATTGTCTTCAGGAGATTGACACAAAACATTCAAGGACTGTAGAGACATAGAAGTTAGTTACATCTTCAAAGTAGCCTGAAAAATCAAAGTGCTGTCTCTCATCGTGCGCATCAATAATCATTTCATGCCTCATAATCAAATATTTATGCTACATCTGGAATTATTGGGCACACGCAGCGATATTTTCGCTTGAGCAAACTGAACACATTGCTGAAAAGTTTGAGGAGAGTAAATAAATACTTGCTCTACGGTGGCAAGAAACGTGTCTTGCCTAACACAAGACCCAGTTGCTTTCAAGTTTCACAATGGCCCTGAACTCGGGGACAGCCACCGCTGGATCACATGAGCAGCTTGCAGACATCTGCGTGACCTGCCTTTGCAGCCGCCCTCAAGGCCCTGCTGTCGACAGAGTTCGCCCGGGCCCTGAACTCAATTCCAGTCACCTCTGGATCCATGAGCAGCTTGCAGACATCTGCGTGACCTGCCTTTGCAGCCGCCCACAATGCCCTGCTGTCGCTAGAGTTCGCCCGGGCCCTGAACTCAATTCCAGCAACCTCTGGATCCATGAGCAGCTTGCAGACATCGGCGTGACCTGCCTTTGCAGCCGCCCACAATGCACTGCTGTTGATATGGCTCGCCCTGGCCCTGTACTTGAGTCCAGCCACCTCTGGATCCATGAGCAGCTTGCAGACATCTGCGTGACCTTCCTGTGCAGCCTCACGCAAGGCCCTGCTGTTGAGATTGTTCGCCCTGGCCCTGTACTTGAGTCCAGCCACCTCTGGATCCATCAGCAGCTTGCAGACATCTGCGTGACCTTCCTGTGCAGCCTCCCGCAAGGCCCTGCTGTTGTCATTGTTCGCCCTGGCCCGGTACTCAAGTCCAGCCACCTCTGGATCCATGAGCAGCTTGCATACATCTGCGTGACCTCCATAGGCAGCCAGCCACAATGACCTGCTGTCTCTAGAATTCGCCCTGGCTCTGAACTCAATTCCAGACACCGCTGGATCCACCAGCAGCTTGCAGACATCTGCGTGACCTTTCTGTGCAGCCACCTGCAAGGCCCAGCTGTCGCTAGAGTTCGCCACGGCCCTGTACTCAAGTCCAGCCACCTCTGGATCCATCAGCAGCTTGCAGACATCTGCGTGACCTACATAGGCAGCCGCCCACAAGGCCCTGCTGTCGCTAGAGTTTGCCACGGCCCTGTACTCAAGTCCAGCCACCGCTGGACCCATCAGCAGCTTGCAGACATCTGCGTGACCTTCCTGTGCAGCCACCCACAAGGCCTTGCTTTCGCTATAGTTCGCCAGGGCTCTGAACTCAATTCCAGCCACCGCTGGATCCATCAGCAGCTTGCAGACATCTGCGTGACCTGCCTGTGCAGCCACCTGCAAGGCCCAGCTGTCGCTAGAGTTCGCCACGGCCCTGTACTCAAATCCAGCCACCTCTGGATCCATCAGCAGCTTGCAGACATCTGCGTGACCTTCCTTGGCAGCCACATAGAGAAGCTTGTTTTTATTTTGGTTCGCCCTCAATTGTAGGGCCCCCTGTACAAGAGGATTGGACAACAAGCATGCTGCTAGAAGGTCGGCTCGCCCCCCTTTAGCCATCATCTCTCCAACTCGCTGTGGTGGTTGGATCAGTCCGGTAAGGGGCCATCCAGAAAATCTGTTGTGCAGAGTTTTACACACTAATACAATCTTGGGGTTGGAAGAGAATAGGGCAATACGATCAAGAATGTCATGGGGAAACGTTAGGAATGATCGCGTGTGCGAATGCATGTTCGATGAACATGTGTGTACATGCATGCAAGCGCACAGGATGGTATAAATAAACAATGAGTTGGGATAAACCCTATAAACCCTTGGTTGCACTTGCCTGGCGGTATCTGCAAGCGGTAAGCTGTAAGCGGCACTTGCCGGGAGGTATCTGAAAGCGGCAAGTGGAACTTGCCTGGAATGCAAGCGACAAGCGGCACTTGCCTGGCGGTATCTGAAAGCGGTACAGAATGGGTTTTCCTGCCTCCCGGCGATTTTTTTGAATTTTCAAAGCAGAAGTTAGAGCCGTACGAACGACTCACTCACTCGCCAACTAGATATTTATATCTCCGCGGAATTGCGATTCCGACCAGACCAGGCTCCGAAACCAGTCAAAATCCCTCTGGGAGGCAGTAACAAATGTACCGGTGCAAATTGTCTTACTTTCTTACATTAAGGAATTCAAGTTTCATCAAGTTTTACATCTTCAAAGTAGCCTGAAAAGTCAAAGTGCTGTCTCTCATCGTGCGCATCAATAATCCATTTCATGCCTCATAATCCAAATATTTATGCTACATCTGGAATTATTGGGCACACGCAGCGATATTTTCGCTTGAGCAAACTGAACACATTGCTGAAAAGTTTGAGGAGAGTGGATAAATACTTGCTCTACGGTGGCAATAAAGAAACTTGTCCTGCCTAACACAAGACACAGCTGCTGTCAAGTTTCACAATGGCCCTGAACTCAAGTCAAGCCACCACTGGATCCATCAGCAGCTTGCAGACATCTGCGTGACCTGCCTTAGCAGCCGCCCGCAAGGCCCTGCTGTTGACAGAGTTCGCCCTGGCCCTGAACTCAATTCCAGCGACCTCTGGATCCATGAGCAGCTTGCATACATCTGCGTGACCTTCCTGTGCAGCCACCCGCAATGCCCAGCTGGCGTTAGAGTTCGCCCTGGCCCTGAACTCAATTCCAGCCACCGCTGGATCCATGAGCAGCTTGCAGACATCTGCGTGACCTTCATTTGCAGCCTCCCACAATGCCCAGCTGTTCATATGGTTCGCAAGGGCCCTATACTCAATTCCAGCCACCTCTGTATCCATGAGCAGCTTGCAGACATCTGCGTGACCTTCCCTTGCAGCCGACCACAAGGCCCAGCTGTCGTTAGAGTTCGCCCTGGCCCTGAACTCAATTCCAGCCACCGCTGGATCCATAAGCAGCTTGCAGACATCTGCGTGTCCGCCCTTCGCAGACACATAGAGAAGATGGCTGTCATTTTGGTTCGCTCTCAATTGTAGGTCCCCTTAACCTGTACAAGAGGATTGGACACCAAGCATACTGCTAGAAGGTCGGCGCGCCCCCCTTTCGCCATCATCTCTCCAACTCGCTGTGGTGGTTGAATCAGTCCGGTAAGGGGCCATCCAGAAAATCTGTTGTGCAGAGTTTTACACACTAATACAATCTTGGGGTTGGAAGAGAATAGGGCAATACGATCAAGAATGTCATGGGGAAACGTTAGGAATGATCGCGTGTGCGAATGCATGTTCGATGAACATGTGTGTACAAACAAGCGCACAGGATGGTATAAATAAACAATGAGTTGGGATAAACCCTATAAACCCTATAAACCCTATAAACCCTTGGTTGCACTTGCCTGGCGGTATCTGCAAGCAGTACAGAATGGGTGTTCCTGTCTCCCGGCGATTTTTTTGAATTTTCCAAGCAGAAGTTAGAGCCGTACGAACGACTCACTCACTCGCCAACCAGAGATTTAGCAAAAGCAGTCAAAGCGGAGCGCCACGCCAACAGAGCGGTGGTATGCTTCACTGCGGGAAGACTTGGGACCGCGATGTGAACGCTTCCAGGAACATCCTGATGCTTACACTTCACCAAGTCTTTGGGAGAGAGCGTCCTGTCGCGTTGAGCCGAGACGCGCCGAGAAGTTCCTCGACAACCCCACCCCCACCCCCTGATACTGATATGGGGACACACACGGATGGACGGTTTACCAAAGAGGCTACTCGGAATATCTTCGTGAATCTCTTCAACCTGCTGCACCCCCCAACGTTGCCCAAAAGCAACGATCTGCAGTCTGGATGATTATAAGGTGTCCCACTTTATTTGAGAACAACTGTAGAAGTTAGTTACATCTTCAAAGTAGCCTGAAAAGTCAAAGTGCTGGCTAACATCGTGCGAATCAATAATCATTTTTAAAGAGTTCCTGCCTCATAATCAAATATTTATGCTACATCTGGAATAATTGGGTACACGCAGCGATATATATTTCCGCTTGAGCAAACTGAACACATTGCTGAAAAGTTTGAGGAGAGTGGATAAATACTTGCTCTACGGTGGCAAGAAACGTGTCTACTCGGGGACAGCCGCCTCTGGATCCATGAGCAGCTTGAAGACATCTGCGTGACCTTCCTTGGCAGCCGCCCACCAGACCCAGCTGTCGAAAATGTTCGCCCTGGCCCTGAACTCAAGTCCAGCCACCGCTGGATCCATCAGCAGCTTGCAGACATCGGCGTGACCTTCCTTGGCAGCCTCAAGCAAGGCCCAGCTGTCGAAAGTGTTCGCCCTGGCCATGAACTCAATTCCAGCCACCTCTGGATCCATGAGCAGCTTGCAAACATCTGCGTGGCCTTCTTTTGCAGCCGCCCACAAGGCCCAGCTGTCGCTAGCGTTCGCCCGGGCCCTGTACTTGAGTCCAGCCACTGCTGGATGCATGAGCAGCTTGCAGACATCTGCGTGGCCTGCATTGGCCGCAGCCCCCAAGGCCCTGCTGTTGATATGGATCGCCCTGGCCCTGTACTCGAGTCCAGCCACCTCTGGATCCATCAGAAGCTTGCAGACATCTGCGTGACCAGCCTTGGCAGCCGCCCCCAAGGCCCTGCTGTCGCTAGAGTTTGCCCGGGCCCTGAACTCAATTCCAGCCACAGCTGGATCCATCAAAAGCAAGCAGACATCTGCGTGACCTTCCTTTGCAGCCGCCCACAAGGCCCTGCTGTCGTTAGAGTTCGCCAGGGCCCTGAACTCAATTCCAGCCACCTCTGGATCCATCAGCAGCTTGCAGACATCGGCGTGACCTGCCTTGGCAGCCGCCCACAATGCCCTGCTGTCGAAAGTGTTCGCCCGGGCCCTGAACTCAATTCCAGCCACCTCCGGATCCATAAGCAGCTTGCAGACATCTGCGTGACCTGCCTTGGCAGCCACCCTCAAGGCCTTGCTGTCGACAGAGTTCGCCCTGGCCCTGAACTCAATTCCAGCGACCTCTGGATCCATGAGCAGCTGACAGACATCTGCGTGACCTTCCTGTGCAGCCACCCGCAATGCCCAGCTGGCGTTAGAGTTCGCCCTGGCCCTGAACTCAATTCCAGCCACCGCTGGATCCATGAGCAGCTTGCAGACATCTGCGTGACCTTCATTTGCAGCCTCCCACAATGCCCAGCTGTTCATATGGTTCGCAAGGGCCCTATACTCAATTCCAGCCACCTCTGTATCCATGAGCAGCTTGCAGACATCTGCGTGACCTTCCCTTGCAGCCGACCACAAGGCCCAGCTGTCGTTAGAGTTCGCCCTGGCCCTGAACTCAATTCCAGCCACCGCTGGATCCATAAGCAGCTTGCAGACATCTGCGTGTCCGGCCTTCGCAGACACATAGAGAAGATGGCTGTCATTTTGGTTCGCCCTCAATTGTAGGTCCCCCTTAACCTGTACAAGAGGATTGGACACCAAGCATACTGCTAGAAGGTCGGCGCGCCCCCCTTTCGCCATCATCTCTCCAACTCGCTGTGGTGGTTGGATCAGTCCGGTAAGGGGCCATCCAGAAAATCTGTTGTGCAGAGTTTTACACACTAATACAATCTTGGGGTTGGAAGAGAATAGGGCAATACGATCAAGAATGTCATGGGGAAACGTTAGGAATGATCGCGTGTGCGAATGCATGTTCGATGAACATGTGTGTACATGCATGCAAGCGCACAGGATGGTATAAATAAACAATGAGTTGGGATAAACCCTATAAACCCTATAAACCCTATAAACCCTTGGTTGCACTTGCCTGGCGGTATCTGCAAGCAGTACAGAATGGGTGTTCCTGTCTCCCGGCGATTTTTTTGAATTTTCCAAGCAGAAGTTAGAGCCGTACGAACGACTCACTCACTCGCCAACCAGAGATTTAGCAAAAGCAGTCAAAGCGGAGCGCCACGCCAACAGAGCGGTGGTATGCTTCACTGCGGGAAGACTTGGGACCGCGATGTGAACGCTTCCAGGAACATCCTGATGCTTACACTTCACCAAGTCTTTGGGAGAGAGCGTCCTGTCGCGTTGAGCCGAGACGCGCCGAGAAGTTCCTCGACAACCCCACCCCCACCCCCTGATACTGATATGGGGACACAGACGGTTGAACGGTTTACCAAAGAGGCTACTCGGAATATCTTCGTGAATCTCTTCAACCTGCTGCACCCCCCAACGTTGCCCAAAAGCAACGATCTGCAGTCTGGATGATTATAAGGTGTCCCACTTTATTTGAGAACAACTGTAGAAGTTAGTTACATCTTCAAAGTAGCCTGAAAAGTCAAAGTGCTGGCTAACATCGTGCGAATCAATAATCATTTTTAAAGAGTTCCTGCCTCATAATCAAATATTTATGCTACATCTGGAATAATTGGGTACACGCAGCGATATATATTTCCGCTTGAGCAAACTGAACACATTGCTGAAAAGTTTGAGGAGAGTGGATAAATACTTGCTCTACGGTGGCAAGAAACGTGTCTACTCGGGGACAGCCGCCTCTGGATCCATGAGCAGCTTGAAGACATCTGCGTGACCTTCCTTGGCAGCCGCCCACCAGACCCAGCTGTCGAAAATGTTCGCCCTGGCCCTGAACTCAAGTCCAGCCACCGCTGGATCCATCAGCAGCTTGCAGACATCGGCGTGACCTTCCTTGGCAGCCTCAAGCAAGGCCCAGCTGTCGAAAGTGTTCGCCCTGGCCATGAACTCAATTCCAGCCACCTCTGGATCCATGAGCAGCTTGCAAACATCTGCGTGAACTGCCTTGGCAGCCGCCACCAAGGCTCTGCTGTTGATCTGGTTCGCCCTGGCCCTGTACTTGAGTCCAGCTACTGCTGGATCCATCAGCAGCTTGCAGACATCTGCGTGGCCTTCTTTTGCAGCCGCCCACAAGGCCCAGCTGTCGCTAGCGTTCGCCCGGGCCCTGTACTTGAGTCCAGCCACTGCTGGATGCATGAGCAGCTTGCAGACATCTGCGTGGCCTGCATTGGCCGCAGCCCCCAAGGCCCTGCTGTTGATATGGATCGCCCTGGCCCTGTACTCGAGTCCAGCCACCTCTGGATCCATCAGAAGCTTGCAGACATCTGCGTGACCAGCCTTGGCAGCCGCCCCCAAGGCCCTGCTGTCGCTAGAGTTTGCCCGGGCCCTGAACTCAATTCCAGCCACAGCTGGATCCATCAAAAGCAAGCAGACATCTGCGTGACCTTCCTTTGCAGCCGCCCACAAGGCCCTGCTGTCGTTAGAGTTCGCCAGGGCCCTGAACTCAATTCCAGCCACCTCTGGATCCATCAGCAGCTTGCAGACATCTGCGTGACCTGCCTTGGCAGCCGCCCACAATGCCCTGCTGTCGAAAGTGTTCGCCTGGGCCCTGAACTCAATTCCAGCCACCTCTGGATCCATAAGCAGCTAGCAGACATCTGCGTGACCTGCCTTGGTAGCCGCCCACAATGCCCAGCTGTCTCTAGAGGTCGCCCGGGCCCTGAACTCAAGTCCAGCGACCTCTGGATCCATGAGAAGCTTGCAGACATCTGCGTGACCTTCCTTGGCAGCCGCCCACAATGCCCAGCTGTCGCTAGTGTTCGCCCGGGCCCTATACTCATGTCCAGACACCTCTGGATCCATCAGCATCTTGCAGACATCTGCGTGACCTTCGTTTGCAGCCAGCCACAATGCCCAGCTGTCGCCATAGTTCGCCTGGGCCCTGAACTCAAGTCCAGCCACCGCTGGATCCATGAGCAGCTTGCAGACATCTGCGTGACCTTCCTTGGCAGCCACATAGAGAAGCTTGTTTTCATTTTGGTTCGCCCTCAATTGTAGGGCCCCCTTAACCTATACAAGAGGATTGGACACCAAGCATACTGCTAGAAGGTCGGCGCGCCCCCCTTTCGCCATCATCTCTCCAACTCGCTGCGGTGGTTGGATCAATCCGGTAAGGGGCCATCCCGAAAATCTTTTGTGCAGAGTTTTACACACTAATACAATCTTTGGGTTGGAAGAGAATAGGGCAATACGATCAAGAATGTCATAGGGACACGTTAGGAGTGGAAACGATGATCGCGTGTGCGACTGCATGTTCTATGAACATGTGTGTACAATGCATGCAAGCGCACAGCAAATAAATACTGAGTTGGGATAACCCCTATAAACCCTTGGTTGCACTTGCCTGGCGGTATCTGCAAGCGGTATCTGCAAGCGGTACATAATGTGTGTTCCTGCCTCACTGCGGATTTTTTGAATGTTCTACTAAACTGAATTTAGATCCTCAGGCGGCAGGCGGTTTCAAGATGGCTTTCGAAGCCCAACACTCATCCTCGATCGTTTCAACACGAAGATAGTTCTCAGCGGCCCGCACCAAATCAACATCGCTTTACAATTGGACAATAGTGTTCCGATCGGTTGCGAATTTGATGTTACGACGCATTCGTTTGATGTTACGACGCAAGTAATGAGGAGGAGCAGCTGTAGCGGAGTGATCGTTCATGGTTGAAACAATGCTTTTTCCAATCATGATGCATTTTGTTTTTATACACCATCACCAAAACCGCTCGATCTCCCAAGCATTGATCTCGTCAGCACGCAATTTATGATGAAGGGACGTCCACCAAGACAATGGCTTTTCTTGAGAAAGGCGCACGGCGTCCACAAGGTACTGCGGCCCCGCAGCGAACACATACCTGTCCACCTTACATTCGCATCCGAAGGCCTCAACCCAAACCCGCTCAAGGTCCAGACGTTGAGGGTGCGAGAGCCCTCTCCGCATGACACGCGACTCGCTCATCAGGTTGCAAAACAATGGCTCAGGGTTCGATGCCATCGGAGCGCGGTCGGCGG
>JACBWV010000043.1:0-56245 GCA_013435795.1 Chlamydomonas sp. ICE-L | reverse complement strand
GGGGGGGGGTGGTGCGGGTGGGAGGGGGGGTGTTGCGTGTGTGAGGTGGGCTTGATCTGGGTGATGGTTGGTGGAGTAGGGTGGTGTTGGCTGTTGGTGAGTGTGGGTGGCGTTATTGGTGTGCTGTGTGGTGTGTTGTTGTTGGAGTGGGTGTGGCGGGGTGTTGGGAGGTGGTGTGGCTGTTGGTGACGTGTGGGGTGGCTGTGTGCGTGGTGCTTGTTGCCGTGAGTGTGGGTGTGGGCGTTGTATGGGTGGTTTGAAGTGGTGTGGGGTGGTGGTGACTGTTGGTGAGAGTGTGGAGTGTGGCATGTTGGTGAGGTGTGGGTGTGGGCTGTTTGGGGATCTGTGGGGTGTGTGCTGGCTGTGTGGTGAGTGGTGTTGGCGTGGGGGGGGGGATGGGTGGAGCGGGGGATGTGTGAAGATGTGGGTGTGGCTGTTGGGAGTGTGGGTGTGGCATGCTGGCTGGTGGTGAGTTGGCTGCTGTGAGTGTGGTCGTTAACTGCGTGAGGTGGTGTTGCACACAAGGTGTGGCTAGTGTGGGGTGTGGTGGTGGCTGGTGTGGTCAGGTGTTGTGTGTGGAGTGGGTGTGCTTGGTGAGTGTTGGGTGTGGGCTGTTGGTGAGTGGGTGTGGGGTGTGTGTGGTATGTGGCGTGTTGATTGCGGGTGAGTGTGGGGGCTTTGGTGACGGGTCGGTTGCTAGGTGGTGAGTTGGTGTGCCGGGTTGTGGGTGGCTGTTGGATGGGGTGTTGCTGTGATGGTTGGGTGTGTTGCTGTGTGGTGTATAGGGTGTAGGCATTGTTGAGTGTGGCTGTGGAGGTGTTGTGCGTGTTGGTGAGTGGTGGGCAGGTGTTGGGTGAGTTTGGGTGTGGCTGTTGGTTGGAGACGTGTGGCTGTTGCGTTTTGTGGTGTGGTGTGTAATGTCGTGTGACGTGTGGGCTTGTGGCTGTTGTGATGTGTGGGTGTTCTGTTGGTGAGTGTGGGTGCCTGTGGGACGTGTGGGATGTGCTGTTGGTGTTGCTGCTGTGCCGGGAGTGTGGGTGTGGCGGCTTGTGAGTGTGGTGTGTGTGTAGGTGATTGGGTGTTGTCTGGTGAGTGTCGTGTGGCTGTGGTGGTTGTCATGTGGGTGGTGATGGGTGGATGTTGGTGAGTGGACATGAGTTGGGGTGGCTGTGGTGATGGTGAGCTGTGGTGTGGGGTGTATGCTCGGGTGAGTTAGGGTGGGCTGTGTGGTTGACTGAGTGTGGGTTGGGTGCTGTTTGGTGGGAGGCGTGTTGGTGATGTGGCTGGTGTGGAGGTGCGTTGTGAGGTGTGGGCTGTTGTGTGGTGAGTCGAGTGGGTGGCTGTTGGGGTATTTGGGTGTGGCATGTGGTGAGTGGTGTGGCGTTGGCTCTGGTGATTGGTGTGGATGTGGTGGGGTGTGCTGGCTGTTGGTGAGTGGTGGATGGTGTGAGACGTGTGGCTGGGTGAGGTGGGTGTGGCTGGTTGGTGAGTGTGGGTTGGGCTGGTTGGGGGGTGGGTGTTGCATTGGGTGAGTGGTTGTGGGTGGCTGTTGGTGAGTGTGTGTAAGTGTGTGCTGATTGGTTGTGTGGGTGTTGCGTGAGTGTGGAGTCTGGTGTTGGTGAGGTGGTCGTGTGGCTGTTGGAGTGTGGTAGTGTGGTTGGTGAGGGGATGGGTGTGGCTGTGGGAGTGGTGGTGCGTTGTGTTGGAGTGTGCGGTGGTGGTTGGGCTGGGTGAGTGTGTGGGGGTGATCTGGGGGAGGGGGTGGTGGTGTGTGATGGGTTGGGGGTGTGTGAGTGGGGGGAACGGGGGAATGTTGGTGAGTTTGGGTGGAGGTGTGGTGCTGTGGGCGTTGGTTGATTGTTGGGATGGGCCTGTTGGTGAGTGTGGGTGGTGTGGTGATATGAGTGTGGTTGGGAGTGTGGGGTGCTGTTGGTGAGTGGGCGTGTGGCTGTGTGAGTGGGAGGTGTGGGTTGTGGTGATGTGGGTGGCGTGGGTGGGCGGGAGGGTGGGGGAGTGTGGCTGTATTGTGTGTGTGGGGAGGTGGGGTGCTTTGGGATGTCGGTGTGTTGCTGTTGGTTGAGTGTGGGTGTTGCTGTTGGTGAGTGTGGGTGTGGCTGTTGATGGGTGTGTGGCGTGGTGAGCGGTTGGTGGAGTGTGTGGTGTGGCTGTGGTGCGTGTGGTGGGGTGTGGTGAGCTCTGGGTGTAAGGTGTGGGGTAGTGGTGTGGTTGGTGACGTGTGGGTGTGGCTGTTGGTTGACATGTGGGTGTGGCTGTTTGGGTAGGTGTGGTGGTGTGGAGTGTGGGGTTGGCTTGGTGAGTGTGGGTGCTGTGGTGATGTGGGGTGAGTGTTTGTGGTGTGGTGGGCGTGTTGGTGAGTGTGGGTTGATGGCTTGGTGAGTGTGTGGTGGCTGTTGTGAGTGTGTGTGCTGGGTAGGTGTGTTGGGAGTGTGTTGCGTGTGTAGTGTGGGATGTGGCTGTTTGTGAGTGTGGGTGGGGAGCTGTTGGTGAGTGTGGCGTGGATGGTGGGTGGGGGTGAGTTCAGTGTGAGTGTGGGGGGTGATGTGTTGGGGAGGTGTGGGTGTGCGTTGGTGAGTGTGGGGAGCGCATGGCTGTGGTGAGCTGTGGGGGGTGGCTGTTGGAGTCGGGCGGCTGTTTTGGTGTGGTGTTGGTGAGGGGGCTGTGTGTGTGAGTGTGGTGGTGCGTGAGGTGGGGTTGTGGCTGTTGGTGGTCGGGTGGCTGTGACTGTTGGTGAGTGTGGGTGTGAGCTGTTGGTGATGGTGGGGTATGGTGTTTGGTGTGTGTGGGTGTGTGCCTGGGGTGCGATGTGGGGTGTTCTGTTGGTGAGTGTGGGTGTGTGTGTGGTGAGTGTGGGTCTGGCTGTTGTGAGTGTGGGGTGGCTGTTGGTGGTGATGTGTGGGGGGCTGTTGGTGAGAGTGGGTGTGGTATGGAGCATGGTCTACACAATTTGTCATGGGTGTGGGTGTGTATTGGTGTGTGGGTGTGGGTGAGAGTGTGTTGGGGGGAAGTGTGAGCATGGTTAACAATGATTAGTCAGGGGTGGGTGTGAGTATGGGTGGGTGGGTGGGTGTGCATGTATGTGTGTGTGTGTGGGGTGGGGGGGGGTGGGGGGATGCATGTAACAGGGGTGGAGGAGGGCCATGGAGTGTTGAGGGTAGCCATAGGGCAGAGGGACGACTGGAGGCCAGCCATGGGTGGAGGGAGATGTGTGGGGCAGCCATGGGGTAGAGGGAGGTGTGTGGGGCACCATTGGGTGGAGGGAGGTGTTAGGGGGCAGCATGGGGTTGAGGGAAGTTGTTAGGCAGCATGGGGTGAGGGAAGTTGTTAGGGGCAGCCATGGGGTGGAGGGAAGTGTTAGGGAGCCATGGGGTGGAGGGAGGTTGTTAGGGGCAAAGCATGGGGTGGAGGAGAGTGTTAGGGGCGACCATGGGGTGGAGGGGAAGTGTTAGGGGCCTCCATAGGGGTGAGGAAGTGTTAGGGCAGCCATGGGTGGAGGGAAGTGTTAGGGGCAGCCATGGGGGGGGAGAAGTGTTAGGGGCAGCCATGGGTGGAGGGAAGTGTTAGGGGCAGCCATGGGGTGGAGGGAAGTGTTGGGGCAGCCATGGGGTTGAGTGGGAGGGATGTTGTGGGGCAGCCATGGGGTGGAGGGCGGTGTTAGGGGCAGCCATGGGGTGGAGGGAAGTGTTAGGGGCAGCCATGGGGTGGAGGGAAGTGTTAGGGGCAGCCATGGGGTGGAGGGAAGTGTTAGGGGCAGCCATGGGGTGGAGGGGGGTGTTAGGGGCAGCCATGGGGTGGAGGGAGATGGTGGTTCTTGATGGTGGTTCTTGATGGTGGTTCTGGATGGTGGTTCTTGATGGTGGTTCTTGATGGTGGTTCTTGATGGTGGTTCTAGATGGTGATTCTGGATGGTGATTCTGGATGGTGGTGATTCTTGATGGTGATTCTTGATGGTGATTATTGATATTGATGATTCTTGACGGTGGTTCTTGATGGTGATTCTTGAGAGTGATTCTGGATGGCGATTCTGGATGGCGATTCTGGATGGTGATTCTTTATGGTGGTTCTTGACACTGTTTTTCGGAGATAGTATTTTTCAGTTATTTTAATTCATGAATTAACATATTTAATTCATTAATTAATATAATTCATTAATTAATCTAATTAATGAATTAATATAATTCATTAATTAAGATATTTAATTCATTCATTAATATAATTCATTAATTAATATATTCAATTCATTAATTAATATATTTAGTCTCAATAAGCATTGTGTGCACCTATCTGGCTATATTGAAGTGTATTGTTATGGAACTTTGCCCATGAATTCTTGCCAATAATCCATTGTTAGAGTGGGGTTTAGGGTGGGGGAGGACCAGGCAAAGTAACATGTGTGCAGGAATTTTTGATTGGATTTTTGATAGCATTATTTAAACCTATATTGAAGCGCAGTGTTAGGCTCATTTGCCCACGCATATTTGCCGATGGCCCAAAGTAAGGATATCAATGGGTGTTGATGGGTGAGGGTGTGGATGCGGGTGCGGGTTATGGTGTGGGTGTTAACATGGGCGTGGGTGTGGTTGATGGTGTGCGTGCTGGTGTGGGTGCTGGTGTGGGTGCTGGTGTGGGTGCTGGTGTGGGTGTTGGTATGGGTGATGGTGTGGGTGATGGTGTGGGTGATGGTGTGGGTGATGGTGTGGGTGATGGTGTGGGTGATGGTGTGGGTGTTAGTATGGGTGATGGTGTGGGTGATGGTGTGGGTGATGGTGTGGGTTATAACACATGGGTGCATGGTAAACAACACTAAGTCCGAAGGCATAGGTGCATGGCATGGGTATGCCACACAGACCACACCAATCAAAACAATCACACAGACCACACCTACCCAGCATCTGATATGACCACTCTACCGGTCTTCTTCATGACTGCCTCAGGGTACTTCCAAGCGCGCTGCCTTTTGAGCCCCACTGCGCGTTTTGCGCAGTTTTTTTGCAACCCCTTGTGGGCGCAGCAAGAAATTTTTGAGCTTTTTGCACTACAAAGCGCAGTTTTTATTTTTTCAAGTGCGCTAAAGACCTGGCCAATTTGGTCAATGGAAGTACCCTGGACTGCCTCTTGATCAAGGTAACCACAACCACCACACAGACTACACCTACCTAGCATCTGATATGACCACTCCACCGGTCTTCTTCCTGAGCGCCATATGATTGAAGTAACCACAAGCCTCCAAGAAGTTACGCTGAACGTAAAAGCGCCAGGACAGCCAGCTAGTTCCATCTGGTGGCATGGCTTTTATATAGATTCCCTGAAATAAGGCAATGAATGGTATATAATTAAAAAGAGAAATAAATGAAATACAATCCTATATATAATAGCGCGTTGTCCGTGACGGGTTTAGCCGCTTTTGGCTTAGGCAGTTGGGCTTTTGGTTTCATATCTTGCTGACCTGTCGCTGACGTGGCCACGGGGGTCTTGCCGTCGGTACGACAGGCTAAAATGCTAGTCAAATAAATAACAACAAACGGTATCTTCTTCATGAGTGACCCTCACTTGAAATATCCACAGGCCTCCAAGACGTTGTGCTCAATGAGAAGAGAGATGCGACGGGAGAGAGGAGAGAAGGGAGAGGGGAGATGGATTGGAAAGGCTTGGAAATGAAGGCAAGGCAAGGCAAGGAAAGGAAAGGTTGAGAAAGGCTTGAGTAGGCTTGGAAAGGCTTAGAAAGGGAAGACGAAGGGGCATTGGAAGAGAAAGGGAATTAAAAAGGGAAGGGGAGGGGATGTGGAAGGGGAAGGGGAAGGGGAGGGGGAGGGTGAGGGGAAGGGGAAGGGGAAAGGGGAAAGGGCGAAAGGGGACCGTTGCCTTTTCCCTGTTTCTTTCCTTGTTTACTTTACGTTTTCCTGTTCAGTTCCTTTTCCTTGTCCTTCCCCCTGGTGGTCCTTTCCCGTGGGACAAGGTTACAATGTGAAATGGACGGGGGCAAAGGTGTCCCTTTTTTCCACTTTTTCCCTTTTCTCTTTGTCTCTTTTTCGCGTTTGACCTTTGGCCCTTTTCCCTTTTCCACTTTTTCTGCCTTTTTCCTTTATTCCTTTTTCCCTGGTCCCTTTTCCCTTTTGCCCTTTTTCCCTTCCCTTCCCTGCCCTTCTTCCCTTCCCTCCCTTCCCTTCCCTTCCCGTTCCCGTCCATTCCCTTCCCGTCCTTCCTTCCCTGCTCCTTCCTTCCCGTCCTTCCCTTCCCCTTCCCTTCCCTTCCTTGCCTGTCATGTATACCCAACTGGATACGCTGGGCATGTCTTTAAACTGTGAACATCCTAAATATGTCTTGAACCTGTCTGCCGTAAAGTCCCGTTTGGACGAATGGCTACATGGTAGAGCTCGAAAGCCCCTTTCAGCGAATCAATTGGTCCAGTGGTACATGAAATCGCTTTGAGGATGCAGGGTCGGGGGTTCAATTCCCACTACGGTCGCCCTGAGCGTTGCAGGTCGTTGTCAACAGCGATGGTAGCTTGTCCAGTTCAGGTTGAAGACAGCTCTCTACCCGCATACGACGGGTTCCCTTAATACCACGCCCCAGCAGGCGTTATCATTACATTAGAGCTCGTTAAAAACAAGAAGGTGCTGGGTTTGAATCCCAACAGGTGCACTGTAGTATTCGCGGTCACTGTCAACTGCCATGGTAGCTTTGTCCAGGTAAAGTAGCAGCCCGTTCCCTACCGCTGTAAGACGGGGCTCCCTTAATACCACGCCCCGCCAGGCGTTTTCATTCAAATTTGTTATATATAGTAGGAACAGGGAAGTCAGGGTGGTGGTTGGGAGTGGTAGCAGCTGGGGAAGGGGGCAGAAGGCGCTACAAGGGGGGTAGGGAAGGGGGGAAAACAACATAGCATGCCAACACCCAAGACAAACCCAATAAAGTGCTGCCTTGTTCCTAGCTTGTAAACACACTGTGCCCACTGTCAAACCAGCGCAACGACAATAATCACCTCAAGTTCATTCAGTAGTGTTGCTAGCTTGTACACGCACTGTGCCCACTGTCCAACATACATACATACATACATACATACATACATACATACATACATACATACATAAATATGTATGTAAACATACAGGGATTCCCATGAGCTGGCGCAGGCTGGCTATCAGATTTTTCGTGAAGCCGGGTTTAGGGTTTAGGGTTTAGGGAACCTAGCGTAGCTTTACTTGTGTCAACTTTCCACCCAACTCTTCACCCAAATTTCAAAATGACAGAGCAGATGCGCTAAGCATTGCGCGCACGCTCATTTTGTGTCAATATCTGTATCTATCTTTTTCCGCATTCGTTCTGAGCGCCAGTTCTGACCAACTATGGACCTCACGCTCATTGTATATAATCAGTTACTTCTTGAGGCAACCATGCAAGCGCACAACCAACCAAATGTAGACAGAAGGCCAGCAAATACAGCCAGCCAGCGCGAAAGGCGAGCTCTTCCTCAGCGTGAAAGGCGAGCAATTCAGAACGACAAGGACATGAGCGATGCAAACCAGCTTCGACGTTTAGAATATGCTGCCAGGCAGGCTGGACCTAACGCTGACAGCCAGGCTGTGCAGTCTCAAGCTAATGCTGACAGCCAGGCTGTGCAGTCTCAAGCTAATGCTGACTGCCAGGCTGTGCAGTCTCAAGCTAATGCTGACTGCCAGGCTGTGCAGTCTCAAGCTAATGTTGACAGCCAGTCAGCGCACAAGGCGAGCTCTTCAGAACAACGAGTTCATGAGCGATGCAAACCAGTGTTGCGTTTAGCAGATGCTGCTAACCCACTGCAGCGCGCGACTTACAACCAGGTAAGACGGGAAGCTCATGCAACCAGTCCTGAAAATCAACGCCTATTACGCTGGTATTACTTTCCCTACCCGATATGGCCCTTGCACCCCTCATCCAATCTATTTCCATTGTTTCAAGAATCGATACATCGGTTGCTTGGCATGTTGCGATAGAAGACTGGCTGAAATTTCCTTGTCAAAACAACAGCTGCAGACCCAATTATGTTACGCGCATAGAAGAAGCTGCAGTTATGTCACTTTGCGAATTGCGATTGCACTCGCCCGGTATTCTCAGCAGGGTCGGCTTTCGCAACTTGTTGGCAGGTTGGATCTGCAGCCTGCTTTCTATCCACTTTGTATTTATGCACGATCTAGGCCCACAGCTGGAGTGAAAGGGATGAGGTAGGGAGAAGGGGATTACGCGTGCGTGCCGGTGGTTGGGGAAAGAGAGAGGGGGGGGGGGGGGGGGGGGGCAAGGGTAACCCACCCTGGGTGGGGATGACTGGGGTGAGGGGAGGGGGGAGTAAGAGAAATTGTGTACATGGGGTGGGGTGAGGGGCAAGGAGAGATTGAGAAATGTGTGGACGATGTGGGTCTAGCTTGGGTTGAGTTGGAATGGTGTGGGTAGGGGGGGTACATACAAGGACGTAACCTGTTCTGTTACCCAGACCAGAACCCAGGGCCTGGGTGGGGGGTGGCCACAGGCCACACGGGCTACCGTACTAGTACATGTATATATACGTACATACATACATACATACATACATACATACATACATACATACATACATACATACATATAAAGAAATCATGGTCGCGGTCGTGGTCGTGGTCGTGGTCGTGTCATCATCGCGTACCCACGTGTCATGGGCGTGCGAAGTGTAACCGACTTGCAACCGACTTTCCGTACACCCAAGTCTTTGCCCAGCAAAATTTCCAATGACCGAAACAGCAGATGCGCTAAGCTATGCGCGCGCTCATTTCATGTCCACAACTGCCTCCCATACTGTGACTGCAATGAATTGCAATGAAATGAGTGAAAAGATCCTCTCCTCGGAGGTCATTTGCTGACCTTCGAGCAGAGAATCGGAATAATAGTTTTCAGTGTATTGCTTCTTCACGGAGCGACCTGCGGCTCATGCTCCAGAAATTTCACTTCGCTTCATGATTCGGCTGGCCCTTGACTTTCACTTGGCTCGCGCATGCGTACTTGATTCTTCATCTTAGCATTACGTTCGTCATCTCATTATGCTTTCACATCGCCTGATTCGCAATCACATCGCCGATTCGTGATTGGAGGCAGTAGACTTCCATTCTCCAGCCTTTCTGCAGGCTTTATTGATACATTCATCTTGCTGCAAGCTAAGACACTCGCACGGCTCATGGTATCTCTGCACGATCTAAGCCCCTGCAACCCTGTGACGTTCTTCCGACTTCCTTCTTGCTGCGTGCTCCTTGCACCGCGTGCAATACCTCTTCAAGATTTCCCCCCACCACCACCCCCTGCAACCCTGCGACGATAAGGTTATTTTTGCGCTGAGCTGTAGCGAGTGCGTGACAGAGTTGACCGAACGAAGGCCCTTTCGGGAAACAGCTTGCACGCCCAACCAGGTATCTATGCACGAAGAGGAAGCTACAGGTAAGCAGCTTTGCTCTCGCGCAATTCCGATGTTTCAAGCTGAGTCTGAAGCTGGGCAGACGTTCGTTTGCAAATTCCAAAAGTCTTCGCATTTCCGCGTCGTCCGACGAAACGTCCAAACGTCTGCGCGATTTCGAACTGAGCTGGAAACATCATAATGGCTTCTGTTGAACCCATCTGCTAAAGTGGCCGAGAGAAGATCAGATTAATGGGAACGGTGAAGCAGGGAAGTACGTGTGTCTTGGCGGGTAAAGGGGTGAGGCAAATTTGAAATTGGGTCTGGGTCGAGGTTTGGGCAGAGTTGGGACTGTGTGTGTGTGTGTGGGGGGGGGGGGGGGGGGGGGGGGGGGGCAGTTGCGTCAGCATTTAAGTGGGGGAAACATGGTGACTGTGTTTATGAGAGGGGTGGGGGTGAGGACATGTGTAGCCCATTCTGTAACCCAGCCCCACGGCACCCTATTATGATTGGGGTGAGGGTGATGTGTGTCTGTGTGGCCACCGGCCACACGGGCTACCGTACTAGTACATACATACATACATACATACATACCAGCATACATATATCATATATACACATGGATACATACATGAACATTGGGATACTCCTTGGTGTAGGCCTCAAATCTCTCCCTGTCAGATTCTGAAAGCCCGACGACGATGTATGTCTCGGGGGAGAAGCGATACCAAGATTTAAAGAAGCCACACAGGTACCTAGGAAGGTGATAGGTACAGGGTATCAGACAAGAACTGGTGATAAAAGCGATGTGGACGCCTGGTGGGGCATGGTATTAAAGGAACCCATCATACGCGGGCAGACAACAGTCCACCACCTCAACTGGACAAGCTACCATGGCGGTTGACAACGACCTTCAGCGCTCAGGGTGACCCAAGAGGGAATCGAACCCCCAACCCTGCTTCGTTTCAGCGATTTGGTGTACCACTAAACCAATTGATTCACTGAAACGGGCTAACTGGTGATACAATGACGAGAAATAAAGAGAGGATGGCAAGGAAATAAATAAAAAGTTATATGCAGCGTCGCCTGCGAGGCTAAAAATTGGCGAAGAGGAGTGATCACGACGGAGCGACAGGTGGCAACGGAAGCAAGTTAGTTACGAGACCGTTTGCTGACGTGTCAGGCTTCATCGTGGTCAGACGGTCGGTCGAACCGGACGGTCGGTCGAACCAGACGGTCGGTCGGTCCGTACTCACGACACATACTTGCGTAGTCAGTTCCATGATACAAAGTTGCATAACTTTTTGCTGCCTTCGAATTCGACATGATCAGCATACCACTGAAAAGCCCGAAACGCCCTCAACATGTTTCCGATGGGCACCGAGGTCAAATTAGGAAAAACAAAGAGATTTCCAGGTCAGGGAATGTTATGCTAATAAAACAGGTACCGTACTCAAACCGTACTCACTTCTAAAACCCGTACCGTATGCGTACCGTATCCATATCCGTACCCGTATCTGTACTACACAACCCTGGGGGGGGGGGGGGTCCTAGGTGTGCTTGTGTGTGTGCGCGTGTGTGGGTGTGTGGGTGAGTTGTGTGGGTGGGTGGGGGGGAGCTCATCCCAAAGGACTGCATTCAACACACTCACTTTTCTGGATCCATGTTGAAGGCTGCAGCCATTAGTAGGTTGCCATCGTCCGGAGGGCATGCTTTCCTTGTCTCTGTCAGAGACGTGAACGTTTCTTCGTACGAAGGTCTCACACGCTGCTCGATTGTCAGCTCTAGACCGGAAACTGAAAGTAAGAGTTGAGCAGCGAGCACTGCCGAGAGTAGGAAGATGCGATAATTGAGCATCTTGCGCGCTCGTTGACCCCAGACGGGCTGAGAATACTCTCTCTGTATCGAAGAAGGCTCTTACTGAGGCTATGAAAGATCTAACGACGGCGTGGCTGAAGGAACAGACGCAACAGTACCGCACCAGCTATGGAACGGAGAGGATAGAAAGGCTATTTTTGATTGATAAGTACGTGGAAAGCTTGGTGGGTGGGAATAATAAGGGCAAAATAAACTAGTTATATGCAGCGTCGCAAGCTACGCTACACATTGGCGGAGAGTGTTCGCAAGGATGAAAGAAAGAAAGACAGCGGGGCAGTAGTGGGCCGAGGAGATTAGCTTCCAGCGAGGGTGTGGGGGGGGTGGGTGGGGGGGGGCGCGAGGGGCTTCGCCGTGTAACCCGTAATGAAAGCAGGAAGGAAACAGGGAATATGACACAAGCCAAAACTGTCTGCCAACGGTGCAATGCACGGTTGAGTGGGGTTTAGGAGAAACGCTGGCAATGTCCGAAACAGTTGACCGGCAAGACATGGGCACGAGCGAATTAGGAACTCTACGTGCCGAATCGGAGCATCTACGAGGAGGCGCAGGCGCTGATAAGTATGGGGAAGTGAGGGGGAAATAGTAGTAGAACAACAACCTATGAACTTGCACATAATTCGGGCAGAATATTTCTGTCTGAGTGCTATAGCCTCGTGTTAATGGTGTTGAGGGCTGGAGCCCATTTCCAGCCTCGGCCGATTTGCATCAGAAATTTCAGACTGCCGCATGGCGCATCGTAGCTGCAGGGCGCAGGTGCTTGGGGAGATACTCGACAACCACTGTAATTCGACAATATTCCAATCATGGAACACCTTGCTTCGTGGCCTAGACAAAATCTGGGTGCTTCTCTTAACCCTCTTCAGAATGGCGGAGTTGTATGGAGCTGTACCACCTCGATACATTGAGCTGGTGCTGTGCGGTCTTGGCCTTCTTCTATCCACATGCTGAGCTGCCAGGCGCAGTGGCGCTTACGGAAGTAGGGAGGAAAAACGTAGTGAAGAGATACTCGCAACAAAAAAAATCTTCACGACTTCTTATTCTGAGAACATTCATGCGTTACTCAGTCTCGTTTGTGCCCGCCATAGGGTGTTAACTAGGTGCAGAAACCATAGGGTGGTAACTAGGTGCAGATAGCCATAGGGTTGTTACCACCAAGTGTGCAGATAGCCATAGGGGTTAACTAGGTTGCAGATACCAATAGGGTGGTAACTAGGTGCAGCTAGCTATGGGGTGTGTTAACTAGGTGCAGATAGCCATAGGGTGTTAACTAGGTGCAGATAGCCATAGGGTGTTACCTAGGTGCAGATAGCCATAGGGAGTTAACTAGGTGGAGATAGCCATAGGGTGTTAACTAGGTGCAGATAGCCATTGGGTGTTAACTAGGTGTAGATAGCCACATAGTGGTGTTAACTAGTTGCAGATAAGCATAGAGGTCGTTAACTAGGGGCAGAGATAGCCAAGTGGGTGTTAACTAGGTGCAGATGCATGGGTGTTAAATGGTGCCAGTAGCCATATGGTGTTAACAAGGTGCAGATAGCCATAGGGTTTAAAACTAGGTGGCAGATTGCAGATAGCCATAGTGTGTTAACTAGGTGCAGATAGCCATAGGGTAGGTTAACTAGGTGCAGAGAGCCATAGGGTGTTTGTTAACTAGGTGCAGATCCTTAGGGTGTTAATAGGTGCAGATAGACATAGGGTGTTAACATAGGTGCAGATAGCAATAGGGTGTTAACAGGTGCAGGATTAGCCATTTTCCCTTCGGTTGTTAACTAAGGTGCAGATAGCACATAGGGTGTTAACAGGTGTAGTAGCCATAGGGTGTAAACTAGGTGCAGATTAGCCATAGGGGAGTGTTTTAACTAGGTGCAGATTAGCCTAGAGGTTGTAATCAAGGTGGTAGATAGCAGAGAGGATGTTAACTAGGTGCAGATAGCCATAGGGTGTTAACTAGGTGCAGATAGCCATAGGGTGTTAACCAGGTGCAGATAGCCATAGGGTGTTAACTAGGTGCAGATAGCCATAGAGTGTTAACTAGGTGCAGATTAGCCATAGGGTTTTTGACCAGAGTGCAAGTAGCATAGCGGGTTGAAATAGGTGCAATGATTAGCCATAGGGTGTTAACTAGGTGCACATAGCCATAGGGTGTTAACTAGGTGCAGATAGCCATAGGGTGTTAACTAGGTGCAGATAGCCATAGGGTGTTAACTAGGTGCAGATAGCCATAGGGTGTTAAATAGGGGCGATGAGCCATAGAGTGTTACTTAGGTGGAAGCCATAGGTTTTGACCAGGTTGCAAGTAGTCCATAGGGTGATACAATAGGTGGCTACATAGCCATAGGGTGTTATCTAGGTGCACATAGCCATAGGGTGTTAACTAGGTGCAGATAGCCATAGGGTGTTAACTAGGTGCAGATAGCCATAGGGTGTTAACTAGGTGCAGATAGCCATAGGGTGTTAACTAGGTGCAGATAGCCATAGGGTGTTAGCTAGGTGCAGATAGCCATGGGGTGTTAACTAGGTGCAGATATCCATAGGGTGTTAACTAGGTGCACATAGCCATAGGGTGTTAACTAGGTGCAGATAGCCATAGGGTGTTAACTAGGTGCAGATAGCCATAGGGTGTTAACTAGGTGCAAATAGCCATAGGGTGTTAACTAGGTGCAGATAGCCATAGGGTGTTAACTAGGTGCAGATAGCCATAGGGTGTTAACTAGGTGCAAATAGCCATAGGGTGTTAAGTAGGTGCTGGTAGCCATAGGGTTTTAACTAGGTGCAGATAGCCATAGGGTGTTAACTAGGTGCAAATAGCCATAGGGTGTTAACTAGGTGCAGATAGCCATAGGGTGTTGTCTAGGTGCAGATAGCCATAGGGTTTTGACCAGGTGCAAGTAGCCTTAGGGTGTTAAATAGGTGCACATAGCCATAGGGTGTTATCTAGGTGCACATAGCCATAGGGTGTTAACTAGGTGCAGATAGCCATAGGGTGTTAACTAGGTTGCCAGATAGCCGATAGGGTGTTTGTTAACTAGGGCTGCCAAGATAGCCATAGGGTGTAACTATTGGTGAGATAGCCATAGAGTGGTTAACTATGGTTGGCAGATATCCATAGGGTTTTGACCAGGTTGGCACGTAGCCATAGGGTGTTAAATAGGGCACTAGCCCATAGTGTTTAATCTAGGTGCACATAGCCATAGGGGGTGATTAACTAGGATGCAGATAGCCACTAGGTGGGTTAACTAGGTGTCAGATAGCCATAGGGTGTTAACTAGAGGTGCGATAGCCTAGGGTGTTAACTAGGGCGATAGCCCATAGGGTGTTAACTGTTAACTAGGTGCAGATAGCCATAGGGTGTTCGTTAGCTATGCGTGCAGATAGATAGCCCATGGAGGTGGTGGGTTAATAGGTGCCCCCAGATATCCCATAGGGTGTTAACTAGGTGAACATAGCGCCATAGGGTGTTAACAGGTGCAGATAGCCATAGGGTGTTAACTAGTGCAGATAGACATAGGGGTGTTAAACCTAGGTTGCAACTAGACCATAGGGTGTTAACTAGGTGCATGATATCCATAGTGTTGTAACTAGGTTGCAGATAGCATGGGTGTTAACTAGTGCAAATTAGCCATAGGTGTTAACTAGGGGCAGATAGCCATAGGGTGTTAACTAGGGCAGAATAGCCATAGGGTGTTAACTAGGTGAAATAGCCATCGGGTGTTAAACTAGGTGCAGATGGCCATAGGGTGTTAACTAGGTGGCAGTAGCAATAGGGTGTTAACTAGGTGCAGATAGCCATAGGTGTTAACTAAGGTGCACATAGGCCATTAGGGTGGTTAACTCGGTGCAGATAGCCTAGTGGTGTAGCTAGGTGCAGATGAAGCCATATTGGGTGAGGTTAAATAGGTGCAGATGCCTAGGGTGATACAATAGGTGCAGATAGGCCATAGGGTGTCAACTAGGTGCAGATTGCCACAGGGTGTTAACTAGGGCAGATAGCCATAGGGTGTGAATAGTGCAGAGAGCCATAGGTTTTGACTAGGTGCAAGAGCCATAGGGTGTAAAGATGTGCACATAGCATAGGGTGTTATCTAGGTGCAAATAGCCATAGGGTGTTAATCGGTGCAGATAGCCAAGGGTGTAACTAGGTGCAGATAGCCAATTAGGGGTGTTAGCTAGGTGGCAGATTAGCCATGGGTGTTAACTAGGTGCAGCATATCCATAGGGTGTAACTAGGTGCACATAGCCAATAGGTCCTCAGTGCGGCTGTAACTATGTGCAGATAGCAGCTGTTAACAAGGTGTCAGATAGCCTAGGATGTTAATCTAGGTTGCATAGCCAAGGGTAGTTAACTAGGTGCAGATAGCCATAGGGTGTTAACTAGGTGCATATACCTATGTGTTAACAGGTGCAGATATCCATAGGGTGTTACTAGGTGCAGATATCCATAGGGTGTTAACTAGTGCAATAGCCATAGGGTGTTAACTAGGTGCCGAAGCCATAGGGTGTAACTAGTGCAGATATCCATAGGGTGTTACAAGTTGTAGATCGGCCATAGGGTGTTAACTAGGTGCAGATACCAATAGGTTTTTTACTAGGTTCGATAGCCATGGGTGTTAACACGGTGTAGATAGCCTAAGGATGTTAACTAGGTGGCAGAAGAGCCATAGGTGTTAACTAGGTGCAGATAGCCATAGGGTGTTAACTAGGTGCAGATAGCCATAGGGTGTTAACTAGGTTGCGATAAGCCTAGAGTGTTAACTAGGTGCAGATAGCCATAGGGTTTTGACTAGGTGCAAGTAGCCATAGGGTGTTAACTAGGTGCACATAGCCATAGGGTGTTGTCTAGGTGCACATAGCCGTAGGGTGTTAACTAGGTGCAGATAGCCATAGGGTGTTAACTAGGCGCAGATAGCCATAGGGTGTTAACCAGGTGCAGATAGCCATAGGGTGTTAACTAGGTGCAGATAGCCATAGGGTGTTAACTAGGTGCAGATAGCCATAGGGTGTTAGCTAGGTGCAGATAGCCATGGGGTGTTAACTAGGTGCAGATATCCATAGGGTGTTAACTAGGTGCAGATAGCCATAGGATGTTAACTAGGTGCAGATAGCCATAGGGTGTTAACTAGGTGCAGATAGCCATAGGGTGTTAACTAGGTGCAAATATCCCTAGGTGTTAACTAGTGGCAGATATCCTTAGGGGTGTTCACGTAGGCAGATAGCCTAGGGTGTTAACCTAGGTGTCAAATGCCATAGTGTTGTAAGTAGGTGCTGGGTAGCCGATATGGTGTTAACTAGGTGCCGATAGCCCATAGGGTGTTACTAGGTGGCAGATAGCCATAGGGTGTTAACACAGGTGTAGATACCCTAGGTTGTTAACTAAGGTGGCAGATAGCCATAGGGTGTTAACAAGGTCAGATAGGCCATAGGTGTGTTACTAGTGCAGATAGCCATAGGGTTTAACTAGGTGCAGCTGCCATAGGGTGTGAACTAGGATGCAGATAGCCATAGGGTGTTAACAAGGTGGCAGATAGTCCATAGGGTGTTAACTGTGCACATAATCCATAGGTGTTTACTATGGTGGGGGCAGATAGCCATAGGGTGTTAACTAGGTGCAGATAGCCATAGGGTGTTAACTAGGTGCAGATAGCCATAGGGTGTTAACTAGGTGCAGATAGCCATAGGGTGTTAACTAGGTGCAGATAGCCATAGGGTGTTAACTAGGTGCAGATAGCCATAGGGTGTACTAGGTGCAATCGCCCATAGGAATGTTAACTAGGTGCAGATAGCCATAGGGTGTTAACAAGGTGTAGATAGCCATAGGATGTTAACTAGGTGCAGATAGCCATAGGGTGTTAACTAGGTGCAGATAGCCATAGGGTGTTAACAAGGTGCAGATAGCCATAGGATGTTAACTAGGTGCAGATAGCCATAGGGTGTTAACTAGGTGCAGATAGCCATAGGGTGTTAACTAGGTGTAGATAGCCATAGGGTGTTAACTAGGTGCAGATAGCCATAGGTGTTTCACTAGGTGTAGATAGCCATAGGGTTTACTAGGTCTAGATAGCGCATATAGGTGTTTTAACTACTAGGTGCAGATAGCCATAGGGTGTTAACTAGGTGCAGATAGCCATAGGGTTTACTAGGTGCACATAGCCATAGGGTTTGACTAGGGTGGGCAAATAGCCTAGGGTGTTAATAGTGCAGATAGCCATAGGGTGTTAACAAGGGTGTCATATAGTCCATGGGTGTGTTAACTAGGTGCACATATCCATAGGGTGGTTCACTAGTGCAGATAGCCTAGGGGTGTTACTAGGTGCAGATAGCCGTAGGGTGTTAACTAGGTCAGATAGCCATAGGGTGATCACTAGGTGGCAGATAGCCATAGGTTTGTGAACTATGTGCAGATACCATACGGGTGTTAACTTAGGTGCATAATAGCCCTAGGGTGTTACTGGTGGAATAGCCATAGGATGTTAACTAGTGCGATGCCATAGGGTGTTCACTAGTGTAGATAGCCATAGGGTGTAACTAGGTGTAGATAGCCCTAGGGAATGTTAGCTAGGTGCGATCGCCAGAGGGTGTTAACTAGGTGCAGATAGCCATAGGGTGTTAACTAGGTGTAGATAGCCATAGGGTGTTAACTAGGTGCAGATAGCCATAGGGTGTTAACTAGGTGCAGATAGCCATAGGGTGTTAACTAGGTGTAGATAGCCATAGGGTGTTAACTAGGTGCAGATAGCCATAGGGTGTTAACTAGGTGCAGATAGCCATAGGGTGTTAACTAGGTGCAGATAGCCATAGGGTTTTGACTAGGTGCAAGTAGCCATAGGGTGTTAACTAGGTGCACATAGCCATAGGGTGTTATCTAGGTGCACATAGCCATAGGGTGTTAACTAGGTGCAGATAGCCATAGGGTGTTAACTAGGTGCAGATAGCCATAGGGTGTTAACCAGGTGCAGATAGCCATAGGGTGTTAACTAGGTGTCAGATGCCAAGGAGTGTTACACCTAGGTTCACATAGCCATAGGGTGTGTTAACAGGTGCAGATAGCCCATAGGTGTTAACGTAGTGCAGATAGCCATAGGGTGTTAACTAGGTGCAGATATCCATAGGGTGTTAACTAGGTGCAATATGCCTAGGGTGTTAACAGGTGCAGATAGCCATAGGGTGAATAACTAGGTCAATAGCCTAGGGTGTTAACTAGGTTGCAGATAGCCATAGGGTGTTACTGGGTGGCAGATAGCCATGGGTTTTACTAGTGCGATAGCCATAGGGTGTTAACTAGGTGCTATAGAGCCCTAGTTGTTAACAAGTGCAGATAGCCATAGGGTGTTACCTAGGTTCTCAGATAGCCATAGTGTGTTCTAGGCCATCGCCATAGGGGTGTTAACTAGGTGCGATAGCCATAGGGTGTTAACGGGTGTAGATAGCCATAGGTTTAACTGGTTTCAGATAATAGGCGTGTTAAATCAAGTGCAGATAGCCATAGGGTGTAAACTAGGTGCAGAAGCCATAGGGGTTAACTAGGTGCAGAGTGTAAGGTGCAACTAGTGCAGATAGGCCATAGGGTTAACAAGGTGCCAGATCGCCTAGGGTGTTAACTAGTGCGCTCAGCCATAGGGTTGGTAATAGGTGCAGATAGCATAGGGTTGTGTAACTTAGGTGCAGATAGCCCATGGTGTTAACGAGGTGAGATAGCATAGGTGTTAAACTGGTTAGTAGCCATAGGGTGTTAATAGGTGCAACTAGCCATAGGGTGTTAAATAGGTTAGATAGGCATAGGGTGTAACTAGGTGAAGAGGAAGAGGGGCGTATGAACGGGAAGTAAGTAGGAGAAATGGAAGGTGTGAAATGGGTGCAGACTAGCCAGACGGGTGTTACGCGGTGCAGATAGAAAAGGGTGTTACTAGGTGCAGCTAGACCATAGGGTGTTACTAGGTGAAATAGCCATAGGGTAACTAGTTGCAGGATAGCCATAGAGGTGTTAATAGGTGCAGATAGACATAGGGGGTTAACTAGGTGCACATAGCCATAGGGTGATGGTTGCTGGTAGCCCATAGGGTATTAACTAGTGCAGATAGCCATAGGGTGTTAACTAGGTGCAACTAGCAATAGGAGGTGTTAACTAGTGCAGATAGCCATATGGTGTTAAACTAGGTGCAGATGCCATAGGTGTTAACTAGGTGACAGTAGACATAGGGTGTTAACTAGGGGCAAATAGTGATAGGGTGGTAAGTAGGCTGATGGTTAGCCATAGGGTTTTAACTAGGTGCGAAGCTGCTTCAAGGGGTGTAAAATAGGTGCAAATAGCCATAGGGGTAAATAGGTGCAGATGCCAAGGGGTTAAATAGGTGCAGCTAGCCATAGGGGGTTAACAGGGGGGCTCGCATAGGGTGTTAACTAGGTGCACATAGGCATAGGGCTGTTAACTGGTGCACATAATCCATAGGGTGTAACTAGGTGAGATTTACAGCTCAGAGTGTGTCCCCCCTGGCTAACTAGTGCAGATAGCACATAGGGTGATGACTAGGTGCAGATAGCAATAGGGTGTTAACTAGGTGCAGATAGCATAGGTGTTAACTAGGATGCAGATAGCCATAGGGTTGTTAACCTAGGTGCAGATAGCCATAGGGTGTTAAAGGTGCAGATGCCATAGGGTGGTTAAATAGGTGCAGAAGCCATAGGGTGTTTTAACTAGGTGCAAATAGCCATAGGGTGTAACTAGGTGAGGTAGCCATAGGGTTTAATAGTGCAGATCGACGCCCATAGGGTTTAACAGGTGAAATAGCATCGGGTTTAACTAGGGCAGATGCCATAGGATGTTACTAGGGGCAGAGAGAGCTAACCTAGGGTGTTAACTAGGTGCAGATAGCCATAGGGTTGTTAACTAGGTCTGTAGTTAGCATAGGGTGTTAACTAGGTGCAGATAGCCATAGGGCGGTTCACATAGGTTAGATGCAATAGGGTGTTAACGTAGGTCTAGATAGCAAGACGGGGGGGACAAAAGATGGGGGATACAGCATGAGATAACGACGGGGTGCGGAACAAGAGGGAAAGCAGCAATTATGCGGGGGCGGGTAGAGAGTGGGAAAACAAGACAAGAGGGGGGGAAGAAGGGGAAAAGCAAGAAAGCAGGGGGGGAAAAGATGGGGAAAGAGATCTCTCTATGAGGGGGGGTGAAAAAAGGGGGGGAAGATAGAAAGAGGGCTGGGAAAAGGTGAAAAAGAGACATAGGGGTGTTAACCTGGTGCAGATAGCTTCATAGGGTGTGTTAAATAGGTGAGAAGCCATAGAGGTGTTAACTAGGACTGCGATAGCCATGGGTTTTAACTAGGTGAAGATAGCAAGAGGGGTGAAATAGGTGCCAGATAGCATAGGGTTGGTAACGAGTTTAGAGGCCATAGGGTTGTTAACTGGTTTCAGATAGCCATAGGGGTTAACAGGTGTGCACATAGACATAGAGGGGGGAAAGAGCCGCTGGGTAGAGAGCAAGAGACGGTGCTTGCCGTGGCGCATAGGGTGGGAATGAGAGGAAAGAGCGGTGGTTAGAACGAGGGGAAGCAGCGCGAAGAGGGGTAGAAGAGGGTGAAGACGAGCAATAGTGTGTAAATAGGTGACAGAGGTAAGCAACAGGGGTAAACTAGGTGCCAGGATAGCACAGAGGGTGTATAGCACTGGCTGCATGATAGCACATAGGGGGTGGTTGAAATAGGTGACAGAATTAAATAGGGTCATTAATAGGTGCAGATAGACATAGGGTGTTAACTAGGTGCACATAAGCCTAGGGTGTTAAACTAGGGCTGGTGTAGACATAGGGATGAATAGGTGCAGATGCCCCATAGGGTGTTAACGGAGGTGCATGCAAATAGCCATAGGTGTTAACTAGGTTGAGATAGCCATAGGGTGTAACTAGGCAGAGAGCCATAGGGTGTTAACTAGGCTGCAGATAGCCAGAGGGTGGAAAGAGGGCAAAGAGGAGAGGGGGTGAAGGAGAGTGATCGCGAGAATAGGGTTAAATAGGGGCAGGATAAGCCATAGGGTGTTAAATAGTGCAATAGCCATAGGGGTTAATAGTGCAGATGCAATAGGGTGTTAACTAGGTGCAGATAGCCATAGGGTGTTAAAACTAGGTGTGGATAGCCATAGGGTTGTTAACTAGGTAGGCCACATAAGCCATAGGGCTGATAACTAGGTCGACAAGAGATACCATGGGTGCTCGTAACTAGGTGCGTAGCCCACTCAGAGCCTCGCGGTTAACTAGGTCTGACTAGGGATAGACCGGGGTGATGACTAGGTGCAGCAACTAGCCATTAGGGTGGGGTGTTACTAGGACGTCTAGATAGCCATCAGGTTGCGATTGAAAATAGGAAGCTGCAAGGATTTAGCCATAGGGTGTTAACTAGTGAGAGCGCCATAGGGTGTTAACTAGGGTGCAGATAGACCATAGGGGGGTTAACAGGTGCGATGCCATTAGGGGGTTAACTAGGGGGGTGTCCATCCCTTCTTTAAAGAGAACAAGTGAGGGTGGGGAAAAAGAGGGGTAGAAAAGAGTGGTAGAAACCCGAGGTCGGGTGGTAGACAATAGGGGAGGAAATACTAGTGAAGATAGACATGGGGTGTTACTAGGGAAATAGCATAGGGTGGTTAAAATAGGTGCAGCTAGCCATAGGGTGTTAACTATGTGCAGAAGCATGGGTGTAAAGGTGCAGATAGACAAGGGTGTTAACTAGGTGCAAATGAAAGAGGGATCGAGCGGGGTTAAGGCGCGTGCTGGTTGAGACATAGGGGTTGTAAATAGGTGCAGATAGCAGAGGGTTTAACTAGTGCAAATAGCCATAGGGTGTTAACTAGTGCAGATGCCATAGGGGGTGTTTTAACTTAGCTGCCGATCAGCCATAGGGTGTTAACTAGGTGGGATAGCCATAGGGTGTTAAACGAGGTGCACATAGCCATGGGTGTTAACTAGTGCACATATCAATTAGGTGTTAACCTTTAGGGAAGATAGCCATAGGGTGTTAACTAGAGTGCAGATAGCCCATTGGGGGATGACTAGGTGAGATAGCATAGGGTGTTAACTAGGGCGATAGCCATAGGGTGTAACTAGTGAAGAAGCCATAGGGTGTTAACTAGTGTGCAGATAGCCATAGGGTGTTAACTAGGGCAGAGCCATAGGGTGTAAACAAGGGCAGATAGCCATAGGGTTGTGAAATAGGGTGCAAATAGCCATAGGGTGTTAACTAGGTGCAGATAAGCCATAGGTGTGTTAATAGGTGCAGATAGCCATTAGGGTGTTAACTAGGTGACAAATAGCAATAGGGGGTTAACTGGTGCAGGTAAGCCATAGGGTTTTTAACTAGGTGCAGATGCCCATATGTGTAAACTAGGTGCAAAAGCCAAGGGTGTTAACTAGGTGCAGTAGACAGAGGGTGTTAACTAGTGCAGATAGCCATAGGGTGTTAACTAGGCTGCAGAAGCCATAGGGTGTTAACTAGGTGCACATAGCCATTGGGTGTTAACTAGGTGCAGATAGCCATAGGGTGTTAACTAGGTGCAGATAGCCATAGGGTGTTAACTAGGTGCAGATAGCCATAGGGTGATAACTAGGTGCAGATAGCCATAGGGTGTTAACTAGGTGCAGATAGCCATAGGGTGTTAACTAGGTGCAGATAGCCATAGGGTGTTAACTAGGTGCAGATAGCCATAGGGTGTTAACTAGGAGCAGATAGCCATAGGGTGTTAACTAGGTGCTGATAGCCATAGGGTGTTAACTAGGAGCAGATAGCCATAGGGTGTTAACTAGGTGCAGATAGCCATAGGGTTGCTAACATCTTAAAGCTCAACAGTCTTGGAATCATGATGGTTGTCTATCTAGGGCCATTGATTGGGGTTAGGAGACAGCCATGTCTTAAAGCGTTGTTGCTTGGAGCAATGGCCGAGGGGCCGCTTGGGGTAATGATATCGCCTAGTGGGGCGTGGTTTTAAGGGAGCCCCGCCTTACGGCGGTAGGGAATGGGCAGCTACTTCACATGAACAAAGCTACCATGTCTATTGACAGCGACCGCATACACTAAATCGCACCCGTGGGGATCCAAACTAGGGAACTTCTTCATTCTTTCTAGGAACTCATCCATTGAGCCATTCGTCGGAACAGGGACGGCACTTAGGGCAAAGGTACAAACAAATGAACACACACAGGCATACACATTCACATACACAAAATCACCACCACTCACACATACACACCTTGCCATTTGGGTAACTGTCTCAATAGCCACACACACAGACACAAAGCACCACAAACCTTGCATGGGCAAAGGGAGAACAGAAGCTATAACAAAAACAAGACAAAAAAAGAACAAAAAATAAGGGAAAGAACGCGGGTATCGGCACTCGGCAGAGGGTGCGGGAAGGTGGGATCGAAGAGGGCATAAAAATAACACGACAAACTAAAAATACAAAAGACGAGCAGAAAAAAACAAAAAAAGAAAAAAGGAAAAAAAAAAAAAGGGCAACAGAACTGAAACCCGCAGGGAAAATGACGCGAGGAGAAAGAAAAAAAAAAAAAACAAGAACAGGAAAAAAAGAAAGGGCCAGGAAGCGGGAACGGGTGGAGAGAACCAAAAAAAAAAACAAAAAACAGCGAAAACGAAAAAAAAAAAAAACACTTGCCATTAGCTCAGGAAACTTAACTGTCTTTCATATAGCCCACTCATACAAACACACACATGCACACACAGGCACACGCCTTGCATGAGGGCGGGAAGGAAAGAATGAGATATAGCACAACACACACAAAAAAACAGAGGCGGACACAACTCACACACACCTTGCATTAGGGTAACGGTGGTGGTTGGGTGGTAACCTTCTAATAAAGCCACACACAAACACACATGAAAACACACAACTTGCCATTAGGGTAAGCGTCTATTCATATAGCAAAACACACACAGGCGCACATTGCACACTACCACACATTGTCCAGCTAGGGGTAAAATCCACGACTCTTAGCCACACACAACAAACACATTTCTCACAGGACACAAACTTGTATTAGGGGTACCCGTCTTTATAGCCACACACACAAACACACACAGACACACACAAGCACACGCACAAGCACATATGGCAGGGGGGCAACCGCGAAGAACGCCACAAACACAAATGTACATCACACGGGGCACACACACCTTTTGGCCATTAGGGGTAACGTTCAATAGCCCACCACCAAACACAAACACACACACAGGCACACACACCTTGCCATTAGGGTAGGCGTCTCTATAGCCACACACACACACATGCACACACACCTTGCCATTAGGGTAAGCGACTCTTTAGCCACACACACACACAAACACACACCCTTGGCGTTTGGATGTAATCCTGTACAGCTGTTACCCTTTGCTGTCTGGCTGTGCTCTGTCCTGTTCCGCGACGAAATTAATGGTGACTTGTCCCAGCTGCGGCGTTAGGGAGGGTCCCCTTACTACCACTCCCCTCCAGGGATCCCCTTAGCACCACGCTAATATGTTATGTATCGATAATATGTTATGTTTAGGGGGCGGCAAAATATATATATATATATATATATATATTGCCCTTACATAACATAACATGGCAAATATATATATAATATATATATATATATATATATATATATATGTATGTATATATGTGTATATGTGTGTATATATGTGTATATGTGTGTATGTGTGTATATATGTATATATATATATGTATATATGTATATATGTGTAAATGTGTATATGTGTGTATATATGTATATATGTGTATATGTATATATGTGTATATATGTATACATGTATATATATGTATGTATATATATATATATGTATATATATATATGGTATGTTGGTACCTCAAGGAGGCCTCTGAAAAATCTGGGATTTATTTTACATGTAGTCTGCATCATATTAAGGTGCCTTGTGCCTTCAAAACAAATACAGGATTTATTTTCAGTTCAGTAATCACTTGTAAAGCTTGCTGCCGGCGTGGTCACGTACTAAACGGTCACGATATCGCCTCCAAACCAACCCAGGCCTAGTCCCCCCTACACCCATCATCAGTTCATCATCATCAGCAGTTCAGCATACATCAGGTCCTTGAAAAGTCTTTAAACTGTCTAATTTGTGCAGCTTCTAGGCAGCTCCCCTGGCTGGCTATACAGCCAAAACTAACACAAGATAGTGCCTAGGGAGCTGCCTAGAAGCTGCTACTGGTTGCCGAACAGTTCATCATCAATTGATCATCATGCCGCGAGAGCTTCGCAAGGGTAGTAGACTAGTAGGGTTACATGGACACATTGTGCAGTCGCCCTGAATCATCTCCATAGGCCATAGGCGAAAGCCCTATTCGCTAGCAGGATAAGAGCACAGTTCATTAGGACTGTTAGGGGGCCTGCGCCTACACCTCTTACGAGGGGCAGGGGCAGGGGCAGGGGCAGGGGCAGGGGCAGGGGCAGGGGGGCAGGGGCAGGGGCAGGGGCAGCCCCCCCCCCCCCCCCCCCCCCCCCCCCCCCCCCCTTCCCCCCCTCTCCACTGACGTCTTGATCATCCCCCTCCCTTGCTGCCTCAGTTTGTTTAGCCCCCCTTTGCATACCTTCATGTGCGCGTCTGTCGAGTCCTAATGTTGTTGGGACTGTACCAATGTCACAAGCACGATAAAACAACAGGCAAGGTCCACCTTCTTCAATCCGCACATTGAAGTTTGCTCTCCAGTTAGAAGCCGGTGGGGCTTTCCCGAGAATGGCCAAGACAGCTGCAGGCGACTTCCGATTGCTCTTGTAACTTTGTAACTTGCTCTTATAACTTTGTAAGCCTGCTTCATTCAGAAGGCTATTTGCCGTTTCCATTTGGAACAGTGCGAAGAAAGCGAATAGCAAGTTTGAGGAACAGTCGACAGCTCAAACTGCACATATAGAACTATATAGATATATCGGGACCAGGGGGGGGGGGGGGGGGGGGGGGGAAGGGACACCGATAGATCTATCGGTCTTTGCCTCTCCCTATATATATATATATACCGTGTATAACATGCCGGCAGCTACATGGGTTTAGTGACAAGCATGTTGAGATGCAAGTAGTTTCCATATGGGGTACGCTTGTCATCACCTGACTTATTAGTTGCTAATAGCAAATGGCTGACATGGGCATTCATGCCTTCAAGCATAGCCACCGCGTTGGCTACGTTGCCTTCCTTCTCAATTGTGTTTATGGTGAAGCCTGCCTTCTTGAAGACAGTCCTCAAGCCCTTGCGCGTGTACCGGAAGAAATCGTAGGGAACGCCATGTTCTGGAGAGATGTGAGGAGCTGTCACTATCACCTTTCCGCCAGGTCTCACGATAGCAAATATTTCCCGAGCCGCTAGGAACGGATCATGCAGGTGCTCAAACACCTGGGTGCATGTGAGATAATGATTCCATTATAATTGTATAATTAAATTATCAATGTAGCACAAACTCAGGGTTCCCGCCGTAAAAACGGTTGTTTGGGGTTCAGTTCATCAATGCTTTTTCCTGTTGCCCTTCCTCTCGCGGTTGGGAAAAATTCTTTAGCCTATTTGGCCTACTCCTGGACTGCAACATACATACATTTAAATGTTAAACAGCAGGAAGACAGGAAAAGGTAACAAAAACAGTCAGGATGCAAATGCAAATGCATAGGCATAAGCAAAGATGCAACCCAAGAGGTGCTTGCGTGAGACTAGACTAGTAATGGTTCTACCAACTGTAACATACACATACCTGGGTGCAAAAGACTATGTCGTATACCCCCACCAGGCCAGGGAAGGAAGAGGAGAAGTTGTGGATGTCTCCAAAGAACTGTGTACCGCTCTTTACGCCTTTGGCAGCTTGCGAGGTTCCAAATTGATCTTTATTTTCCGTGTAAGTGATTCCATCTGTGACTTGGCATGCAGCATTTGAGCTGTACGAATCTGGTCTTACATCCCACTCCAGACAGCGCCCTACCACATTTGAACTTATCAGGTGAGGGATCGCGGTATTCTTAAGGAAGTTCCCGATGTATAGCCTATCTGCTGACCCGCGCTGCCAGGTAACATCCACTGGTAGGATCCTGTGTTGGTGCAGCAGCCAATGCAGATTCATATAAGCCTGCTGGGCACATTTGGGCCCACTGGTGCACTCGCCAGTGACAGCCCCATTGATGGATGAAGGATCAGATACGATGGTATTGATCTCCTGTAGGAAGACATCCATCTGAGATTGGGAGAAACCGAATGCAGTGGCTAGGGGGGCTAAGGGTCCTTCAACGCGCGCATCCTCGGCGCTTATACGCGATGTTGCCACAGCGAGCATTACCCCAACAGCGAGAAAAATATGTAGAGACCGTGGTGCCATCATAGCTTTGCTGGTAAGAGTTTGTATGTAAATGGACGACAGTTGGCACGGAATAGAAATAGAAATCGAACGCCGGTCGGCAGTACCGTGGCAGTACCAGGACCGCACCAGGTCGCGGGACCGCGGGCGCGGGGTCGCGGGACCGCACCAGGTCCGTACAGGCGTTGTACCATGAGAGGTACGGTCGGGTGAAGGAGCGTTCCAAACGACGACGGGTAACAATCAGAGACATCCATAAGTGCTGGCTCCCTCGGCCGCTCCACATTCTATGTTGACGCATCTTCGAGAAACGCCCTCCCACTCGGTGTCTCCAACACCCGCCTACCCCCTTGGCTCCTCCCACACCTCCCACCCACTTGTGCAAGCCTCCACCCTTGCTCTTGTACCCCTGTCGCCAAATTGCGCCCCGATATCCTCTTCCTTTCCGGTCTCTCCCTTTTTGACGCCCCCTCCCACGACGCCACCCTCACCCCGTCAGAACTTTCCACCCTCCAGGCCGCCCACACTGTCTATCTCTGTGAACTCACATACACTTGGGACGCCCGCTATCTTACCACCCTTGTCATTAAACGCGCTCAGCATTCCACCCTCCGTTCGGCTCTTCTCGCTGCTGGTTGGCGGGTGAGCGGGTCATCTCCCCGGACCCCATCATCCTCGGCTCCTTCGGTACCCTCTTCGCCTCCCTTATTCCCATTTTTTCTTCTCTCGGTATCCATCCTACTGACACCACCCGCCTCCTCCACTCCCTCCACCTGCATGCCGTCCGATGCGCACATACCATTGTGTGTACCCGCTGGCGCATGGAATCTGCTACACACTCGTCCCACACTCCTTCTTCCGCCACCGGCTATCGTGGGGGGTGCCGCCCCCCCTAGCCACCCCCCCGGTTTGATGGTGTTGTCCGAGGACCCCCTTTTGGACAGCTTCCTATATCACGCCGAATTGGCGTACTGCTTTTTAGTCGAAAATATATACGTTCCTTAGCTAATCTATAAGCTTTGGGTTCCTCGTCTTTCTTTTCACTTTACTCTTTGTTATCATTCTTTTTTTCCTTTCCTTCTCGAATCTAGGGTATAGCATCCTTCCTGTCAAGAAACTGCCACGTGTTTAAATGGCCACGAGTTCACAACCAGGTGTTACTAGCAGCCTGTTTCCAACAGCTTGTTTACAACCAGTTAAGGGTCCGGTTAAGCGGCGGTTAAATTCGTTATTTTCGGCGCTAACCGGTGTTTGTTATTCACCGGGTTTCACTAGTTCACCTAGAGTGACTTAGAGTGCACAGGACTACCTCCCTGCTGCACTGTACTGCTGTGCCGCTGCCAGCTATGGCACAGACTCTGTCGTCGGTACCATGAGGTACCGCGACATCTCAGTACTTCCTCCTAGCGCATTGATCGAATGCTGTATCTAACTGTAAAGATCTCATCCTTACCGTCTTCCCCTTGTCTCTGTGCTCTGCACATAACTCCGGAAATTCACAGGTTACGGTCCCATTCGCTTTAGATTGTCCTTGCTTTAACGGTATTCCGAGCAGAGAACATTTTGATTGTTGTCGTGCGGAACGCTACAGTTGAAAGGATTGAGTAAGGCTCTCCAACCGACAAGAACCTCCCCGTTGGGATACCTTTTCTTGTGCGGACCCATCATCCGCGTTCGGATTGATTATGCTCCATTGAGCCCAAAGCTGCCTTCCAGCACACCCCACTGACAACACATCTCCAAGACCACTGCGCCCCCACCGCCCCTTCCCATCTCCCACGTCCCGTTGCGTAAGCAACCTCAGCCACCTCTCAACCACCTCCTGACCTATCATCTCTCCAGATCTATCCCAAGTTGGCCTCCACCTCCAACTCGCCCCCCCACCGCCAGATTCCATTTATCCCCTGTTGCCTCGCAAAGTCCATCCCCCCCCCCCCCCCCCCCCCCCTCTCCACCGCTCCAATAACACTCTCTGTCAACGCCCCCGACGCCACCCATCCTGCTCCGTGGCCACACCCGACGGATCTTATCCGGCTGAATGGCCACGTCGCTGGATTAATTCCAACTGTCGCCTATCCCTCATTCTTCATCCTGCCTCTTCCAAGTACTGCGTGAAGAATCCCTACAATGGGATTACTTGACAAGGATTGCTTCATGCTATTTACTGGAATTAAATCTGACTGGTTCAGATGGGCGGGAGCACTACATCAACGACAAGCTGGACATGGCTACCGATAGGCTAGGTGACTATAATGAACTCATTACGGGGGCTTGCATCATTGCTGAACACTTAGCCCCCCACATCCTAGCCGAAGTAGACCACATGATCTTTTCTCATCCCCAACTGATCCTTCCACACCTTGAAAGAGTGCATTGCAACCAACTACCTCAGGTCATTGCAACCTGAATTTGATATTGTCCCTCCAGCATCTTTGTGCATCCCTGCTGCCACATCTGCTAGGGACAACAAATCTGTCCACAATGATGATGGGGACAGACCTGACCACTTGCATGGGGGGGAATTGCTATCACAGGCAAAAAAAAACAAAAAAAAAACAGGCAGCCGAACTTGCACGTGCTCCCTCACCTGCAGCTATCCCTACACTCGCATCTGATACCATCCCTGCAACACCCTTGTGTATCCTAGCTGCCATCCCCCATAGGAAAGACACACCAGCTCTCTGTTATAGACCGGTTCTCCCGGCTCAGCTATAGTGTCTTGGGGCGCCAGGCCTTCCGCCTGGAAGCTTCCATAGTAGTGCCTCCGCCCGTTAGGGCCGGCACCTACCGGCGGCAGTACCCTGAGGTACTGTCGCCTTTCCCTTTTTATCCTTTCCTTGTCGCTTGACAAGCTATCACGATTGTAAGCACACACCCTAGTCCCTTCCCTGTGACAGTGTTAAGACATATCGCTCCGGAAATCTAAAGGTTATCGCCCATCAACGCCGCAACGTGTTCCACTGCAACAGACTTGAGCGCATCAAGCCTGCTGTTACCCTGTCCGTAGATCCCGAGCTCCCGCGCACCTGTAGTGCCTTCTACAGTTGCCGCCGCAACAACCGAAGGAAAAGGATCTCAGTTGCAGAATCTTCTCTGATTGCTTGGCACCCCGCTGGACACCAGCCCCCATCAGTCTACCCAAGACCCCGCTAGACCACCAGTACGTTGCCCCCGCAACTAACACCAACCACCCCACTGCGTCTACCCATCAATCCCCCTCTCCCTAATCCCGCCATCCCCTAACCTCTCCCACTATCAATATTCGGGCCCTTTACCGACTTTGGCAGACCTCGTTACAGACCATTTACATAGTTCCTATGTAAATGGTCTGTAACGAGGTCTGTAAATGACAGAGGGGACTCGTTGTTTGTAAAAGGACTGTACAAAGTATGTAAGTCCTGGGGTACAGAGCCTTTACCGTGTTGGCTGGCAACGAGGTCTGTAAATGGTCTGTAAACAGTCACGATGAAAAAGACCTTCAACGCACAGATCTACCGATGGGGGGAATCGAACCCCCGACACACACCTTGATTTGGCGTTGTGCTGTACCACTAGTCTAATAATCTGATCGGATCGGGCTGCAGACCCCTTCCAGGCTTCCTCCGGCTGGCTGTCGCTCGTCTGTTTGAATTCAAATGTCACGACCTTGCCATTCTTGCATTCGAACTGCTCTCGGAATTGCAGCCGTGCCTATTTATCGCACTACTCGGCACAATATATAATTAGTATTTGACTTAACTCCAGAAAGGAATGGTAGCGGCATGGCAGCTGTTCGAACTACCCCAGAGCGCAAGCCATCACTTACCCTCGAGGAGGCTGGCGAGCTGTGTAGGTATGTTCCGCCGCGCGACCTATCTTACAAGCCTGCGTACGGGATCGGCCTCGGCCCAGGGCTAGTTGCTGTGCGACTCCGGGCTGGTGTTTGCAGTGACGGATCCGCTGTCTCTACGGGAAGAGACTACTACCAGGTGCGTGCTTGATATGCCGTACGATTTGACGTGCCACCGAAGAAACCACGAAACCCTGGTTGCACTGAATGAATACCACAGATCTGACCACTTGCCTTATTCTTGATGCTCTCATATCCACCTGATTGCTGGAATGGCGCGTACCAAACAGACCGCTCGTAAGTCCACGGGCGGCAAGGCCCCAAATAATCAATTGGCGACTAAGACGCAGGTTAGGAATGCCCCTGCCACATGTCCCATGAAGAAGCCCCACCGCTACAGGTGAGTGTCTCGCAATGTTAAATGCGACACAGCACCATAAGCAATCAAATTGAGGGGGTGGGGCTGGCTATCGCCTGCAAATTGATGAAGCGGGCTAATGCGGCTGGTGTAGTAGTGGGCTGCGCGTCGAAGCTGCCGGGTTGAATAGTCTGTGCGTGCAAAGGCGATTAAGTATTCCTCCCATTTCCATTGCAGGCCTGGCACTGTGGCGTTACGCCTCCTGGTCTCCGCCATTCTAGCTCTGCAGGAATCTGCAGAGGCCTACTTGGTGGGTCTCTTCGAGGACACCAACCTATGCGCGATTCACGCCAAGCGAGTGACGGTCATGCCCAAGGATATGCAGGTGTGTGAGGATAGATGGCTATGTGGGTGGGTGGTGTAGATGGTTGTGTGTGTTGCTGGCCTGGTCTGGGCCTAAGTAGATAGAGTGGGGGGGGGGGGGGGGGGGGGGGGGGGGGGGGGGGGCATGTGTTGCTGGTCTGGTCTAAGCATAAGCATATTTCTGGGGATATAGCCTGTCACCCATGATTATAGTTTTATTTTTTCCTTCCTTGTACCAGAAGGCAGGCGACGACCACCGGCTAGCTGTAGCCCATGTGAGTGCTCTTGAAGCACTTGCTACAGCGAAGTGGGTGGTTGTAGCAGCCACCAAGGTACCGTAGGCAGGGAATACATAATATAGCCTGTCACCCATGATTAGAGTTGTATTTATTCCTTCCTTGTACCAGAAGGCAGGCGACGACCTCCGGCTAGCTGTAGCCCATGTGAGTGCTCTTGAAGCACTTGCTACAGCGCAGTGGGAGGTAGTAGCAGCCATCAAGGTACCGTAGGCAGGGAATACATAATATAGCCTGTCACCCATGATTAGAGTTGTATTTATTCCTTCCTTGTACCAGAAGGCAGGCGACGACCACCCGCTAGCTGTAGCTCATGTGAGTGCTCTTGAAGCACTTGCTACAGCGCAGTGGGTGGTAGTAGCAGCCACTAAGGTACTGTAGGCAGGGAATATATAATATAGCCTGTCACCCACTACTTTGTCTTAAGCTCTCACTAAGCACAAAACAAAGACGCTCACTCTCAAATTTTCCCACCCTCTTTATTTGCAGCTCGCTAGGCGGATTCGAGGGGAGCGTTCCTAACTGATTCCAGAGGAGCAGATGCTTATGGTGCTGGCCTGCCTGGTGTGCAAGCATGGCTCAACTTGGTAGTGGCTGGTGGATTTGGTGTTTAGGGATGGGGGGGCTGGGAAACTAGGGATGAAGTTCCGGGATGCCTTGTTTTTTGTGAATACATGGTATGTGTGCCTGCGTTGCACAGGTGGAAACAAGAGAGCACAACATGCTGAGCGCACCCTTAGCCCTCTGCTGCTCCCCGCTTAGCATGTTGTGCTGAAAGGGTAGGGGGGGGCAGGGGGGGGGGGGGGGGGGGGGGGGGGGGGGGGGATGCATTTATATAAGTGGGCCGGGGGTACTACTGTACCAGCCTGTGTTTGTGTTGCATGTTTTTGGATGGAGACACGTTTTGCCCCCCATCTGCTATCATGGATGGTAGCACATGGATGTGGGTCTCTGTTGCACAGGTGGAAGCAGGACTACAAGGCATGCCAAGCGGAGGGCAGCAGCAGAGGGAGTCACTCTGTGTATTCACATGTGATGCATTATTTTGTGTGCATGTATGCTATGTGTGTCTGTGTTGCACAGGTGGAAAGAAGAGAGCACAACATGCTGAGCGGGGAGCAACTGGAGAAGGGGCACCCTTAGCCGACTGCTGCTCCCCACTTATTAGCATCTTGTGCTGAAGGGGTAGGGGGGGTTGAGTTGCACTTATATGAGTGGGCTGGGGTACTACTGTCATGTACCAGCCTGTGTTTGTGTTGCATGTTCTTGGAGACAATTGTTGCCCCCCATCTGTTGTCATGTATGGAAGCAAGACTACAAGGCATGCCAAGCAGAGGGCAGCAGCAGAGGGAGTCACTCTGCGTATGCACATGTGATGCATTATTTTGTGTGCATGTATGCTATGTGTGTCTGTGTCACACAGGTGGAAACAAGAGAGCACAACATGCTGAGCGGGGAGCAACGAATTGGAGAAGGGGCACCCTTAGCCGACTGCTGCTCCCCGCTTAGCATGTTGTGCTTAAGGGGTAGGGGGGGTTGAGATGCATTTATATGAGTGGGCCGGGGGTACTACTGTCATGTACCAGCCTGTGTTGTGTTGCATGTTCTTGGAGACACGTGTTGCCCCCCATCTGCTGTCATGTATGGTAGCACATGGATGTGGGTTTCTGTTGCACAGGTGGAAGCAGGACTACAAGGCATGCCAAGCAGAAGGCAGCAGCAGGGGGAGTCACTCTGCGTATGCACATGTGATGCATTATTTTGTGTGCATGTTTTGGGAGTGCATTTGAGTTGCGTTGAGAATCAGAAAATGTATGTCGTTCATGTTTGAGTCTTCGAGTGGCTGGGCAGGGTGGGTGGGCTGTTGGGTGGGTCCATTTTTTAATAGAGGTAGGAGGAATGGATGGTTTGAAACATGTTCGTTTGAGCTTCTTGGCCTGTTTGTGTGTGTGGTGGTGTGGGGGGGGGGGGGGGGGGGGGGGGGGGGGGGGGGGGGGGGGGGGGGAGGGCTCTCTTTAAAATAGTGGTACCACTACTCGGTGGTTGATCCGGCCCCGCAAGCCAAATCTCCTGCCCAAAGCCCCCCCCCCCCCCCCCCCTTCCTTTCCCTGATCTTCCCGTCCACTACATCCTCAGGATATCCAGTTCTTCTAACTCAATCTCCCCTGCTCTCTCGCGCCACATTCGTCACCTTCGCACCTCCCCTACCTCAAGCTGCCGCAATGCTCTAAGCGCCATATGATGGTAAGGGTGGTTACGATGCATTCGTCAACTGGTATACGAACCTTGTAGCCCCTCTGCTCAAGAGATCTTCAGTTTTCTCAGTTATCGACGCCGATCTAGACTATCAGCCCATTGATGAACCCTCAAATGGCTATCACTACCCCAGGAACAGCAGAATCACACATGTATCCAACTACATGGCTATGAACTATATTCTGCAAAACTGCACCCCACCCCTTGCTGCTATCATAGACGCGCGTACTAACAACGCAGCCAGAGCTTTGCGCTATATTCGGCAAGATTGGGGCCATGGGTTCTACTTAATGCCGAACGTCACAAAAGGCGTAAAAACCTACTATGACTCATTCACAATTATAAATCCACCTATCTGCGACATCTACCCAGCCTCTGCCCAGGATGATGCTGTCCCCCCATCTACCCCTGTTCATCAGCCACCTGCATCCTCGTCTGATAACGACGCATCTACTGAACCACCTTCGCCAACCTCGGACGGGGAGCCATCTGACCTCCGAGCTTTCCAAGATGCAGCAGTAGCTGCGGATCTGGTGAGCAGGGCCATCCCTATGCTCAGTGCATTTGGGATCAATGTCCAGATTGATGCCCAAGTGTTACCCGACAACAGACGTGAGAATCCCCAGCAGGGTCTGTGGTCACCAGTTTCTCCTCAATGCGCCATATGCACAGGGTTTGGACACACTGCCTCTTACTGTCCGAACCTCTCCCCATATGCATCGCAAATCCATTACTGCGCAAACTGTGGCGGAGCCAAGCACCACGAGGATCAGTGCACCAGCTGCCAAAGACCAAGCAGCCCGTCACTTGAACCTCACAAGAACAAGCTGACAGAGATCTGCATCAACTGCAATGGCAGAGGACACTATGGAAAGCAATGCTTTTCATCAACCCCAGTCACCCCTACGAGCACAACCTGTGCAAACTGTGGAGGATATGGGCATCAGGATCCAAGCTGCCCAAACCCCTGCCAGATGACTCCCCCACTGGAATCTCCACCTCATGACTCTGGAGACAACTCTGGAGATGAAGACACCACCGGTGAGAAATCTGATACCACTGACTCTGAGCTAGGAAAGTGCCCCTCCACTCATGAAACCCCCTCCAGTGACCTATCTTCTTGTTTCCACGGCCATTGGTGCTTAACTACAGACTCCATCTACCACATGACCTCAAATGCTGATTGCCTCATATCAGCTTGGATAACACTCCGGAGAGTGGACTTTGTGTGTGCAGCACGCCAATCTATAAATGCGGAGACGAGAATAAGTTACAAGCACAGGAGACCCATTAAGGGGCACCAGTGGAGGAAAGGGGGCGGTAGCCTGGAACCTGATCAGGGTACAGGCTAGACAGCGCGTGTCAGAAGAACCGATGACGCAGTCAACAGGAAGCTGACATAGTACTGTCAGGACCGATAGTTCTAAGGGAGTACACAAGGAGTCACCAAGACATAAAACAAGCGAGAGCACCGCTATTCATGCTGATACTCCACCTATGACGCAGGTGACATACAATACTAGTACTCCACCTATGGCACTGGGGACATAGAACCATAAACTGGTAGCAAACAAAAATTATTAAGGAACGGCGGAAAAACAGGAAACCAGAAGAAAGCCTTGTCTAAAATAAAAGGATGAGAAAGGATGAACCATAAACCACTGTAGTACTCCGAAAATGTAGCAGCAAAAAACTTGGGTCATACCGAGCTGAGCTGAGACCAAAATGGAAATGTAACCATCCATGGTAAGCGCAAAATACTATTCATCCAGAATAGTAGGCACCAAACCAGAAAATCACAGGGAGGCCAAACAGAAATCAATCCTAATACCAAAGGAAGGGGAACAACGGTGACTGAAAGAGCCGAGAACTTAACCTAAAGAGAAGACTGAAAAAATCGTATATCAAAGTTGGGGAACAACGGTATAGAAAACCCGATCCGGGAATAGGAACCTAACACCAATCAATGATAACCAAAGAGACGGATTGAAATATCGTGTGAGCGCAGCACACGAGAGAATCAAAGCCTAAAGGACGCAGACAAGAGGACACTAAAGACTACGATGGAAAAAAAAAAGTCGATGGAAAAATCCACTACCTTAAAAACTATTCTTAGCATAGAATTCATGACTAGGTTGGGATGAAAAAACCATGATGAACTGGTTTCTCACTCAAAGATGGAAGTAAGAAGATGTATGAAAGTTAATTATCATAAATCCCCAGCTACGGCACTAACGAAAAACAGTCTAAGAGGTGGGTATCGCACCGCAAAGAACTCGTGCACTCAAGACAAACCAAGCGCCTAACTAAAGCAAACCAAACCTGCAGCAACTGAAAAAATCCAAAGGATGCGAAGTTAAAATTTTCAAGAAACTTGTAACCAACAAAGGAAACACAGTTCAATGAACAATAGAAGGGTTGATGTACAACCATAGTACATAAAACCTATTGTCCACCTGAAAAATAGTAAACGCATAAAAAGGACTTCAAAGAATTTACTGCAAAGGATGGACTGAAAGGGCGCTTGAAATACACTCGGAAAACAAGAAAGAGGTGAGCGGCGGTACATCTGCAAGTACAACTGCAAGATTACCCAGCCCACCAATTCACAGTAAAATCCGAAGGGAAACAACTACTACACTCCACAAAAAGTTCCAATCACATGAGGGGCTGGTGATCTAAAAACAGTGTGGAGTAAAAAGAAATAGCTAATCTATGATGAGCTCCACCGAACGAACCATCTGCCTATGGAACTAAGAGTCAGAAACCATCAAGACGCTATAACGGTGGTCTGAATTAAGTACCACCTTCCACCAAAACCAAGGAAGACAGCTGAAAGGAAGCTGCCTAAACAAAGCGTCGTAACGCTCCACCAATCTAGACTACCCTATAAGTCAGTCTAGGAGGTGCTGAGGAATAGGCACTCACACAGGGCCATGTTAACCTACGTATGAGAACCAGCAGCACCTAAAACAATGAATCCTGGGTTGACTGTAACACCCCAGCCATACGCAGTATCAAGCTAGACCAGTGTTCAAGATCATCACTTACCCATTCGGCAACGGCTACATCATCACATGGGCTTGACCCGAGTAATCCACCAGGGACGACAGGAGGCGTCGGAATTATCGACACCCGCGAGCCATCCGAGGTGGTCGGAGGTTGGCGACTATTAGTCAATGGACCTGATCCAGGTACCACTATGATCGAAGGCTGTCTAAATCCTAAAGCTTCACCGCTAAAACGTGGCACAGAGGAGGGCCTGGCGACCCCCTGAGATTCGGCTAAGATTATAGTTGGATATCCAACTCCCACCCGCCCTAAAACTTCACACACAATACAGCAAGATCAGGCCCTGGTCTAGAATGCAACAATGATACATCCAGCCAGGCCAGCCAACAACAATTGGGGTTGTTAAAGGGCGTAGGGAATTACCGGTAACACATAACATATCACCGTTTGATGACAGGAGGGATGCAAGCGGGCACGGGGACCCATACTAATGGGAGAACCCAGAAACACAGTTTAGAACTGAACTGGAGATAGAGAGTACATCACTACTCACTACTAACTGGCGCAACATTGGAAACCCAAATATAATAACCCTTACTCACCAGGGAATACCCAACCAGTCTACCAAATAATGCCTTTCTAACTAGCTTGTTGCGTGACTGCCCAATACTAAGATTACATAGCAAGGGCAACCAAACAAACGCAACAACGACACATCAGGTGCAACCCCAAAGAAAAGCTCCGAAGGAGTCTTGTCTCCCTAGATGAGCACGCGATTGCGAATATAACACACTAGCACCATGCTGAGCAGTGTCATCATCAACAACTCATGCATGCCCCAACTAATCGAGATCAACCATGCCTCTTTACCACTTAACTAAAAATTCCTAAGCCCTATCAGAACTCAAACACTTGAACCCAAACTCACGTAGCTAAGGCATACACCTAAGGGGGGAACCAGGGGCACGGGAAGACAAAGTAGTAACCTCTGTCGAACCACGGAACGCACCCAGGGGTCACAAGGAGCCTAAGAGAGAAAAATATCCACCAAGATATCATGCCAAAGATCCTCCACGGCCGCTGGACTAGGGCCAGGACGGCGTCCACTTCGGCCTGTAGCATGGGCGAAGTCCGGCGCTGCGAGACCTGGGATCACAGAAGGTGGGGAAGCGTTAGGTTGAAGTCGAGATTTGAGGTATGGGAAAAAGGAGACGAGAATGACAGTGCAGCAAGTCGCATCTGGTGCAGAAAATCGCACCAATGGCAGAAAATCGCAAATCGCAAGGGCAGAATTCGAACATGTATTGCTAGGATGCGAAGAGCAGAGCCGAGGCATGTAAAGGTCCTAATATTCCGCCGTCGATGATCAGTCAATCCCAAGTCCCCCCCTCTATCGCTCGACTCACCCGGTTGGGGGGTAGAAGGAGCAGCACCCGTAGTGGTGCTGACCATACCCCCCTGCTTCCTACCACCTCCAGGTCCAGACGCGTAGGTCGTCCTCCTCTGGCGAACCCTACGGCAGGGCCGGCGATCCGCCAGCTTGATCGAAAAAATTCTCCAGAAGGTAGCACAGAGCCACTAGAGCGCAAGCTCATGCCAGTAGCCGACCGTCGGCTGGGCAGAGCAAAGGGGGCAAAGACGACGTAGACATCAGCAGGGAGCTTGGTCGGCTTGGCAACCTCCGGTTTGCAGGCAGAGCCTCAAACACCGGAGAAAGGTTAGCGACGTCAAGGACGCGAGCAGACGAAGACGGGGTATCTCCACCGATGTCCAGGCTAGTCGCCGACTTGAGTCTGCACGTCACAGTCATCTACGACAGACGGGAGGAGGCGACAGACGGCAGGGGAGGAAAAAGAAGAGAAGATGGAGGAATGACCGGGGGGGGTTACTTCCACGATGGCGGAAGGACTCTCATGACCGCTAGCAGAGGCAGCTGGTGCACAAACGTCTAGCCAATCATCAAGAGGAGCCGTTCCTCCGTGGGAAGAATTGGTCGCAGCCATCGCTGAGAATGATACTGCGCATCCCGCGCGTCCAGGAAAGACCATCCATGTCATGGAGTTTCTCAAAATGGCGGGAGGTCCTCGCGGAAGTTGCATCGTAAAGCAGTGGTAGTAAATGAAGGACCGTATAACCTATCAGCTTGGATAACACTCCGGAGAGTGGACTTTGTGTGTGCAGCACGCCAATCTATAAATGCGGAGACGAGAATAAGTTACAAGCACAGGAGACCCATTAAGGGGCACCAGTGGAGGAAAGGGGGCGGTAGCCTGGAACCTGATCAGGGTACAGGCTAGACAGCGCGTGTCAGAAGAACCGATGACGCAGTCAACAGGAAGCTGACATAGTACTGTCAGGACCGATAGTTCTAAGGGAGTACACAAGGAGTCACCAAGACATAAAACAAGCGAGAGCACCGCTATTCATGCTGATACCTCATTAGGGTAACACCCCTCAACCCACCAGTGTCAGTCATTCCACCAGACTCCTCAGCACCAGTTATCTGCTCCTATTCTGGCACGGCTGTACTTCAGGGTATAGGACTTGTGGTGACACTCCTAGATGTCCTCCTTGTGCCCGTGTCTAACTCCTTCAACCTCATCATTGCCCCTGCCATCATGGACTATGATGAAGACATACACATCCACACTGACTGTTGTACTGCACAGATTGAACTGCCCTACCAGCATGGAGACGGCATGGTCTGCTACACCACTGGCCTGGAGTGCTCAGTATCATCAGCTAGTGGCCTCTACACCACAAGCCTGTACCAGCCATCACCGTTTGACCACCCAGACAATGACCTCCCTGATGACCCATGGTACCTTGAGCCCTACACCATGGTCCATCATTTGGCTCCAGCAGGAAAGTCAAAGTGGAAGCAACGTTTCACTGCCTTCCCTCCTCCTCCTCCTCCTCCTCCTCCTCCTCCTCCTCTTCCTCCATCCCCACCACCTCCTCCTCCATCTCCTCCTCCTCCTCCATATCCACCCCCACCTCCTCCTCTTCTCCCTCCCCCTCACTCCTCCTCCTTCTGTCTCTGACCCTGAACCCCTACCAACCCTAACCCCTGAATCTATGCATCGCCTAACCCAAAGGAAAAGACGCTCACTAGAAAGAACAACCCACAGTTCTGTGACATGCTGGAATTGTGGAGGATATGGCCATACCTCATTAGTCTGTGCTAGCCCCAACACAAACCTTGCTTTTAGAGCACCCAACGTACCAATCCCTATCCCCCACCCACAGGCCCCAACTGAGGAAGATCTCAATGGTTTCATTCAAGGGTTTTTAGACCGCCTCACTACTCCTGCAACACTCACTGAATCTAACAAAATCCTGCATGCACCACCAGGATTTCCAGCTGAGCCCCTAGACTGGCCAACAGTTCAGGATCTGCCCTCAACATGGGCAGAATGTTGCAAAGCAGCAGCTGGCTTCACTATTCCCCCCACCATCCCTGCCCCACCTATTGTCCCTACTAAGAAAACCAGGTCAGAAACTAAGAAGCAAAATGCAGATGCAACCAAAATTCTTGGCCACCTAACTAAAATGCATGCCACCTTGACCCACATGTACCACAGTGTCATCATTGCCCTCCAGACCAACAATGAATCCTTTCCACACAACCAGCTGCCAGTACAACCAAACCCAACACTACCACCCAACAGCAATCCACCAACCATATACACACCAGTTGGCATCACAGACTTCCACCCACCCCCCTCTCCTTCACCAAACGACTTTGAACCTGATGACATCCCTAACAACAGCAATGCATGTAGGATAGGCTCAGTTTCAAGTCTCTGGTAGGAACCCACCCAGGACACTACCCACTAAGTGAACTCATCACCATCCTGGAAAAGATATGCCAACCCACCACGGTACCACCTCACCTCCTGATCAACATGTTCAGAGTTCCCATGTACCAACTCATCACAGCATTTTTTTACACAATACCCAAACATCAGATCCCTGCCCAATGCCATCTGGTCAACATCAGACATGCCCAAGCACCCAGCCATCATCATTTCCCCCCTTCATCAGCACACCAAAAGCTTGGCCACTCTAGTCCACCAGTATGACACCTGCTCCCCACACATAAAGGACCAACTCAAGTGGACCATCTGCCTCCAGGCTGCCCTTGTTAATGCATACTCCATTGCAACTCACAGACAGCCTGGCATACTCCTGCATTCCCACCAGATCAGGGTTAATAATGAACCAAGTCCCTTTCTCATCTATGTTGATGAGATCATCCTCCCCTGGAACCACCAAGACTACTTCATCCTCAACTCATTCTCACCTGAGTTCCACCCACTTCCCACTCCTGATCTGTGGGATGACTTCCACCAGTGCACCAAGAGGCTAAAGCAAGATGGCTTCTACCAAGTGCCATACATCCCAGGCAACCAAGCACAGGACCCAGCAGACCCAGCATAATTTGAGGGGCCCCCTATACTGGCACAAGATCTCTTTAATGATAAATCTCTTATCATAGGGGGGAATATCCAGACTTGTGCTCCTAGACTGATATAGACTATATCACATAGGTGTCCCTATAATGGTTACTATCTAAACCACCAGACCAAGCTACACTTTATAGATGATAATGGATGTACCTCATAGTGTCCTTCACACAGACTGACAGTTATGACCTAGCGGGGGACGTCTACCTTTAAAGTTGTTTACCTCATATGGCCAAATACACAGATTGCTATCCAGCCCCCCTTTGCCCGAACATTGGCTGCACCTTCCTGGCAGCTCCACAGCTGGAATCCAGTCCTATATAATAATAGACAATAGATGATCTGTACTGCCATTGGCCCCTGTTCTCACCTGAATGTACTTGCATATGCCTTACAAGGCCATGCACCACTCACTGGTTAATACTGGCCAGTCAGAAGCCTATGCCCATGTGCTTCCTTATGCACCAGTTATTTATTTTCACTCTAGCCTCCCTTGCTTCCCTAGAACCTCCTAATTCCAGGGATTCTTATATATCAAGAATACCAGGAATTGGGGGGGATGTTATAGACCGGTTCTCCCGGCTCAGCTAGAGTGTCTTGGGGCGCCAGGCCTTCCGCCTGGAAGCTTCCATAGTAGTGCCTCCGCCCGTTAGGGCCGGCACCTACCGGCGGCAGTACCCTGAGGTACTGTCGCCTTTCCCTTATTATCCTTTCCTTGTCGCTTGACAAGCTATCACGATTGTAAGCACACACCCTAGTCCCTTCCCTGTGACAGTATTAAGACATATCGCTCCGGAAATCTAAACTCTCCAACTTGCAAGTGCTGATGATGAGTGCAACACTCATGACATGAACCACTTGCATGGGGGGGAATTGCCTGACCATTCTGTCCTCCCTCCTGATGTCTCTAATGACTTGCATGGGGGGGACATGAACACCTATGTTCCCACATTCACATCCACATCCTGCTCTAGTGATGAGGAACCAACTCCCACTAAGCACAGCAACACCACCACCACCTGGCATACTGTCAGCCCCACTCCTAACATGATAACTATCATCAGATCACACCACCTTCCACTCACCTCTGCCCTCCAAGGCATTCCCCACCTGCCCTTCCCACGCTACCACCACAGGACATGCAAGCGACCATGCATCCTTGTGTTATTGACTGATTTATATATCAGTCTCTGAGTCGGCATAATGCACACCGGTACCTTTCCCTCCTGGTACCGCGTTGCCTGCCGCCAGGCCACAGGCTAGCTGTGGCCTGCACGTGACTGCAGTACCCTGCAGTACACATCTCTATTCTATATGATTGCGCCTGTTGCGCTTAATAGCATCTTCTCCTCTATCGAGCCTATGCCGTTGTAACGATCTTACATTAACAGGCTATGTGCGCCATCTTTAGACGCTAACGAAGAACAGCCGCTGATTTCCGCGTTCGGAATCAGTTCCCCTCTGACTTGTCGAAGGCCCGAGTTTTAACTAAGCACCTGGACTCCCTGTGCGGATCCTACTTCCCGCTGCTCCGCCTGCCGCTTCCTACCAAGAATCCTTGGATCTGCCACTGCGTCCTACGACTGGAGCAAGCAAGAGCGACCACAAGTCACCGAAATCTATGAAGTGAGTATAGGACGACGCCCTCACCGAGACCCACACAGTGCTGTATTGATCTCAGACGATCAATTTGTCTACGACCCCAGCTTAAGAGAAGCTCCTGTCGTCGAACATTGCCGCTTGGCAAAGTTCAATCCCCGGTAATCCGCTGGATCCCTTTGGATCGCTGATTCCCACACACACTCCATCCCCCCTTCCCCTGCCCCGCCCTCGTAACTCCCCCTATCCCAACACTCCGACCTACAACGCCAAGACTCCTACACAGAAGACCTCACCATGCAACCTCCCCGTATATTCACCGGTAACAACCTCTACAACTGGCGCTGCGCCAGGCAGCATATACTCCTCGCCCTCAAATCAGATAGGGACACCATTGCCATTGCTTTCGACTGCCAACAAGCGGTGGTCGCTGGCGAGCCTGCCGACTCTGATGGTCACCCTGCTGATGACATTACTTACCCTGTTGTTGCGGGTGCTGATCCAGCTGTTCCGGCTCGTGGTGTCCCCACCAGGATCTCAACCTGGAAGAACAACAAGGCCTTCAAGATCATCATAGATCATGTATCAGATGCGATCCAGCAGGCCATTCATGCTAACACAGATATGGCCACTAGAGCCTTCAGGTTTCTGGATGCCCTGTACTCTGAGGAAGGCAGCAGACTAGAGCACACCACTCTGACTGCCTTACTTGGAATACGTATGACTTCCACTGAATCCCTGCAGACATACCTATCTAGGGCAGCTGATATGTATTCCCAGATCCCCAAGATTCAAGGCCTCCACACCGTTTCTACCAGCACCTTTCTCAACCTTATTGTCAAGGGACTGAACTCTCGCCCTGAATATGATGGGTATATCAATCAATTCAACCCCACAGCAATCACCACTTTTGATATGCTCCAAAGTGCCATCTTCAACTGGTGCTTAGTGAAGCAAGTTGACCCTGCACCATCTCCTGAAGAGGCTGAAATGGCAGCTGCAGCTTACAGAGCCAGGAAGCCATTCAACAGCAAGCACCTCCCATTCAGAGACAGGACTATCTCCTACAAGAAGATGACCTGCTGGAACTGTGGGGGAATAGGCCATAGCTCCAGAGACTGCACCAGTGAGGACACTGACCTGGCTTTCAAGCCAGCTGATTCAGATGAAGCTGACCACGGATCTAAGTCACCTCCCAAGAACAGATCAGGAGATGACAAGGACTCTGACGACAAAAAGACTCCCAAGAAGACCAGTGACAGGAGACAACGTCTCAGAAGATACCCAAGCAGGGGACGCCATGCCCACGTTGCTGATTGTGATCAGTCCACCTCCATCTCCAACTCTGACAGTGAGGGTGAATAACACAACTTCCTGTCCCTGGCACTGGATGAAGACAACCTCCAGCCCATGAGATTTGCTACACCAACCAGAGGCAAGTCTGTTTCATTTGCCTTGCCACCTGACCCCCTGGCTAATACAGCATTCTTTGGACAAATAAGTGCTGATGATGAATGCACTATAGAAGATGATGGAGAAGGTTTCCAGGCAGCACTGCAGACAGAATGGATCATAGATACTGCAGCACACTCTCATGCAACCAGTAACATCTCCCATATGCATGACATTCAGGACCTCCCACAGCCTATTAGGCTGCAGCTGGCAGATCAAGACTCTCCACCTATCTTCTGCAAGCAGATAGGGAAGGCCAAGATCAAGGGCCATGGCAGGACTCTGATCATCCTGAACAATGTACTTCTTGCTGACTGCAACATGCCCAACATCATTAGCATTAATGCAGCCACCAGCCTGTGCCCAGACCTCCAAGTTCACCTGTCCAAGACCCAAGCCATACTCTCCATCCCAAGACCATCTGGTACCAAACTGCTCCTCTCATGCCCCAAAAGGCATGGACTCTACCTCACCCAAACTTCACCAGTCACTACCAGTAATCCCTCTATCCCTGTGGGTACTCCCATTGCCTACATCATGATGGTCACCAAGACTCCATCAACTCAAACTGGATCTGAGACAGGGCAGTAAATGGGCGTTCCTGCTTCCGAACGGATTTCCAATCTTACGATCACTTTTTGGGGGTCTTTTGATGCTTTCCAAATGCAATCTTACGATAAAAATCGTAAGATTGTAGTCAATTTTGACAAAATATGCTTGAAATGAGCTTGAAAGACGGAGAAACGTACAGATTGCGAATGTTACAACGTTGAAATGCCATATTTTGTAACAAAAGGTGTTAACATCAATTCGTGTCTTACAATTATAATTGTAAGAAATAAAGGGAAAGCGGACGGTTATAAGTCGGCAGGCAGAATTCAGCTTTTACATCTTACAATAAAAATCGTAAGTATAATTCATTAGTAAAAAACGGCTATGTGTCAAACATCTTACTCCTCCTCCTCCCCCCCCCTCCTCGTCCTCCTCTTCCTCCTCCTTCTCCTCCTCCATGTCCCCATCCCCATCTTCCTCCTCCTCCATCTCCTCCTCCTCAGCAATGTCTGCATTGTCTCCATCCGATTGCACAGCCTCTGCCCTGGTGTCCTTCTCAATGGATTGACAAGCTAGGAGCATGCTTGTGTGGTACTTTCTCTGGATCTTCATACCCTTGGTGGGTTCGCAGCTAAATTGAAATGCGTCAATGGGAATATCGCCCGTCCATGTTGCTTTTCTCCTAACCCCCACGGTAATAGGCACAAGCTTGTGGTCCATCCAATCTTCTGGCCAAGTTGGGTATTGTGTTTCAGTGTACACCAACTTCTGAGCCCCAGAGTACAAGGGCTTTAAATACACACATTCCACTTCTCCATTCACTGGTAGTGATTTGACCTCCACCACGTCCCATCCTCTCAATCCGCTAGAGTCATCCATTTGTACCTTGACCACAGCGACATGACCAACAACCAAATCAGTAGTGGGCTCGTAGGCTATTCTTCTATCCGGCTTCGTCCCTTGTGAAGAATATAAGTACAACACATCCTCCTCCTCTGGCCTTTCCATATTAGTCTCCAAAGTGTGTGCGACCTTCATAGTCTTGGCAATCTCGTTACTTGCAGGTAAAATGTCTGACACATCCATGGACAAGTCATCCAATGCTGCTATCAAGCGCTTGGCCATTGATTTCTCAGACTGTGTCAGAACACGACTGGTTGCTGACAACTCCGATGGGAAGTCGACAAAATGTTGGTCTTTCGGGTACTCCCCAGTCACAGCATCATCTGGTTGAGTGCTCCAATAACTCTTCTCAACGTTGAAGAAATCAGTCCACCACTTATTGCTGGCTTCCCAAGTTTCACGAAGCTTCTCGGCAATATGTTTGAAGGACTGGGCATGGGATGGGCCATCGGCTGCTGGTTCATCCATCGGCTGCTGGTCATCGGCTGCTGGTTCTAGAAGGTCCTCCGCTGCGTGTCGTACACGGACATCAGCTACGGGTCGTGCACGGTCGTCACCGGCGGTTTGTACAGGACCATCGGCCATGTGGCCTGCAAGGACGTCACCTCCGGGCTTCTCGTTATGAATAGTCTTCCAGACAGCCGCCCAGTTTGCCTCGATATTCTCGAGCTCTTCAATCTTGATCTTGGGGGCTTCCTTAAATACTGTTCTGGTGTCCACCAGTGGGAAGCCTTGGAGGACGTAAATAGGTTCAGCGTCATTGTCCCACTGTCCTCTCCAAGATCCTGACTCGTCATACTCCTTGTAATAGACCCCTGCAATTGTTGGTGTGCAAACATGTATTGTATATTAGTGAATCATTTAGGACACCCATATTCCTCCCGACTATACTCGGGAGCATCCCTTGGATAATACATCCTAGGTCCTAGGTACAACTTCCTTTGTATCATTTAATTTATATTGAAGACTGTACATGTAAATCAATGAGGACATGGTGACTACAGCTAGCTTCTGCGTACGCTGTGGTGTCCTTAATCTCACGTCCCTAGAGTATTTATATTTCTTGGATGTAACAATTTCAATTTCAATTTCAATGAGGACATGGCACACCCATATTCCTCCCGAGAATAATCGGGAGCATTGTGCAGACAGTACATACACGCACGGTAGCATTTAATTTGTAAATATCAGTATATCAAGTATTCTTACCGACTCTCCCGTTGGGACCTTTCGTTATCTTGAATGCGTGTAAACGGCGATTAACTCCTTTGACGGTGCTAGTGCCATGACCGAACAACTTGTAAACGTTGTCTAGGAGGACAGCGGAGAAGTCCCCTATAGAGGTCACGACGTCTTGCCTTGTGTAAGGGCCCATTTTCTTGAATAAGTTACCAACAATGCCCATCAGATGGTCCAGGGTGTACACTTCCATGTTCTTTAACCCTTGCGAGATCACAGAGTACTTTTGGTCAAGATTGCTATGTGTGTGTCCGGGAGGGAGGAAATGGACGTACACTTCCTCAAACCAGTTCATCTCAACCAACAAGGACAAGTATGCGAACATGAAAGCGTTCTTGTTGTCCTTTGCCGCGTTGTCCATTTGCAAGAAGCAATACGGTGGAAGCTGCCCCTCTTCTTCAAGGACCCGGTTGAAGAAATTTTGGAAGCATGATATAGTCAGATTGATGGACTGCGAGTAGAATGGCAAAGCCCAATAACCAATGAAGCCTCTTCCCTGGGAGAATAATCCTGAGTTAACATAGAAGGAAACATGAAGTCAGAATATTAGCATTATTTTGTTAAGTAATCATTTCAAGTTTTAAATACTGTGTATGCTCCCGATTATGCTCGGGAGGACATGTCCTACATGCGCTGTATTTGTACTCACCCATGATGCGTGTCTTTAGAAGTTCACCTCCTGCGGTCTTCTTTGTATGTGAGAAGTGGCGTGACTGAGGAAGATTAGTCTTCTTGTTGTCCATTGCATCAGCGGATGCGTGCAAGAAGAGCTTCGGATACTGTTCAGACAGTTTTTCACGGATGTCATACCTACGCCGACCAATGGAAATCTGATTACGGTGCACAGCCTGACTCTGACGAAGTTCATCAACTGCTGGCTGAAACGTAGTGGTCAGGAGTCTGGCTCGGTACTTGACGCAGTCGTCGCACTTGGCAAAAGGCTGCCAAGTCTTTATCTTCACGTTCCACCAATGTGCATGCCATAGTTTACGCAAACTGCTGTATAATGTTCTGGGAGGAACCATGCCGTTCTTCTTCATGTCCCTAAAGACAGCTTGCTTGCTTGGAAATATGCCGCAATGTAAAAAAATCAAAGGGCGCATGACCTTAGATTTTTTCCTTCCTCTAGATCCTGGAGCATATGAAGTCTGGTGTGGCATTGACTCCCCAAACTCATCTACGAGAGACTTCATCGCAGCGTTGAAATTGTCCCTCAACACTGCGGGTGCACTCCTCTTCCTCCTCACCTTCACAGCAGGTTCAAACCTAGACAGGGTCCAATGGAACGAGGTTAGGTCGCTTATTGTTATGGATGCTCCCGATTATAATCGGGAGGGTAGAATGGATCATTATACGGTTGCCTGATGTATTGGGTTGTCCCGAGCATAATCGGGAGGAAGCAAAGTGCACTGTAACCACATGAGAATTCGGGATAACTTACTCTCTGTTGTTTTTGATCTGACCACTTATCGCAAGCCATGCATTTGAACCGATTACGGATGCAGCCTGATAAAATGACTTGCAAACGTCAACGCCCAATATCCTGAACGAGCAAAATAATCGTTAAGTTCGAGTCATAATACATTTCAAAAATCTTTAGGCGCATCAGGCGCATCAGGCGCTTCAGGCGCAAGATCAAATTATTGACAACCTACCTTTGTGAGTAACGGTTCTACACGGATGTAACAATTTCAAATTTCAAATTACAACCTACCTTGTCGACACACTCCTTGTCCCTGTCTTGCGATCCCGCTTGCTTGCCAGTGCATTCAATTCGATGTAGCATCGACGTTGCCTTTCGGCAGGTTCGAGCTCGGCGAATTCATTTCGTCGTTCGCGAATTACATCCTGTGGGAGTACCAAGTGACATGTGTTCTTGCACTTACAGGTAATAAGCTTGTCGAATTGATTCACGCTATCAGAGTTGGTAACTATGTCGCTCTCTTCGGCTGGCACGGTTTCGATCGCATCGTCGCCACTGGAATTCTCGAAATCTAGTTGTCGACGTCGAGGTACCGGCAACATAGGCTCAACCCAGTGGTGTATGCCCAATCCAATTCCTGGGGAAGGGGTAGCGTCCATTTTGCCCCTTCCCCTCAAAGAAACTAAGCCTGCCAAGATGATAAGAAGGAATCGACAGTGGGCCTGCCGTCGGGTGAGTGATCGCGGAACCCGGGACCAGCCAAATGTACCGGGGTCGATCTGTACCGCTACCAGCAGACTAGACCGGGACCAGCAACTTCCGACTATACTCGGGAGCTTTGACATAGACCGGGCCTAGCAAACTGCAAGGGCTAATACTGTAAGAATCAATTCGGGAACACAAGACTGTATTTTGCAGTACGTGAATAACTAGAGGCCATAGTTCGACGCTGTCCAAGGTCCTATCAGTTTGCTTGCTATGTCGGTATTATGCCGCCGAAGGACCCTGACGAGGTGAATTCTTTTAAGAGACCCCTTCTTCCTAACTTCCAACCTACGCAAACCGATTCACGTCGTAAACAAACGCGGAGAGACATTTTCTCCAACTTCGTAACAACCCATTCAAGGGTTGTTCCCGGGAAAATACCTAAGCAGCAACCTGTGCAACCTAAACCTTTACGCTCTGGTGCTGTAGCTACCCAGCCTGCGCAACCTCGACGACCAGCTGCAGTGCCTGCGCAACCTCGACAACCAGCTGCAGTGCCTGCGAAACCTCGACTGTTGCAACCTAGGACTCTGTCCTTCAATACAGTTGAGAGCTTTGCGAACAGTAGCATGTCCCCTCCAAAAGGTGGTGGTGTCACAAGCAAGTCTAAACAAGTCCGTGCAGCAGAAAACTTACCTGAGGAACATACACCAGGAGCTGATGCGGTAACACGTGAAGGGGTAAGAGAGGGGCCACCACAACAACCACCTATTGGTTGGGTTGAAGGACCTCACAACCCTGATGGACCCCTTGGATTTACCGAGATCGCCAGAGATGAAAGTGATGCAGACTCCAAATTGTATTGGGCACCATATGTCACCTTCACCTACGTGGGTAATGAAGAGGATAGATTAGGCGTGCACAAGATAGGTATCGTCGCATGGGACAGTGAACGAGATGCGCTTCTTCGCAAGGGTAGGAAGTCCCCCTATCAGCTCTGCATAGACGACTTGATGGACTATGGCGGAAGGACAGAACAAGATGGAAAGCAAATCTTTATTCCGTGCCCGGCTATAGTCAAGTAAGTTCAGATGGGTGTTGCTTATGAATTTGGACTGCATGTATTCTGAGTACATGTTTTCTGTATCATTCTCTTGTTGGATTTGTCAATGCTCCCGATTATGATCGGGAGGACTGTGCGTATTCCGAGTACATGTTTTTTGAATCATTCGCTCGTTTGGTTTGTCAATGCTCCCGATTATGATCGGGAGGACTGTGTGTATTCCGAGTTCATGTTTTCTGTATCATTCGCGCGTTGGGTTTGTCAATGCTCCCGATTATGATCGGGAGGACTGTGTGTATGCCGAGTACATGTTTTCTGTATCATTCTCTCGTTGGGTTTGTCAATGCTCCCGATTATGATCGGGAGGACTGTGTATATGCCGAGTACATGTTTTCTGTATCATTCGCTCGTTGGGTTTGTCAATGCTCCCGATAATGATCGGGAGGACTGTGTGTATTCCGAGTACATGTTTTCAGTATCATTCGCGCGTTGGGTTTGTCAATGCTCCCGATTATGATCGGGAGGACTGTGTGTATGCCGAGTACATGTTTTCTGTATCATTCTCTCGTTGGGTTTGTCAATGCTCCCGACTACGATCGGGAGGACTGTGCGTATTCCGAGTACATGTTTTTTGAATCATTCGCTCGTTTGGTTTGTCAATGCTCCCGATTATGATCGGGAGGACTGTGTGTATTCCGAGTTCATGTTTTCTGTATCATTCGCGCGTTGGGTTTGTCAATGCTCCCGACAACGATCGGGAGGACTGTGTGTATGCCGAGTACATGTTTTCTGTATCATTCTCTCGTTGGGTTTGTCAATGCTCCCGACTACGATCAGGAGGACTGTGCGTATTCCGAGTACATGTTTTTTGAATCATTCGCGCGTTGGGTTTGTCAATGCTCCCGATTATGATCGGGAGGACTGTGTGTATTCCGAGTTCATGTTTTCTGTATCATTCGCGCGTTGGGTTTGTCAATGCTCCCGATTATGATCGGGAGGACTGTGTGTATGCCGAGTACATGTTTTCTGTATCATTCGCTCGTTGGGTTTGTCAATGCTCCCGATTATGATCGGGAGGACTGTGTGTATTCCGAGTACATGTTTTCAGTATCATTCGCGCGTTGGGTTTGTCAATGCTCCCGACTACGATCGGGAGGACTGTGTGTATGCCGAGTACATGTTTTCTGTATCATTCTCTCGTTGGGTTTGTCAATGCTCCCGATTATGATCGGGAGGACTGTGTGTATGCCGAGTACATGTTTTCTGTATCATTCGCTCGTTGGGTTTGTCAATGCTCCCGATTATGATCGGGAGGACTGTGTGTATTCCGAGTACATGTTTTCAGTATCATTCGCGCGTTGGGTTTGTCAATGCTCCCGATTATGATCGGGAGGACTGTGTGTATGCCGAGTACATGTTTTCTGTATCATTCGCTCGTTGGGTTTGTCAATGCTCCCGATTATGATCGGGAGGACTGTGTGTATGCCGAGTACATGTTTTCTGTATCATTCGCGCGTTGGGTTTGTCAATGCTCCCGATTATGATCGGGAGGACTGTGTGTATGCCGAGTACATGTTTTCTGTATCATTCTCTCGTTGGGTTTGTCAATGCTCCCGACTACGATCGGGAGGACTGTGTGTATGCCGAGTACATGTTTTCTGTATCATTCTCTCGTTGGGTTTGTCAATGCTCCCGACTACGATCGGGAGGACTGTGGGTTTTTCTCTACATAATCTGAATCATTTGCTCTACCAACCTATTTGTCTTACGCAGCGTCCACGATGACGGTACCGTGGAAGTAAAAGTCAACGCGGGTGAGCAGGTTTTGGGATGCGGTGTCATGGAAGAATGGACCAAGGCGCGCCAAGAGCCAATGAACATTGAAGTCGTTGCTGGTGGACCAGCCTTCAATGTTACGGCTACGCACACTCACTGGTTGAGGTTTCGCGGCGAATGCAGGCCAATGTGTGGAGCTGATGCTTTCTGGTCGACACTCACCCTTGCGGGATCCAAGCCAGCCCAGATGAAGTTACTAGCGTTCGGAGGCCCATGTCTGGAGCCCTATCAAGCATACCAGTTCACATTCTCGCTCTACTCATGGTGGTATAAAATGCGCGGCCCTTCTGTTAGCGTCAGCAAGGGCGGATTTATCGCCGACAAAGACCTGGTGGAAAGTAAGGCGTGGGTTGAGACATGCGAAGGAAAGCTCGGGAACGATTTCAAGGACTTTGGTCCTGGCGACAGGAGGTCACCTCGATCTTTACAAAAAGAGCCTTCACCTGACGCCGGTAAGAGAGCAATCGAACGGACTGTACTGGTGCACCACGGCTCAGGTTGAATTTTCAAATCTGACAGGTACATTTTGAATATTACGTACGCTGTGAGATGTACACCGTTCGAAACAACCATTGTGTCCTGACCGCAACTGCCGCTTTCAAATTCGATAGGATATTGCGTAACTTCCGCACTCTTTCCATTTCCTTCAGGCTCCGCGAAGAAGGCAGGAAGGAAGCGACGAGATCAGCCCACTACAATCAACGAAGAGGGCAGATCGCCGACAACTTTGTAAGTTCATCGTATTCAAATTGTTATCTCCTTTCGCAATCAATCACTCATTCAGCGTGAATGAACCATTGCAGTCAAGTCTATTCCCTGCATCGTATTCATGTCGATCGCATCAACTTAAACACGCGCGTCACTGATTTTGAATACCGTCCTCCTTGGGCGTTCCGGTTATAGTCGGGAGGACTTCGGTCCTCCTTGGGCGTTTTGTTGTTATCTCCTTTCGCAATCGATCACTCGTTTGCGTGAATGAACCATTGCAGTCAAGTCTGTTCCCTGAATTCGTAGCATCGTAGTCATGTCGATCGCATCAACTTAAACACGCGCGTCACTGATTTTGAATACGGTCCTCCTTGGGCGTTCCGATTATAGTCGGGAGGGACATCGGATGTCCGATGTTCAATCTTCCGCAATCTTATCTAATCAACTAAGTCAATGCTCCCGATATAGTCGGGAGGACACTGGATGTTCAATGCTCAAACTTCCGCAATCATTCACTAATCAAGTTAGTCATGCTCCCGAGTATAATCGGCAGGACTCTGGATGTTCAATGCTCAATCTGCAGATAATTTACCAATCAACTATGTCAATGCTCCCGAGTATAATCGGCAGGACACTGGATGTTCAATCTTCATCTTCCGCAATATTTTACCAATCAACTATGTCAAAGCTCCCGATTATAGCGGAGGACATCGGATGATCAATGGTCAATCTTCCGCAATTTATCTAATCAACTAAGTCAATGCTCCGATTATAGTCGGGAGGACACTGGAGTTCATGCTCAAACTTCCGCAATCACTCACTAAACAAGTATGTCAATGCTCCCGAGTATGATCGGCAGGACATGGATGTTCAATCTTCAATCTTCCGCAGTAATTTACTAATCAACTAGACAATGCCCGATTATATGGAGGACATCGGATGTTCAATGTTCAATCTTCCGCAATCTTTTTAATCAAACTAAGTCAATGCTCCCGATTATAGTCGGGAGGACACTGGATGTTCAATGCTCAAACTACCGCAATCATTCACTAATCAAGTATGTCAACTCTCCCGAGTATATCGGCAGGACATGGATGTTCAATGCTCAAACTTCCGCAATCATTCACTAATCAAGTATGTCAATGCTCCGAGTATAATCGGCAGGACACTGGATGTTCAATCTTCAATCTTCCGCAATAATTTACCAATGAACTATGTCAAAGCTCCGAGTATAGTCGGGAGACATCGGATGTTCAATGTTCAATCTTCCTCAATCTTTTCTAATCAACTAAGTCAATGCTCCCGATTATAGTCGGGAGGACACTAGATGTCAATGCTCAAACTACCGCAATCACTCACTAATCAAGTATGTCAATGCTCCCGAGTATATAGGCAGGACCTGATGTCCAATCTTCAATCTGCCGCAATAGTTTACCAATCAAAATGTTATGCTCCCAGAGTATAATCGGCAGGACACTGGATATTCAATGTTTAATATTCCGCAATTTCTGTAATCAACTATGTCAATGCTCCCGACCATAGTCGGGAGACACGGATGTTCAATGTTCTGACCCCTCACTAAGTCAAATATGTTATCAAACCCTTCAGGTTTGCTGATCCCAAGAAGAAACCCTGCTGGCAACGAGGGCAAAGGCAAGCGTGCTGCGTCGCAGGCTGCAGACAATGCACCAGCCGCAAGGAAACAAACTCCGTACCGAACACAAGATTCATTCCTTGGGGGAGGATTCAGACTTGAACTCAAGAAGTTCTGTCGACACCGTGCCGGGCCATCTGACGACGATGATGCACCCAAAACCGCTCCTAAGAAAAGAGGGTCGCGGTCAGCCTGGTCTCAAAAGAAAGACTATGTGGAAAGCGAAGAGATCACCGGCAGGAGAGAAGAAAGGGGACAGCATTGGAAACATCGAAGGTGATTTGGCTAAGGCTAAGGCTTTCTGACCGACAAGCATTTTGGTGGAGAGCATTCATTGGACTGCACGAAGTTCCCCCCTCCAAAGCTACCTGTCAGAATCCGTGTGTTGGACCCTGTTCGAGTCGATCAACTCCTCGCCAATTTTTTGAAAAACACAATGGCCACTGGGAAGGTATTGTTCATGGACATCAGCAAGGACCTGAAGAATGTATCTCCAGGTTGGGCTAATATTGATCCAAGCAGGCTGGCAACAGAGTTCAACAACATCTCCAATGTGAAAGGGGAGTTTGGCGAGCCATGGATCATCGGAGGGTACCACAGCTCCAACGCCTCATCAAGGGGGCAGCAGACCGCCCTGGTGAAATTCTCTGCGCAATGCTTCGGTGTACCGGTTGTAGAGGTGGAGGGTGCACGTACGACGAGAAGCTTCAGAACGTCGCCTCCTTTCCCTTTTGGACAACACAAGCGGCAGTCGACTGAGGGGTACGACTCTCAGCCATTTTGGTTTCTACCTTCCTGTGGCGTGAAATGTACCTTCAGGCAGGCTGTCCCGCTCGGACTGAGAAGGGGCATCAGTCAGACAGACAACAACTTCAAAACCTGTGTGT
>JACBWV010000318.1:1466436-1527800 GCA_013435795.1 Chlamydomonas sp. ICE-L | reverse complement strand
TCTCCATGAGGACTACCCCAAACAAACCTTTCAAACTTGGTACGATGACTAACACCATGTAGGTTTCTATGGGGCTGTGGGCAAGGACTGAAGTCTAAGCTGCATTTTGTGCCTCCCTCCCCTGACCCTAAAAACCTCAAACAGAAGAAGAGCTCTGAAACCTTCAGGTCAGAGCACTTCATTGAGATGATGAAAAATCTACATTAGGAGATCCAGACCTATACAGCTGGGAGGAGGGGGGGTGGCTACAAGCTCATCATGGATCATGCCAAGCAACACTTCTCCAAGGACAGCAGGCCTGCCTTGGATAAGATGGATGTGGAGGTGGTTAAGGATTACCCAGCACAATCCTGGGACTTGAACATCATTGAGAATGTATGGGGCATCCTCCAAGGCAAGATGTGTAGGAAGAATGCTAAGAGTGGACCTAACTGGAGGAAACTGATAGAGGCTGCATGGGCCAGCATTGAGCTCAAGTCTATCAATGCCCTTCATGCTGTATTCCAAGAGAGGTTGAAATTGGTGCACAGTGAGGATGGAAAGTGGTGCTCCCACCACTAAGTATGACTGCTTTCAGATGTTGGGGTCTAGGTCTAGTGTGGCTCTAGTGTCACATAGAATACTGAGATGAATGGGCATGCCATAAGTGGCATGATGAGCAAGGACTTGTTGTTGTTTGGGATGATAATAGTGACCCTTTAGTCCCAACTGCATGGCATGCACAACCTTGTCAATAAATATAAGAGTTGGGATTTTATGAGAATATTGATAACTATGTGTTGCAAGACACTATCCATGTTCATGATCCCTCCCTTTGAAATTTGCCTCCCATCTCCACCAATGACCCAATAAGGAAGACTGCCATTCTGCAACACTCCAAGTACATGTTGGTATGTTCTTTGAAAGTGACAGTCAACAAGATTGACAAGATGTGTGTAATACAATACAATAATACCATACCTTCAAGGGCATGGGTAGGTCCATCTCTTAGGCTGGACCAGGATTACCCGTATTTCTATTTAATTTTGTATATCCTGTGTGAAGAAGGATACATCCCCTTGGATATGGTTTTCAGTTAGGACCTTTTACAAGTAATTTAATGTCGTGTTGCATGTCCATCCTTCTGTAAGCTGAGCCTTCTCTACCCATGCCCCAAATGGAATGTAAATAGGCTATTGACATTGCACACACGCCACTAGACTATAGCTTACAACAATGAAAGTGAACGGACCAAGTTGCAAGCTTTGTTTGGGTAGCCACATGGCATGTTTGGGGCATGCATGGAGTACACATACATGATAGGTAGAGCTGCCAGATGTGTGCCCTGGGCCACACACTTGCTAGTATGTGCCAGATTACCCTACCTAAGCAGCCCTATTTGGGCATACCAAGATTATAATCACACATGGTGTCCATGAGGCATATCCAGACCTCCCCGCCCACATTTGTGTGTACTCAATGCACCCCCCAAGTATGCCATGTGGCTACCCAAACCAACCTTTCAACTTGGTCCGATGACTTACACCATTTAGGTTCTATGGGGCTGTGGGCAAGGACTTGAAGTCTAAGCTGCATTTTGTGCCTCCCTCCCCTGACCCTAAAAACCTCAAACAGAAGAAGAGCTCTGAAACCTTCAGGTCAGAGCACTTCATTGAGATGATGAAAAATCTACATTAGGAGATCCAGACCTATACAGCTGGGAGGAGGGGGGGTGGCTACAAGCTCATCATGGATCATGCCAAGCAACACTTCTCCAAGGACAGCAGGCCTGCCTTGGATAAGATGGGTGTGGAGGTGGTTAAGGATTACCCAGCACAATCCTGGGACTTGAACATCATTGAGAATGTATGGGGCATCCTCCAAGGCAAGATGTGTAGGAAGAATGCTAAGAGTGGACCTAACTGGAGGAAACTGATAGAGGCTGCATGGGCCAGCATTGAGCTCAAGTCTATCAATGCCCTTCATGCTGTATTCCAAGAGAGGTTGAAATTGGTGCACAGTGAGGATGGAAAGTGGTGCTCCCACCACTAAGTATGACTGCTTTCAGATGTTGGGGTCTAGGTCTAGTGTGGCTCTAGTGTCACATAGAATACTGAGATGAATGGGCATGCCATAAGTGGCATGATGAGCAAGGACTTGTTGTTGTTTGGGATGATAATAGTGACCCTTTAGTCCCAACTGCATGGCATGCACAACCTTGTCAATAAATATAAGAGTTGGGATTTTATGAGAATATTGATAACTATGTGTTGCAAGACACTATCCATGTTCATGATCCCTCCCTTTGAAATTTGCCTCCCATCTCCACCAATGACCCAATAAGGAAGACTGCCATTCTGCAACACTCCAAGTACATGTTGGTATGTTCTTTGAAAGTGACAGTCAACAAGATTGACAAGATTTGTGTAATACAATACAATAATACCATACCTTCAAGGGCATGGGTAGGTCCATCTCTTAGGCTGGACCAGGATTACCCGTATTTCTATTTAATTTTGTATATCCTGTGTGAAGAAGGATACATCCCCTTGGATATGGTTTGCAGTTAGGACCTTTTACAAGTAATTTAATGTCGTGTTGCATGTCCATCCTTCTGTAAGCTGAGCCTTCTCTCCCCATGCCCCAAATGGAATGTAAATAGGCTATTGACATTGCACACACGCCACTAGACTATAGCTTACAACAATGAAAGTGAACGGACCAAGTTGCAAGCTTTGTTTGGGTAGCCACATGGCATGTTTGGGGCATGCATGGAGTACACATACATGATAGGTAGAGCTGCCAGATGTGTGCCCTGGGCCACACACTTGCTAGTATGTGCCAGATTACCCTACCTAAGCAGCCCTATTTGGGCATACCAAGATTATAATCACACATGGTGTCCATGAGGCATATCCAGACCTCCCCGCCCACATTTGTGTGTACTCAATGCACCCCCCAAGTATGCCATGTGGCTACCCAAACCAACCTTTCAACTTGGTCCGATGACTTCACCATTTAGGTTCTATGGGGCTGTGGGCAAGGACTTGAAGTCTAAGCTGCATTTTGTGCCTCCCTCCCCTGACCCTAAAAACCTCAAACAGAAGAAGAGCTCTGAAACCTTCAGGTCAGAGCACTTCATTGAGATGATGAAAAATCTACATTAGGAGATCCAGACCTATACAGCTGGGAGGAGGGGGGGTGGCTACAAGCTCATCATGGATCATGCCAAGCAACACTTCTCCAAGGACAGCAGGCCTGCCTTGGATAAGATGGGTGTGGAGGTGGTTAAGGATTACCCAGCACAATCCTGGGACTTGAACATCATTGAGAATGTATGGGGCATCCTCCAAGGCAAGATGTGTAGGAAGAATGCTAAGAGTGGACCTAACTGGAGGAAACTGATAGAGGCTGCATGGGCCAGCATTGAGCTCAAGTCTATCAATGCCCTTCATGCTGTATTCCAAGAGAGGTTGAAATTGGTGCACAGTGAGGATGGAAAGTGGTGCTCCCACCACTAAGTATGACTGCTTTCAGATGTTGGGGTCTAGGTCTAGTGTGGCTCTAGTGTCACATAGAATACTGAGATGAATGGGCATGCCATAAGTGGCATGATGAGCAAGGACTTGTTGTTGTTTGGGATGATAATAGTGACCCTTTAGTCCCAACTGCATGGCATGCACAACCTTGTCAATAAATATAAGAGTTGGGATTTTATGAGAATATTGATAACTATGTGTTGCAAGACACTATCCATGTTCATGATCCCTCCCTTTGAAATTTGCCTCCCATCTCCACCAATGACCCAATAAGGAAGACTGCCATTCTGCAACACTCCAAGTACATGTTGGTATGTTCTTTGAAAGTGACAGTCAACAAGATTGACAAGATGTGTGTAATACAATACAATAATACCATACCTTCAAGGGCATGGGTAGGTCCATCTCTTAGGCTGGACCAGGATTACCCGTATTTCTATTTAATTTTGTATATCCTGTGTGAAGAAGGATACATCCCCTTGGATATGGTTTGCAGTTAGGACCTTTTACAAGTAATTTAATGTCGTGTTGCATGTCCATCCTTCTGTAAGCTGAGCCTTCTCTACCCATGCCCCAAATGGAATGTAAATAGGCTATTGACATTGCACACACGCCACTAGACTATAGCTTACAACAATGAAAGTGAACGGACCAAGTTGCAAGCTTTGTTTGGGTAGCCACATGGCATGTTTGGGGCATGCATGGAGTACACATACATGATAGGTAGAGCTGCCAGATGTGTGCCCTGGGCCACACACTTGCTAGTATGTGCCAGATTACCCTACCTAAGCAGCCCTATTTGGGCATACCAAGATTATAATCACACATGGTGTCCATGAGGCATATCCAGACCTCCCCGCCCACATTTGTGTGTACTCAATGCACCCCCCAAGTATGCCATGTGGCTACCCAAACCAACCTTTCAACTTGGTCCGATGACTTCACCATTTAGGTTCTATGGGGCTGTGGGCAAGGACTTGAAGTCTAAGCTGCATTTTGTGCCTCCCTCCCCTGACCCTAAAAACCTCAAACAGAAGAAGAGCTCTGAAACCTTCAGGTCAGAGCACTTCATTGAGATGATGAAAAATCTACATTAGGAGATCCAGACCTATACAGCTGGGAGGAGGGGGGGTGGCTACAAGCTCATCATGGATCATGCCAAGCAACACTTCTCCAAGGACAGCAGGCCTGCCTTGGATAAGATGGGTGTGGAGGTGGTTAAGGATTACCCAGCACAATCCTGGGACTTGAACATCATTGAGAATGTATGGGGCATCCTCCAAGGCAAGATGTGTAGGAAGAATGCTAAGAGTGGACCTAACTGGAGGAAACTGATAGAGGCTGCATGGGCCAGCATTGAGCTCAAGTCTATCAATGCCCTTCATGCTGTATTCCAAGAGAGGTTGAAATTGGTGCACAGTGAGGATGGAAAGTGGTGCTCCCACCACTAAGTATGACTGCTTTCAGATGTTGGGGTCTAGGTCTAGTGTGGCTCTAGTGTCACATAGAATACTGAGATGAATGGGCATGCCATAAGTGGCATGATGAGCAAGGACTTGTTGTTGTTTGGGATGATAATAGTGACCCTTTAGTCCCAACTGCATGGCATGCACAACCTTGTCAATAAATATAAGAGTTGGGATTTTATGAGAATATTGATAACTATGTGTTGCAAGACACTATCCATGTTCATGATCCCTCCCTTTGAAATTTGCCTCCCATCTCCACCAATGACCCAATAAGGAAGACTGCCATTCTGCAACACTCCAAGTACATGTTGGTATGTTCTTTGAAAGTGACAGTCAACAAGATTGACAAGATTTGTGTAATACAATACAATAATGCCATACCTTCAAGGGCATGGGTAGGTCCATCTCTTAGGCTGGACCAGGATTACCCGTATTTCTATTTAATTTTGTATATCCTGTGTGAAGAAGGATACATCCCCTTGGATATGGTTTGCAGTTAGGACCTTTTACAAGTAATTTAATGTCGTGTTGCATGTCCATCCTTCTGTAAGCTGAGCCTTCTCTCCCCATGCCCCAAATGGAATGTAAATAGGCTATTGACATTGCACACACGCCACTAGACTATAGCTTACAACAATGAAAGTGAACGGACCAAGTTGCAAGCTTTGTTTGGGTAGCCACATGGCATGTTTGGGGCATGCATGGAGTACACATACATGATAGGTAGAGCTGCCAGATGTGTGCCCTGGGCCACACACTTGCTAGTATGTGCCAGATTACCCTACCTAAGCAGCCCTATTTGGGCATACCAAGATTATAATCACACATGGTGTCCATGAGGCATATCCAGACCTCCCCGCCCACATTTGTGTGTACTCAATGCACCCCCCAAGTATGCCATGTGGCTACCCAAACCAACCTTTCAACTTGGTCCGATGACTTCACCATTTAGGTTCTATGGGGCTGTGGGCAAGGACTTGAAGTCTAAGCTGCATTTTGTGCCTCCCTCCCCTGACCCTAAAAACCTCAAACAGAAGGAGAGCTCTGAAACCTTCAGGTCAGAGCACTTCATTGAGATGATGAAAAATCTACATTAGGAGATCCAGACCTATACAGCTGGGAGGAGGGGGGGTGGCTACAAGCTCATCATGGATCATGCCAAGCAACACTTCTCCAAGGACAGCAGGCCTGCCTTGGATAAGATGGGTGTGGAGGTGGTTAAGGATTACCCAGCACAATCCTGGGACTTGAACATCATTGAGAATGTATGGGGCATCCTCCAAGGCAAGATGTGTAGGAAGAATGCTAAGAGTGGACCTAACTGGAGGAAACTGATAGAGGCTGCATGGGCCAGCATTGAGCTCAAGTCTATCAATGCCCTTCATGCTGTATTCCAAGAGAGGTTGAAATTGGTGCACAGTGAGGATGGAAAGTGGTGCTCCCACCACTAAGTATGACTGCTTTCAGATGTTGGGGTCTAGGTCTAGTGTGGCTCTAGTGTCACATAGAATACTGAGATGAATGGGCATGCCATAAGTGGCATGATGAGCAAGGACTTGTTGTTGCTTGGGATGATAATAGTGACTCTTTAGTCCCAACTGCATGGCATGCACAACCTTGTCAATAAATATAAGAGTTGGGATTTTATGATAATATTGATAACTATGTGTTGCAAGACACTGTCCATGTTCATGATCCCTCCCTTTGAAATTTGCCTCCCATCTCCACCAATGACCCAATAAGGAAGACTGCCATTCTGCAACACTCCAAGTACATGTTGGTATGTTCTTTGAAAGTGACAGTCAACAAGATTGACAAGATTTGTGTAATACAATACAATAATACCATACCTTCAAGGGCATGGGTAGGTCCATCTCTTAGGCTGGACCAGGATTACCCGTATTTCTATTTAATTTTGTATATCCTGTGTGAAGAAGGATACATCCCCTTGGATATGGTTTGCAGTTAGGACCTTTTACAAGTAATTTAATGTCGTGTTGCATGTCCATCCTTCTGTAAGCTGATCCTTCTCTCCCCATGCCCCAAATGGAATGTAAATAGGCTATTGACATTGCACACACGCCACTAGACTATAGCTTACAACAATGAAAGTGAACGGACCAAGTTGCAAGCTTTGTTTGGGTAGCCACATGGCATGTTTGGGGCATGCATGGAGTACACATACATGATAGGTAGAGCTGCCAGATGTGTGCCCTGGGCCACACACTTGCTAGTATGTGCCAGATTACCCTACCTAAGCAGCCCTATTTGGGCATACCAAGATTATAATCACACATGGTGTCCATGAGGCATATCCAGACCTCCCCGCCCACATTTGTGTGTACTCAATGCACCCCCCAAGTATGCCATGTGGCTACCCAAACCAACCTTTCAACTTGGTCCGATGACTTCACCATTTAGGTTCTATGGGGCTGTGGGCAAGGACTTGAAGTCTAAGCTGCATTTTGTGCCTCCCTCCCCTGACCCTAAAAACCTCAAACAGAAGGAGAGCTCTGAAACCTTCAGGTCAGAGCACTTCATTGAGATGATGAAAAATCTACATTAGGAGATCCAGACCTATACAGCTGGGAGGAGGGGGGGTGGCTACAAGCTCATCATGGATCATGCCAAGCAACACTTCTCCAAGGACAGCAGGCCTGCCTTGGATAAGATGGGTGTGGAGGTGGTTAAGGATTACCCAGCACAATCCTGGGACTTGACCATCATTGAGAATGTATGGGGCATCCTCCAAGGCAAGATGTGTAGGAAGAATGCTAAGAGTGGACCTAACTGGAGGAAACTGATAGAGGCTGCATGGGCCAGCATTGAGCTCAAGTCTATCAATGCCCTTCATGCTGTATTCCAAGAGAGGTTGAAATTGGTGCACAGTGAGGATGGAAAGTGGTGCTCCCACCACTAAGTATGACTGCTTTCAGATGTTGGGGTCTAGGTCTAGTGTGGCTCTAGTGTCACATAGAATACTGAGATGAATGGGCATGCCATAAGTGGCATGATGAGCAAGGACTTGTTGTTGCTTGGGATGATAATAGTGACTCTTTAGTCCCAACTGCATGGCATGCACAACCTTGTCAATAAATATAAGAGTTGGGATTTTATGAGAATATTGATAACTATGTGTTGCAAGACACTGTCCATGTTCATGATCCCTCCCTTTGAAATTTGCCTCCCATCTCCACCAATGACCCAATAAGGAAGACTGCCATTCTGCAACACTCCAAGTACATGTTGGTATGTTCTTTGAAAGTGACAGTCAACAAGATTGACAAGATTTGTGTAATACAATACAATAATACCATACCTTCAAGGGCATGGGTAGGTCCATCTCTTAGGCTGGACCAGGATTACCCGTATTTCTATTTAATTTTGTATATTCTGTGTGAAGAAGGATACATCCCCTTGGATATGGTTTGCAGTTAGGACCTTTTACAAGTAATTTAATGTCGTGTTGCATGTCCATCCTTCTGTAAGCTGAGCCTTCTCTCCCCATGCCCCAAATGGAATGTAAATAGGCTATTGACATTGCACACACGCCACTAGACTATAGCTTACAACAATGAAAGTGAACGGACCAAGTTGCAAGCTTTGTTTGGGTAGCCACATGGCATGTTTGGGGCATGCATGGAGTACACATACATGATAGGTAGAGCTGCCAGATGTGTGCCCTGGGCCACACACTTGCTAGTATGTGCCAGATTACCCTACCTAAGCAGCCCTATTTGGGCATACCAAGATTATAATCACACATGGTGTCCATGAGGCATATCCAGACCTCCCCGCCCACATTTGTGTGTACTCAATGCACCCCCCAAGTATGCCATGTGGCTACCCAAACCAACCTTTCAACTTGGTCCGATGACTTCACCATTTAGGTTCTATGGGGCTGTGGGCAAGGACTTGAAGTCTAAGCTGCATTTTGTGCCTCCCTCCCCTGACCCTAAAAACCTCAAACAGAAGGAGAGCTCTGAAACCTTCAGGTCAGAGCACTTCATTGAGATGATGAAAAATCTACATTAGGAGATCCAGACCTATACAGCTGGGAGGAGGGGGGGTGGCTACAAGCTCATCATGGATCATGCCAAGCAACACTTCTCCAAGGACAGCAGGCCTGCCTTGGATAAGATGGGTGTGGAGGTGGTTAAGGATTACCCAGCACAATCCTGGGACTTGACCATCATTGAGAATGTATGGGGCATCCTCCAAGGCAAGATGTGTAGGAAGAATGCTAAGAGTGGACCTAACTGGAGGAAACTGATAGAGGCTGCATGGGCCAGCATTGAGCTCAAGTCTATCAATGCCCTTCATGCTGTATTCCAAGAGAGGTTGAAATTGGTGCACAGTGAGGATGGAAAGTGGTGCTCCCACCACTAAGTATGACTGCTTTCAGATGTTGGGGTCTAGGTCTAGTGTGGCTCTAGTGTCACATAGAATACTGAGATGAATGGGCATGCCATAAGTGGCATGATGAGCAAGGACTTGTTGTTGCTTGGGATGATAATAGTGACTCTTTAGTCCCAACTGCATGGCATGCACAACCTTGTCAATAAATATAAGAGTTGGGATTTTATGAGAATATTGATAACTATGTGTTGCAAGACACTGTCCATGTTCATGATCCCTCCCTTTGAAATTTGCCTCCCATCTCCACCAATGACCCAATAAGGAAGACTGCCATTCTGCAACACTCCAAGTACATGTTGGTATGTTCTTTGAAAGTGACAGTCAACAAGATTGACAAGATTTGTGTAATACAATACAATAATACCATACCTTCAAGGGCATGGGTAGGTCCATCTCTTAGGCTGGACCAGGATTACCCGTATTTCTATTTAATTTTGTATATTCTGTGTGAAGAAGGATACATCCCCTTGGATATGGTTTGCAGTTAGGACCTTTTACAAGTAATTTAATGTCGTGTTGCATGTCCATCCTTCTGTAAGCTGAGCCTTCTCTCCCCATGCCCCAAATGGAATGTAAATAGGCTATTGACATTGCACACACGCCACTAGACTATAGCTTACAACAATGAAAGTGAACGGACCAAGTTGCAAGCTTTGTTTGGGTAGCCACATGGCATGTTTGGGGCATGCATGGAGTACACATACATGATAGGTAGAGCTGCCAGATGTGTGCCCTGGGCCACACACTTGCTAGTATGTGCCAGATTACCCTACCTAAGCAGCCCTATTTGGGCATACCAAGATTATAATCACACATGGTGTCCATGAGGCATATCCAGACCTCCCCGCCCACATTTGTGTGTACTCAATGCACCCCCCAAGTATGCCATGTGGCTACCCAAACCAACCTTTCAACTTGGTCCGATGACTTCGCCGATCACTCGGGGAAGTAGACAGATCGCTAAATGCGTACGAGCGCAGCGGAATGCACGCGGAACGCACGCGGGGTCCGCGATTAGTCATAGTCCTTTAATGACCTGGCACTTCTGACTCTAGCGGTAAGCCCTATACCCGCGTCGTGTGTAGCTCAGAATCCTGAGACATTTCGCCAACATTTCGCCGAGGCGGATTGTCGTCGAAATGTCACAGACTTCTGAGATATTTCGACGGCATCTCGCCACGCACGGCGGCTTGTGCACGGTAATGAGGCGAAATGTTCGATCTTCTATGACTTTTCGCCTGTACTTCGCTTGCAGGGCGGTTTGGGCACGGTGGTCGGAGAGGTCACATTTTCAGGAATATTATCCAGGAGCATTTCTCAATTACATCAGGATTCGAGAAGATAGATTACATACTTAATAAACTACCGTACGCATCCATTAACTTATTGATCTACCTATATATCTATGTAAGCATCCTCACACATGTACATCCGCTACATCCCATATATTTCCTCTATATCCATTAACCATAGATAGACAGCGAGCAAAAGACTACGAGCAGCCAAATTGCTGGCTGGAGCCATGTAGCTAATTAAGTTCAAGTACAAGTATATAGGCAGCCTGCAGGCAGCTATCCATTTGTCTACTCATGAAGACATACGCCCATATATCCACTAAGTAGAAACGTCCAAGCAAAGCTATACATCTATATATCTTCGCTGATTCTATAATATATTTACATGTTCGGCAATTATAGTTCCTTCGTGGCAGCAATCTTCATCGCAGCTGTAGCATTTCCATCCATCCTCTTGCCCTGCAAGACATGCAGAGCAGGGCAGGCGTTAGAGGGCAAAGAGGGGCAAGGATAATGGTAAGGGGCAGGACGACAGTAATGAACAAGGGAGGGCGGGCGTTAGAGAGCAAAGAGGGGCAGGGGTAATGGCAAGGGACAGGACGACAGTGATGAGCAGAGCAGGGCATGCAATAAAGAGCAAAGAGGGGCAGGGATAATGGCAAGGGGCAAGACACCAGAGATGAGCAGAGCAGGGTAGGTGTCAGGGAGTAAGGAGGGGCTGGGATAATGGCAAGGGGAGAGACGAAAGTAATGAGCAGAGCAGGGTACGTGTTAGGGAGTAAGGAGGGACAGGGATAATGGCAAGAGGCAAGACGGCAGTGATGAACAAGGCAGGGCATGCGATAGAGAGCAAAGAGAGGCAGGATAATGGCAAGGGGCAGGACGACAGTGATGAACAAGGGAGGGCAGGCGTTAGAGAGCAAAGAGGGGCAGGGACAATGGCAAGGGGCAAGATGACAGTGATGAGCAGAGCAAGATAGGCGTTAGAGAGTAAGGAGGGACAGGGATAATGGCAAGGGGCAAGACGGCAGTGATGATCAAGGCATGGCATGCGATAGAGAGCAAAGATGGGCAGGGATAATGGCAAGCGGCAGGACGACAGTGATGAATAAGGGAGGGCAGGCATTAGAGAGCAAAGAGAGGCAGGGATAATGGCAAGGGGCAAGATGACAGTGATGAGCAGAGCAGGGTAGGTGTTAGGGAGTAAGGAGGGGCAGGGATAATGGCAAGGGGCAAGACGGCAGTGATGAACAAGGCAGGGCATGCGATAGAGAGCAAAGAGGGGCAGGGATAATGGCAAGCGGCAGGACGACAGTGATGAATAAGCGAGGGCAGGCCTTAGAGAGCATAGAGAGGCAGGGATAATGGCAACGGGAGAGACGACAGTGATAAGCAGAGCAGGGTAGGTGTTAGGGAGTAAGGAGGGGCAGGGATAATGGCAAGAGGCAAGACGGCAGTGATGAACAAGGCAGGGCATGCGATAGAGATCAAAGAGGGGCAGGGATAATGGCAAGGGCAGGATGACAGTGATGAACAAGGCAGGGCATGCAATAGAGAGCAAAGAGGGGCAGGGATAATGGCAAGGGGCAGGATGACAGTGATGAGCAGAGCAGGGTTGGTGTTAGAGAGCAAAGAGAGGCAGGGATAATGGCAAGGGGCAAGATGACAGTGATGAGCAGAGCAGGGTAGGTGTTAGGGAGTAAAGAGGGGCAGGAATAATGGCAAGAGTCAAGACGGCAGTGATGAACAAGGCAGGGCATGCGATAGAGATCAAAGAGGGGCAGGGATAATGGCAAGGGCAGGATGACAGTGATGAACAAGGCAGGGCATGAAATAGAGAGCAAAGAGGGGCAGGGATAATGGCAAGGGGCAGGATGACAGTGATGAGCAGAGCAGGGTAGGTGTTAGGGAGTAAGGAGGGGCAGGGATAATGGCAAGAGGCAAGGTACGACGGCAGTGATGAACAAGGCAGGGCATGCAATAGAGAGCAAAGAGAGGCAGGGGTAATGGCAAGGGGCAGGACGACAGTGATGAACAAGGGAGGGCAGACGTTAGAGAGCAAAGAGAGGCAGGGATAATGGCAACGGGAGAGACGGCAGTGATTAGCAGAGCAGGGTAGGTGTTAGGGAGTAAAGAGGGGCAGGGATAATGGCAAGAGGCAAGACGGCAGTGATGAACAAGGCAGGAGAGAACGTTAGAGAGCAATGAAGGGCAGGGAGCACAGATAGGGGCAGGATGGTGATTAGCAGAGCATGGCCTGCGTTACAGAGCAATGAAGGGCAGGGAGGACGGCAAGGGGCAGGACAGTGACGTGCAGAGCAGGGTATGCGCTAGAGATCAATGGAGGGCAGGACATAGACAGAAGCATATTACAGATGCAGTTACAGAGACGATGACAAAGACAATGACACAAACATAGACAGATGTACGTGGGCATTACCTATGCATGAATCAAGACACAATTCCCTATGCCACACTTCTGTTGCGAAACCGCACCTACAAGCAAGCTTCAGTTATCACTTATTTTGTTGTCTAGCAGCCTCGTGTGACAGTGGAACATCAGAACTGGGAGGGAAGACAGAGCAATGGTCCCTGCAAATACAGAATGCAGGCATAGTTAAATTATGTAGCACCCTTTACTTCATTTTTGATGATAGGTTAAACCCTCTTCTCCTGTGTCAACAATGGCCAAGCGCTCAAGCAGACAGATAGGCAAGTAAACATGCGTGCAACAGACAGGAACGCAGGCAGGCAACCAAGCCACTTTTCCATGGGCTGAACAATCTATGCCTAGCACCTCCAAGCTGCAGTCACCATCCAGATAGTCAGCCAATCAGTCACTAGGGAGGAAGATAGAAAGGCAGGCATACAGACAGGCATGCACGTAAGGAGGCATGCAAGCAGGTGGACACTATTTAGGCATGTGATCAAGTCAGAATTCCCTAGGCCACATTGTTGTGAAACCCTACCTACAAGCAACCTTCAGACCGCTTCCACACAGAGCATGGGTCCCTGCAAAAAAGAAGGGCGGGCATAGTTACATATATTGACACTCTTTGTGTTGTTTTTTGCGTATTGGTTGGGAGATCCCCCTGGAAGTACAACCTGCCTCAAGCTTAGGTACCTGAACCTCAGGTCCTACCCCAGCCTTGCATTGACCACACTTGCCTGAGTTTACCATGCAGAATGGATCCGAAAGACCCAATCATAAAGACAAGGTTGGACTGTCACCCAACACCCAGCAAAGCAAGGAGAACCAGTCTCCACCACAACGCAAGAGGCAACGTTCCAAGACTACCACAACCACTACGAGTGAACCCAATGTGAAGATGCATGCCATGGACATGGGTATAGTGCGTCAGCCAAATATAAACAGTGCTGCCACCATCTATCATGCAGGGTCTCAAGGGATAACTGCCACGCATGATCTCCTGATACAATGCTCAAGGGCACCATGCAGCCAGGGCAGTGCATGATCCCACTAGAGTGTAAGGCCCCATGTCCTTTCAAGCTCTACTCAGGCCCAGGAGAGAACAGGTGGAAGTATGACTCACATAAGAGTTGGGAGCAAGTTGTCCCAGCATCCTACTTTGCACAGAGCCAACTAATCATGCTACCATCCCAAGCTGAAGCCATGCTCCTGGGACAGTACACTCCACATACCACCATATTTGACCGTGTCCAGAGCAACGTCGGGTGGGCTGCCGAGATGCTGCAATTTATGCAGCTTATTCATGCGGTGGCAGTACAGCAGCGCCGACCGGGCTTCCTGGTTGAGGAGTTGACGACGACAGGGCCGCTGGCTGCAAGATACCATGCATCCAGCAGATGCACTGACAACCTACACAGGTCTAGCATAGACGGATCGGTTGCGAGAATTAGCGGAACCGATGTAAGGGAATTTGTGTAGGAGATAGGACGAGAGCATTGGTCAAATTTCAAAAAAAATCTGACGCACTACCCCGCACTTGTCCATGCGGAAGGCGGCAGAGGGCGTTGCGCAGTAATCTGAAAAGAAAGCTGGAACGAGGTAACAAAGCAGGACGCCAAAAATATCAAGTAGCAACGATCACATGCGTTGGGCGAGGGAGGGAAGAATATTATGTAGGAGTACGAGAGGTAGAATGAAGGTTGGCGTGGCTTACCTTGGCCATATTGCAAAGGCTCTAATCGTACGGCTATTTCGCCATGTCGCGTCCAATCCGCCTTGGCCAACTGGTTGGAAACAAGCTGTAAATGTACGTGAAAGGCTGGTGAAAGGACACCCTGCGAAAACATCTATCAAAATTAGTAAGAGCACTGACAGGTCATCGCAAGTCACACTAATATTTCAGTGTGACTTAGGCTTTCATCACAGTGATTAAAATCGTCCTGGTTTCGCCCTACAACAGCGCCATTTTCGACGCATGCAGCGAAAGCACATCGGTGACTTCGGGTGTCCATTTTCCCGAATGAAAGCTATTCGCCAACAAGCAGTTCGCGCTAGTATTTCGTTGCCTAATTGTTCACCCTATCTCGGAATCGCTGGCAGAGCTTCGCAGGTTCGCAATAATGACCCCTCGAAAAGGTTGCTAACAGACCCTCGAGCGACAGAAAGCTGCGTACCCCTTCGCGTATTACAACTCAGTAGTTAACGTGCGATCGAGGAGTTATTGGTCACGCTTCAGTCTACGATAAGTTCTGGGTGTCTGTCGGGATCGCTGGTTTGCGGTGAGCCGAGACATTTCGTCCACTGTACGCCTACATTTATCTGTAGTTCCGCTGCAAATCGTGTCTTTCGCCTACATTTAGCGAAATTGTCACTTCCCCGAGTGATTTAAACGCCGCATCCCGGTTATAGATCACCAAGCGGGGCCGGCCCGAGTGCCGATCTCACGCGACCACCTAGCCTGGCCTTAGACATGAAGAAAACTGAGAGGGTAGAGGACACGCTCAGCCTAGGTTGTGCAGAAATGGTGCGGTATGGCAGATGAAATTCGCCAGAAACGTCGATGGGGTTGGTTACAAGCGGAACCATACGGGTAATCCTGGTACGCCCTATACGTATCTGGCGGAGGCGACTATCGGTTATCAATCCGACAGTAATACGATCGGACTACTACACTAAGTTAAAGTTTTTTGGGGGTGCTTTTTTGGTAACAAGTAAGGCTGCTTGTAGAATCCCGAAGGGGACGAGGGGCACTAGGTTGCTCTACCAAGAAACCTGGTTCCTTTCCTTTAAAAAGCTCTGAGGGGGGGCAAAGATGGACAGCATATTTGGTTAGCAGAGGCGCGGCTTGATGACTGAATGGCATGGGGCAGTAGCAAAGTAATCAGAAGTAGGAAGATAGGAATAGAAAATGAAGTGTTGCGTGTTGAGGAGCGGGGAGAGAATCTGGTTGACAGACAGGCAGTACACGAGCAGGGAAGAAGAACAAGAAGATCAACAAGGACAAGAAGAAAAAGAAGTAGACGTAGAAGAAGAAGAAATCAGGAAACCCGTCAGGAATAGGAAGATATTCTACGACTTGTGTCGATGATGACAATTACATTTATCCTGGTGCCTGCTGGACTCCAACTGTGCCCGCGGCCTGACGGAGTCAAATGAATGGGGGACGCCGACCGATGCCGACTGATTATGATGCCAACCCAACCTGGCACGACACCCATTATCTCCCGCCCCCCTTACCTGGCTTGGGGAACCTTGGTCCTTCAGGACCAATTCATCTCCCCACTCGCAATTCCGCGTTTCATGGAGCTCAACCTGCGCAAGCGCGGCCATTGGACACATATTCCTATTGCCCAACTCAAGCGCACGAGCCTCGCAGATTGAAAGTTGACGCGTAAATTCTCTGGCACTACAAAAACTTGAAAACTTAGATTCGATCTGAGCTGCTCGACAGGGGACTCACATCTGCAACTAAGAGCTCGCCATCTGTACAAAGAGACGAGGACGATAGCGGATCGCTCTCGCGCCTGGCTGCAAGAAAATAGGCGCAAGTGCTTTCCTGCCATGGAGCTAGAGTTTGACTTCGACTACTAAGCAAAAGGGCCAAATGATCATCCCAGCATTTCACTTAAATTTGAATGGTAAGTCCCTGAATTTACTTCGATTGTACCACCCCTGAGTCCCCTGTTACATGCTGTTCAAGGATGGCCTAGCAGAGTCATGGCTTGTCATTGGTTGGACTGGGTGTATGGGTGTGTCAGAGTTGAGGATTTCAGGTCATGTGGGTTGGTCTCTGTGTGTGTGTGTGTGTGTGTGTGGGGGGGGGGGGGGGGGAAGAGGGTAGCGTTGAGGATTCCAGGTCCTGTAGGTTGGCCTGTGTGTATGTGAGTATGTGTGTAGAGTTGAGGGTCCTTCAGGGTCCTTGGCATTGCAGGAATCAGCTAGAATTCCGAAATATTGATTTGATAAGAATGGAATGGCGTGTGAATGTGTATTGTGCATGTGTATTGTGAATGTTAATTTGTGTTGTGAAATGGTGTGTGAATGTTTTAATTTGGGTTGTTAATGGTGTTTGGAATGTTTAATTTGTAGTTGTGAATGTGTGTTGTGAATGTAATTGGGTTGTGAATGGGATGTTGTGAATGTTAATTTGTGTGTGTGAAGGGAGTCTGTGTTGTGAATGTGTGTATGAAGGTGTTGTTGTGAATGTGTGTTTGTTGAATGTATTTGTGTTGTGAATGTTGTTGTGAAGGTGGTGGTGAATGTTAATTGTGTGTGAATGTGTGTTGTGAATGTTAATTTGTGTGTGAATGTGTGTTGTGAATGTTAATTTGTGTTGTGAATGTGTGTTGTGAATGTAAATTTGTTGTGAATGTGTGTTGTGAATGTGTGTTGTGAATGTTAATTTGTGTTGTGAATGTGTGTTGTGAATGTGAATTTGTGTATGGAAGTGTGTGTTTGAGGTTAATTTGTTGTTGTGAAGTGTGTGGAATGGTATGGTGTTTTGTTGGAATCGTTGTGTGTCTTGTGATGTTAATTTGCTGTGAATGGGCTTGGGGTGAATGTTATTTGTGTTGTGAATGTGTCGTGTGTGAATGTAATTGGTGTGGTGATGTGTGTGAAGTGTGTTGTGAATGTTAAGTGTGTTGTGAATGTGTGGGTTGTGAACGTGTGTTGTGAGTCTAATTGTGTGTGAATGAAGTGTCAGCGGTGAATGAGTGTTGTGAATTTGTTAATTGTGTTGTGGAATGTGTGTTGTGAATGTGTGTTGTGAATGTGTGTTGTGAATGTTAATTTGTGCTGTGAATGTGTGTTGTGAATGTTAATTTGTGTTGTGAATGTGTGTTGTGAATGTTAATTTGTGCTGTGAATGTGTGTTGTGAATGTTAATTTGTGTTGTGAATGTGTGTTGTGAATGTTAATTTGTGTTGTGAATGTGTGTTGTGAATGTTAATTTGTGTTGTGAATGTGTGTTGTGAATGTTAATTTGTGTTGTGAATGTGTGTTGTGAATGTTAATTTGTGTTGTGAATGTGTGTTGTGAATGTTAATTTGTGTTGTGAATGTGTGTTGTGAATGTGTGTTGTGAATGTTAATTTGTGTTGTGAATGTGTGTTGTGAATGTGTGTTGTGAATGTTAATTTGTGTTGTGAATGTGTGTTGTGAATGTTAATTTGTGTTGTGAATGTGACTGTTCGTGAACTGTAATTTGGTTGTGATGTGTGGTGAATGTTAATTTGTGAGTGAATGTGTGTGTGAATGTAATTTGTGCTGGAATGTGTGTTGGGAATGTTAATTGTGTTGTGAAAGGGTGGATGCTGCGTTGAATGCGTTGTGAATGTAATTGTGTTTGTGAAAGTGTGTTGTGAATGTTAATTTGTGTTGTGAATGTGTGGTGTGAATGTTAATTTGTGTTGTGAATGTGTGTTGTGAATGTTAATTTGTGTTGTGAATGTGTGTTTTGAATGTTAATTTGTGTTGTGAATTTGTGTTGTGAATGTTAAGTTGTGTTGTGAATGTGAATTTGCATTGTGAATGTGTGTTGTGTTGTGAATGTGAATGTGTATTGTAAATGTGAATGTGTGTTGTGAATGTTAATTTGTGTTGTGAATGTTAATTTGTGTTGTGTATGTGAATGTGTATTGTGTTGTGAATGTGAATGTTTATTTTAAGTGTGAATGTGTGTTGTGTTGTGAATGTGAATGTGAATGTGTCATGTGAATGTGAATTGTGAATGTGAATGAGTATTGTGAATGTGTATGTTAATGTGTCATGTGAATGTGAATGTGAAGGTGCAGGTGATTGTGAATGTGAATGTGTCATGTGAATGATAATGTGTCATGTGTATTGTGAATGTGTATTGTGTTGTGAATATTAATGTGTATTGTGAATGTGAAATGTGAATGTGAATGTGAATGTGTATTGTGAATGTGTATTGTTCATGTATATTTTGTTGTGAATGTGTATTGTATTGTGCATGTGTATTGTTCATGTATATTTTGTTGTGAATGTGTATTGTATTGTGCATGTGTATTGTTCATGTATATTTTGTTGTAATTGTGTATTGTATTGTGCATGTGTATTGTTCATGTATATTTTGTTGTAAATGTGTATTGTATTGTGCATGTGTATTGTTCATGTATATTTTGTTGTGAATGTGTATTGTATTGTGCATGTGTATTGTTCATGTATATTTTGTTGTGAATGTGTATTGTATTGTGCATGTGTATTGTTCATGTATATTTTGTTGTGAATGTGTATTGTATTGTGCATGTGTATTGTTCATGTACATTTTGTTGTAAATGTGTATTGTATTGTGCATGTTAATGTGTCATGTGAACGTGAATGTGTATTGTGAATGTGTAGTTGGCTGGCAAGATTAGGCACTTCCTGAAACCCTCTGTGCGCTAGCCCTAACAACGTTTCTGGGTTGTGCACATGACCCCTGCACACCACAAGGGGTAGAAACTGTTTCCATGCTTAATTGGGTCATGGTGCATTCGAGAAGGCGAGAAATAAATGGTACCAGGGTTGTTCGGGGCGAGTGATGATTGGTACGCCTTATAACGAGGCTGGCTAGGTTGGGCACTTCATGGAACCATTCGTGTGCTAGCTCTAACAACTCTCCTGGGTAGCACACATGAACCCCGCACACCACAAGTGGTAGAAACTGTTTCCATGCTTAATTGGGTCGTGGTGCATTCACCATCCCTTGAATAAATAAACAAATTAATCAGTAAATAGTTCGCTTTATTACAAGGCCTGAGGAGGCCAGCCCGTTCGCTTGCACTGGGGCCAACCACCAATAGGGTGTGGTGTGTGTGCGCGTGTATGGGGGGCTGTCATCCCCCTGATTTGCTTCGTCCAGAGCAATTCCCACATCCCCACATCTACAGTATCCCACAGGCCACAGCCGAACAGCCACACAGACCGCATCCGTGCCCACATTCCACCCAGGCCCAAATGCCACCCAGCCACCGCCGTCCCAAATGCCACACACCACACAGGGTCCACGAGCCGAAGAGAGCCACCAAACAACACAGCCAGACAGCACACAGGCCCCAAGGCCCACCAAGCCCACACACCACAGCCACATACGCCCACACCAGACATTCCCACGTAACACACATCCACACGGGTTCCCAATGTGACAATCCGCAAAGTCCTACAGTCCTACGAGGCCCACGCAACACAGGCCCACAGGGCCCACAGGTCCACAGCCACACGCACCACATGACGCAACACGCCCACTTCTCACCACATCACCACCAGCCACACCAGGCCAACACCACACAGGACCACAGGCCCACAGCACACGGTGCCCACGGCCACATGGCCCACACGCCCACAGACACACCACGCCCACAGTCCCACAACCACAAAAGCACCCACAGCCACACATGCACACAGCACACAAAGTCCACATTCCACAGCACACAGCACCACAAAGGGCGGCCACACATTCCACAGCCTACAAGTCCCACACATTTCACATCCACACAGGACCACATCCACACACGGCCCACGCCCACACAGCCCACATTCCACACATCCACACATTTCCAAAACGTGCCCCACAGTTCCCACTCCAACATTATCCCCACACATCCACACATTCCCACATTCCCACATTCCCACATCCACACATTGACACATTCCCACATCCGCATATACCACAAGCCCACAACACGCCCACCATCCGAAGCAATCCAACGCATTCCCACAGCCACAACAGCCACCCAGCACACAAGCCCAAGAGGCCAAGCCAGACTAGGCCAGCCAGACAAGACCATACCTAGACCAGACCATACCAGACAGACAGACCAGACAAAGAATTCCATACAAATCCAGTACAATGCCAGGGGAGAATGCCCATTTAATTCCCATGACAATGCCAGACAAGGCCATAAAACAATTCAATACCAGTCCATGACAATGCCAAACAATTCAGCAAGTCCAACCAATTCCATACAATTCCATACAATTCCATGACAGTCCATACAAGGCCAGACAAGGGCCAGACAAGTAAAGACAAGGTCCAGGCAAGGCCCCGGGGACATAGGCCAGGCAAGTCATTCCACGGTCCAGCAATGCCAGACAAGTTTCCATACCAATCCAGACAGGCCGAGACAGGCCAGAACAAGGCCAGACAATGGCAAGCGCAAGGCCAGACAAGGCCTACAAGCCACGCAAGGCCAGAACAAGGGCCAGGCAAGGCCAGGACAAGTGCCAGACACGGCCAGACAGGCAGAAAAGGCCAGGACAAGGCCAGACAATCAACAAGGCCAGGGCAGCGCCAGACAAGGCCATGCCAAGTCCAGGACAAGGCCAGGCAAGGCCAGACAAAGGCCAGGAAGGCCCAGACAAGGCCAGACAAGGCGCGAAAGCAAGCAAGTCAAGACAAAGGCCAGTCAAGGCCCGACAAGTCCGGCAAGGCCAGTCAAGCCAGACAAGGCCAGGCAATTCCAGACAATATGCCAGACAAGTCCCAGGACCAAGGCCAGACAATTCCATACAATTCCATACGATCCATTAAAAGTCAATTACAAGGAAGTGCAAGGCAAGAACAGAGACATGGAACGAGGCCATACAAGTGCCGAAAATGGGTCCATACCCAAGCCAGACGCAGCAATGAAAAAGTCAGGCAAGGCATGAAAATGCATAACAAGGCAGTACAAGGCCAGACATTCCAACAATTCCAGACAACTTACATACAAGACCAAAACCAGAAAACAATAACACTATAACCAAGAACACAGAAAAAATTCTTAATCACATAGCCTCTATTACCCCTAATAAATACCAATCAACAGACCTCATATCTGTCTTTATGCCTATTGTAGTTCGAAAGAACATGCCAAATATCATAAAAGTCATGTTAGCGTTGCTAAGCACTCCGTACTGCCACAGAGAAGATCCTTGTAGTTGTTGTACTTTTCCTTGCACTGCCTCTCTTTACTACCACATGCAACTTTCTTGTATTTTTTGTACTTTTCCTTGTGCTGCCTCTCCTAACTTCCACATATAACTTCCTTGTATTACCTCTCCTTACTGTCACAGAGAACTTTTTTCTAGTTACTGTACTTTTCCTTGTACTGCCTCTCCTTACTGCCACTGCCTCTCCTTACTGCTACAGAGAACTTCCTTCTATTTGTTGTACATTTCCTTGTACTGCCTCTCTTTACTGCCACATGGAACTTCCTTCTAGTTGTACTTTTCCTTGTACTGCCTTATTGCCTCTCCTTACTGCCACAGAGAACTCCCTTCTAGTTGTTTTACTTTTTCTTGTACTGCCCCTCCTTACTGCCACTGCCTCTCCTTACTACCATAGAGAAGATCCAGCGGGGGCAAGCCACCATCGGAAAGTACGATGGCAAGCACCCAGCCCTCACCTGCGCCACGGTGGCAGGGAAGATCTTCATGCACAACCCTCACGCCAACACACATGGCATGAACGATGCGAACATCAAGTACCTCAACATCAACAAGCAGATCACAGCGGTGGTAGCTGGCGTATTGACCAAAGGCCCAGATGCCAGGGATGTACTGCTCGTGGGGACCCCCAGTAACCTCCAGTGCTACGATGTGGACAGCAACAGGGACCTGTTCTTCAAAGATGCAACTGATGGTGTGAACGTGTGCCTCGTAGGCCAGTTCGGCCAGTTCCTAGATTCCCCCATGGCCATCATCGGGGGTAACTGCTCTATCCAAGGTTACGACAGCAGCGGGGGTGAAAAGTTCTGGACCGTGACTGGAGACAACGTGTCAGCCATGACACTGTGTGATGTGGATGGAGACGGCCGTCCTGAGCTGCTGGTTGGCTCTAACGACTTCGACATTCGAGTGTTTCAGAATGAAGATGTCGTGGCTGAAGTTTCCGAGGCAGACTGCTTTGTTGCACTGTGTCCGGTCTTCCAATCTAAGTAGGTCAACAAAGTTCGGTCAAAAGTTTCTCAGGTAGACAACTTTGTTGTATTGTGTCCGGTCTTCCAATCCAAGTAGGTTAAGACGTTTCCGAGGCAAACTCATTTGTTGCACCTTGTCCAGTTTTCCAATCTAATTAGGTCAAAGCATTTTGGTCGAAAGTTTCTCAGGTAGACTGCTTTGTTGCATTGTGTCCGGTCTTCCAATCCAAGTAGGTTAAGAAATTTCGAGGCAAACTGCTATGTTTCTCTTCGTCCAGTCTTCGAAATCTAAGTAGGTTGAGGCTGAAGTTTCCGAGGCAGACTGCTTTGTTGGGCTGTGTCCGGTCTCACAATCCAAGTAGGTAATCATATTTTCAGGGGCAGACTGCTTTGTTGCACTGTGTCTGGTCTTCCAGTCTAAGACAATTTAATTTAATTAGAAGAAAAAAATCGAATTCCTATTAATTTATTCATTTAAATTAAATTTAATGTATTTTATGTATGAGATAAATGAAATTCAATTTAACAGGATTCCTATCCTTGCCCTTCATGCCAGCTTTGAGATGCTCTTGCTAGCTTCAGGTTTGGCCCAAGGATGGGGGGGAAAGGAGCTGCATAGAAGCTGCTACGTGTAGCCCCCCCCCCCCCCCCACCACACACACACACACAAAGTGTGATGTTGATGGTCCAATGTCCTCTTCCAGTTTTAGTTTTCGACGTCGCATCGCCACTGCGTCGCCATTCCATCGTTGCTTGGCGACGCATGAACCCACCGGAACCCCCTGGGCTCTGCGCTCCGCAATGCGATGGCGTCGCAACAGTCTTGAACTCAAGCTAGAGTAACCCAAGTAGCTACTTATCCTTGCCTACATAAACCTGAAATAATTAACACTATCCCTTTCCTCTTGGTACAGGTTTGGATATGCCCACAATTTCCTTCTCCCCTCACCTCCCCCCCCCCCCCCCCACACACACACCCCCCACACACACACCCACACACACACAAACTGTCCTTTTCTTTTTGGCACAGGTTCGGATATGCCCACAATTTCCTTCTCTCCTCACCTCCCCCACCCCCACCCCACCCCCACCCCACCCCAAACACACACACGCACATACACAAAAACACACTGTCCCTTTCCTCTTCGCACAGGTTTGGATATGCGCTCGCTAATGGCACCATCGGTGTGTATGATCGCCTTGACCGAATCTGGCGAGTTAAGAGCAAGCACTCTGTTTGTGCGATCAATAGCTACGACCTTGATGGAGGTGAGTGCGCTGGTAGACCCCGCCCCATCCCCCCTCTCCACACATGCCAACTTCACCACCACCGTCACGCTGACAGATTCACACACACCCTACCTCACACATACCCTCCCTGACCTCCCCCCCCACCCCTCCCCCTCTGCTCCCCCCCTGACCCCCCCCCTGACCTCCCCCTTCCACACACACACACACATACATACCCCCCTGACTTCCCCCCCCACCGTGCGTGGGCTCGCCCACCTGCCCCCGGCCCCCCACCCCAAAACACACACAAACAACACAAACACATACCCACTGCCCTCCCTTATAACCCCCCCTATATCCCCCCCCCCCCCCCCCCCCCCCCCCCCCCCCCCCCCCCCCCCCCACACACACCACACCAACCACACACACCAACCACACACCCCCCTCACCCTCCACCCCCCAAACACACACCCTCCCACCCTGACTCCCTCTAATCTAATACCCTCCTACCCCCCCCCCAACCCACACACAACCCACACCCCACACACCACAACCCCCCCACCCCCCCACCACACACACCCTCCACCCCCCCCCACACACATACCCCCTCCTTGCCCTCCCTTCTACACGCCCCCCCCCCCCACCCACCCACCCCCACCCACCCCCCCCCCCACCCCACACACCACACCCTCCACCCTCCCCCCCCCACACCCCCCATCCCCCCCCCCCCCTGACATTCCTTCTCCCCTCCACCCCCAAACACCCCCACCACCCCCCACACACCCCCCCCTGCCCTCCCTGCTCCCCCCCCCTACCCCACCCCCCCCCCCCCCCCCCCCCCCCCCCCTCCCCCCCCACCCCCACCACCCCGCCCCCCTCCCCCCCCAACACCCACCCATACCCACCCTTACATTCCTTCTCCCTCTCTCCCCCCCCCCCCCCCCCACCACACCCACCCCACCCCCTACCCCCCTGACCTCCCTCTGCTGCCCCCCCCCCCCACCCCCCACCCCCCCCACCCACATACCCCCCCCCCTTCCCTCCCTTCTCCCCCCCCCCCCCCCCTGCTACCTCCCCCTTCTCCCCCCCCCCCCCCCCCCCCCCCTCCTTCCCCACACCCACTCACCCCCCCCCCCCCCCCTCCACCCCCACCCACCCTCCCCCCCCTTACCTCCCGCTCCCCCCCCCCCCCCCCCCCCTCCACCCCCACCCCCCCACACCCCCCTCCCCCCCCCCCCCCCCCCCCCTCCCCCCCCCCCTGCCCTCCCTGCTGCCACCCCCCCCTCCACCCCCCCCCCCCCCCCCCCACCTCCCCCCCCACACACCACATACCCCCCATTTGACCTCCCTTCTACCACCCCCTCCCCCCCCCCCCCCCTCCACCCCCACCCCCCCCCACCCTCCACCCCCCCCCCCCCCACGCCTCCCCCCCTGCCCTCCCTGCTCTCCTGCTCCCACCCCCCACCCCCCCCCCTCCCCCCCCCCCACTCCCCCCACACCCCACACCCTCCATCCCCCCACCCCCCCCTCTCCCCCCCCTGCCCTCCTTCTACCCCCCCCCCTCCCTCCCCCACACCCCCACCCCCCAACCCTCCCCCCCCAACCCCACCCCTCCCCCCCCTGACCTCCTTCTCCCCCCCCCCCCCCCCCCACCCCGGCCCCCCCCCCCCCCCCCCTCCACCCCCCACACCCCCACCCCACCCCCACCCCTCCCCCCCCCCCACACACCCACCTACCCCCCCTGACCTCCCTCTCCCCCCCCCCCCCCAACCCCCCCCCCCCCCCCCCCCCCTCCCCCCCCCCCCCCCACCCACCCCCCCCCCCCCCCCCCCCCACACACCCCTCCCCCTCCACCACCCCCCCACCACACCCCTCCCCCCCCTGCCCTCCCTTCCTCTTCTCCCCGCCCCCCCCACACCACCCCACCCCCCACACCCCACACCCCCCACCCACCCCCCACCCTCCACCCCCCTCCCTCCCCCCCCCCCCCCCCCCCTCTCCCCCCTGACCTCCCTTCTCCCACCCCCCCCCCCCCCCCCCCCCCCCACCCCCACCACCCCACACACACACCCCACCCACCACCCCCCACCCTCCCCCCCCCACCCCCCCCCTCCCCCCCCCCCTGACCCTTCCTTCTCTCCCCTCCACCCCCTCACCCACACCAACACCCACACCTCCCCACCCTGCCCTCCCTGCTCACCCACCCCCCCCCCCACCCCCCCTCCGCCCCCCACACCACACAACCCCCCCCCTCCCCCCCCCACCGCCCCCCTCCCCACCCCTTCAAAAAAACCATTCCTTCTCCCCCCCCCTCTATTCCTTCTCCCCTCCCCCTCTCCCCCCCACCCCCACAACACACACCCCACCCCGCCACATCCCCCCACCCTGCCGCCTCCCTGCTTCCCTTGCTTCCCCCCCCCCCCAACCACCCCCCCACCCCCCCCCCCCTCCCCACCCTGACCTCCCTGCTCCCCTCCCCCCCGCCCCCCTCCCCCCCCCACACCCCCACCCCCCACCCCCCTCCCCCCCAAACCCACCCTCCCCACCCTTCCCTCCCTTCTACCAACCCCACCCCCCCCCCCCCCCCCTCCCCCCCCACACCACACACACACCCCACACCCCCTCCACCCCCCCCCCCCCATCCCCCCCTGCCCTCCTGCTGCCCCCCCCCCCCCTCCCCCCCCCCCCACCCCCCCCCCCCCCTCCCCCCCCACACACACACCTACCCCCTCTGCCACCTCCCATGCTCCCCCCCCCCCCCCCCCCCTCCCAACCCACAACCCCCCCCCTCCCCCCCCCCCCTCACACATACCCCCCCTGCCCTCCCTTCTCCCCCCCCACCCTCCACCCCCCCCCCCCCCCCCCCCCCCCTCCCTCCCCACCCCACCCCCCCTCCCACCCTGACCGCCCTTCTCCCCCCCCCCCCTCCACCCCCCCCCACCCCCCCCCCCCCCTCCCCCCCCCACCCCCCCCATACCCACCCTGCCCTCCTGCTCCACCCCCCCCCCCCCCCCCCCCCCCCCCCTCCCCAACCCACCAACCCAGACACACCACCCTTACTACCCCCCCCCCCCCCCCCACATACCCCCCCCCCTGACCCACCCTGCCACCCCCCCCCACTCCACACGCCCCCTCCCCCCACCCCCCCCCCCCCCTCCTCCCCCACCACCCCCCCTACCCCCCCTTACCCCCCCTGCTCCCCCCCCCCCCCCCCCCCTCCACCCACACCCACACACACACACCCTCCCTCCCCCACCACACACCCCACCCTACCCCTCTCCCTTCTGCCCCATCTAACCCCCCCCCCCCCCCCTCCACACACACCAACAACGCCCCACACCCACCCTCTCTCCACCCCCACCCCACACCTACCCACCCTGCCCTCCCTGCTACCCTACACCCCCCCGCTACCCCCCCCCCCCCCCCCCCCCCCCCCCCCCCTCCCCACCACCCCCCACATCCCCCCCACCCTCCCATCCCAAACCCCCCCCTCCCCCCTCTGCCCATCCCTGCTCCCCTCCCACCCCACCCCCCCCCTCCCCACACCCCCCCCCCACCCACCCCCACATCCCCCCCCCCCCCCCCCCCACCCCCCCTCCCCTCCCTTCTACCCCCCCCCCCCCCCTCCCACCTCCCCCCCACAGACCCACACCCCTCTCCTCCCCCCCACCACACCCCTCCCCACCCTGCCCCCCCTGCTACCCCCCCCCTCCACACACCCCCCCCACCCACCCCATCCCTCCCCACCCCCACCCCTCCCCCCCTGCCCTCCCTGCTCCACCCTACTACCCCCCCCTGCTAACCCCCCCCCCCCCTCCCCCTCCCACCCCCCCCGCCCCCGCACACCCTCCCGCCCTCCCCCAACCCCCCCAACCCCCCCTGCCCTCCCGCTCCACCCCCCCCCCCCCTCCCCCCCCCCCCCCCCCTCCCCCCCCCCCCCACACCCCCCCCTCCCCCCCCCCCCCCCCATCCCCCCCTTGCCCCTCCTTTCTCCCGCCTCCCCCCCCCCCCCCCCCCCCTCCCCCCCCCCCCTCCACACCCCCCCCCCCAGCACACACCTCCACCGCCCCCCCCCCCACCTCCTCCCCCCTGCCCTCCCTGCTCCCCCCCCTCCCACCACCCGTCTACCCCCCCCCCCCCCCACCCCCCCCCCCTCCCCTCCCCTCCCCCCCACCGCCCTCCCCCCCCACACACCCCCACTCCCCCCCCCTTGCCCTCCCTGCTCCCAGCTCATCTACCCCCCCACCCCCCCCCCCTCCCCCCCCCCCCCCACCCCCCCCCCCTCCCCCCCCCAACACACCCCTACCCACCCTTCCTCCCTGCTCCCCCCCCCCCCCACCCCCCCCCCCCCCCCCCTACCCCACACCACACCCCCCCCCACACTCTCCCCCACCGCCCCAACACACCATACCCCCCCTGACCTCCCTGCTACCCCCCCCCCCCCCCCCCTCCTCCCACCACCCCCCCCCCCCTGTCTCCCCCCCCCCCCCCCCCCCCTCCCCACCCCCCCCACCCCCACACCCACCTTTCCCCCCCCCCCACCCCCCTACCCACCCTTACCTCCCCTGCTCCCCCCCCCCCCCCCCCCCCCTGCTACCCCCCCCCCCCCCCCCCCTCCCCCCCCCACCCACACACCCACACCCCTCCACCCCCCCCCCACACCTCTACCCCCCTGCACCTCCTCACCCCACCTCTACTTCAGACGGAGTCCCTGAGCTCATCAGCGGCTGGAGTAACGGCAGGGTAGGTGCCTCCCACTGTTTGGTATGTGCCACGCGTCGCCATTCTGTCGCTGCATGGCAACGCATGGGTCAGGCTAAACTAGTCAGAAATGACCCCCCCCCCCCCCCCCACACACACACACACACACACAAAAAAACCAGGATCCGCTCTTGGTGCTCCGTGCGGTTTGGGGGGCAGTGCCTACTGGGGTCGCACCAAGACGCTCAATTTGCGACGTGTCGCACGGAAAATAAACGGTGTTGGCACAGTGATTTTTTTTCAAATCTGAAAGTGGGGTTTTTCTAGCTTTATGGTTCAAGACCATCTCCAGGGACAGCGTTTTAGTGCTTTTTATAGCTTTTTGGGGCCATTTGAGGCACAATTTTTTTGTTTACTTTTTTAGAGCGATAATTTCTCCAAAACGGGGTCAAAACTAGCGATCGCTATATATAGCGGAAAAAAGATCCCTGTGTTGGCGGCGCATTCGTTCATGTTTATGATTAAGAAATAAAGAATATGGGGAGACCGTGATGAATCAAGAAATAAATAGTACGTCTTATTACAAGGTGTGAGATTGAGGGAGCCAGCCCCATTGCTTTCACTGGGGCCAACCACAATTGTTTTGAACATGCGACTTACCGCAAAAAAGCCATGACCAATCGTAGAAAACGTGACCGGTCGCGAAAATATCATGACCTATCGCAAAAAAGCCATGACCAATCGTAGAAAACGTGACCGGTCGCGAAAATATCATGACCTATCGCAAAAAAGCCATGACCAATCGTAGAAAACGTGACCGGTCGCGAAAATATCATGACCTATCGCAAAAAACCCACGACCTTTCGCAAAACAAACGTGAGTTATCGAAGACTAGTGTGAATAACTTTTGGGGACAAATATCTTATTGTACTGTTCACTGAATATAGCATGAGGCATACTACTATACCAATATTATATGTAGCAGATGATCGATAGGTGCTGTGGTAGAGTAGTATGATTTTTTTATTATCATTTTATTGTATTGTATTATTGCAAGCCTTAGATATGTCAGAAGGCTTTTGTCAGCTATGACAGCCACTGCTTTTTTTATGTATTTATATATGTTATATTATTTATTCTTGTAAGCCTTCAAAATGTACAGAAGGCTTTTATCAGCCTTGACAGCTACTGTCTTTTTTATATATTTCAATATGTTATATTATTTTAGTATTATAAGCCTTGAAAATGAACAGAAGGATTTGATCAGCCATGACAGCGACTCCTTTTTAAATATATTTATATATGTGATATTATTGTATTATTGCAAGCCCTAGAAATGTCAGAAGGATTCGATCAGCCTTGACAGCCACTCCTTTTTTTATATATTTATATATGTTATATTATTTTATTATTAAAAGCCTTAGATACGTCTGAAGGATTTTATCAGCCTCGACAGCCGCTCCTTTTTTTTTGCGACTTGTATCTTTGAATGTTCTAGTCGTATCTCTAATCAACTTGTATATCTGATTCCGCGTGGGTTCATTTCTCGTCTAGGGTTTTCTCTCTGACCTGCTACTGCTTGCTCCGCTGAATGGCTATAAGTAAGAGAATGTGTATGAGGACCATCGATATATAAGAGCATTGTGTGTACACCGGTGTTGAAGGCTAAATAATGATAACGCCTGGTGGGGCGTGGTGTTAAGGGAACCCGTCGTACGTGGGTAGGGAGCGGTCTTCTACCTCAACTGGTCAAGCTACCATCGCGGTTGACAATGACCTGCAACGCCAAGAGCGACCGAAGGGGGAATCAAACCCCCGACTCTTCATCCTCAGAGGGATTTGGTCTACCACTAGACCAATGTATATCACTGAAAGGTATTGAAGGCTTGCATTGTTTTATTTTATGTATCTCATCTCTGTTGAGATATATAATTTTATTTTATTTATATATATTATTTAATATTATTTTGTGTGAGTTATTTTATTATATTATTATGAGCCTTCGAAAGATACAGAAGGCTTTGATCAGCCTGTACAGCCTCTCCTTTTTTATGCGATGCATCGCCATTTCGTCGCTGCATGGCGACGCATGGGTCCGGCGAAAGTAGTCAGAAATGCACCCCCCTGACCCCCCCGGGCTCCGCACATCGCACTGGGTTCGCACCGAGTCGCTCAATTTGCGTCGCATGTTTTTGTTTCTCGGACCTGACCCTGCTTGCTCCTTTCATATGGAGGTCAGGGGAGCTTCCAACTGCATGTAGAGCCTCTGCTGCAATTCCCTCGTCTACAAATCCTCCCCCCGTCCCCAAGCACAAGCCACACATCATGCACCCCCAGCAACACCAACCATGTGCAACAGTGTACCAAACGGCTCTGACCTGCCCCTTGCTTGCTCCTTTCAGATGGAGGTCAGGAGAGCTGAGAATGGCGAAGTGGTGTATCGTGATACCCTTGGTTGCGCTGTTAGTGCTGTGCTGACAGCAGATTACAGGAATGACGGGATGCAGCAAGCCATTGTGTGTGGACTAGAGGGAGAGGTGAGGGGGATGAAGTTGGGGTGGCTGTTTCAGTGTGTGGGTGGAGAGGGTTGGTAGGTGAGGGGGATGGTATGCAGCAAGGCATTGTGTGTGGACTAGCGGGAGAGGCGAGGGGGATGAAGTTGGGGTGGCTGTTACAGTGTGTGGGTGGAGAGGGTTGGTAGGTGAGGGGGATGGTATGCAGCAAGGCATAGTGTGTGGATTAGAGGGAGAGGTGAGGGCCCAGTTTGGGTGGCTATTTCAGTGTGTGGGTGGAGAGGGTAGGTAGGTGAGGGAGGTGGAGTTCAAGGGGGTGGGATGGATACACGGATGAATGCACTGATGGATGGATGGATGGATGGATACACAGATACACGGATATATGAATAGTTGGATATACCCCTCACCCCCACCATAATCTCCCCCAACCCAACCCAACCCAACCCAACCCAACCCAACCCAACCCAACCCAACCCAACCCAACCCAACCCAACCCATCCAACCCAACCCACCCAACCCAACCCAACCCAACCCAACCCAACCCAACCCAACCCAAACGCCCAACCGGTAACAGATTCAGGGCTACCTGCCTGAAGGCACATCTGCTCCCCCCTTGGAGATATACCATACCCCCCCCCCCCCCCGAACCTCCTACCCCCCTCCACCCACCATACCCCCCCGCCCCCCCCTAACGCCCAACCCCTAACAGATTCGGGGCTACCTGCCTGAAGACACATCCGCCCCCCCGCTGGAGATGGACTATTCAGCACAGCAGGCTCTCATCTCAGAACTAGCCCAACGGAAACAAGAGCTGATGTACGAGCTCGCCTCCTACCAGAAAACAAAGAACACTGAAGGCACACAGGCAAGTTCAATGCTTCATACCAAAACACAACGAATCCTGAGGGGTCACAGGCATGCATGATATGTCTTACCAAAATACACAGAAAACTAATCGCCGTTGTCGAAATGTAATGTGCACCATGCTGGCCTCCTACCAGACCACAAAGAACACTGAGGGCACACAGGCAAGTACGATGCTTCCTACCAAGACACAAAGAACTATACTGACTGTTGTTTGTCAAAATGTCATGGGTTCATTGCTACTATGCTCGCGTCCTACCAAAACACAAAGAATACTGAGGGCTCACAGGCAAGTACCCCCCCCCCCCCCCCCCCCCCCCCCCCTCTACCCCTCTACCCTCCATATTTCTACCCCTCAACCCCACTACCCCGCTTACCTACTACCCCTCTACCCCTGAACGCTTCTACCCCCTCTCCCCCACTCCCCCTCTTCCCCTCTGCCACTCTACACTTCTGCCCCTCTACCCCACCCCAAGTAACAACAAGGCTATGAACCATCAAAATTGCAGCAGAGTACTGTAACAATACTCAGGGCAACGTTTGGCTTTTAAATTGAGGTTCTTAGTGCTCTTATACTAAGGAACCGGCATATCACATGATGTTGGCCAAAGGCGAGTATGATTCCATATGATATCATGCAGACTGCATCATATGATTTCCTATTGCCGTTCACTAACCATGTGTAGTAAAAGAAACAGTGCCTGGCCTGGCTTGGCTTTCCTGTCTGGCTTGGCTTGCCTTCCTGTCTGTCTTGGCTCTTGAGCCTGTCTGGGCTTGGCTTGGCCTGGCTTTGCTTTCCTGTCTGTCTTGGTTCTTAAGCCTGGCTTGGCTTGGCTTGGCTTGGCCTGGCTAGGCTTTCCTGTCTGGCTTGGCACGGCTTTCCTGTCTGTCTAGGCTCTTGAGCCTGTCTGGGCTTGGCTTGGCCTGGCTTTGCTTTCCTGTCTGGCTTGGCTTGGCTTTCCTGTTTGTCTTGGCTCTTGAGCCTGTCTGGGCTTGGCTTGGCCTGGCTTGGCTTTCCTGTTTGTCTTGGCTCTTGAGCCTGGCTGGGCTGGGCTTGGCCTGGCTTGGCTTTCCTGTCTGTCTAGGCTCTTGAGCCTGTCTGGGCTTGGCTTGGCCTGGCTTAGTTTTCCTGTCTGGCTTGGCTTGGCTTTCCTGTTTGTCTTGGCTCTTGAGCCTGGCTGGGCTTGGCTTGGCCTGGCTTGGCTTTCCTGTCTGTCTAGGCTCTTGAGCCTGTCTGGGCTTGGCTTGGCCTGGCTTGGTTTTCCTGTCTGGCTTGGCTTGGCTTTCCTGTTTGTCTTGGCTCTTGAGCCTGTCTGGGCTTGGCTTGGCCTGGCCTGGCTTGGCTTTCCTGTCTGCCTTGGCTTGGCTTGGCTTTCCTTTCTGGCTTGGCTTTCCTGTCTGGCTTGGCCTGACTTGGCTTTTGGGCTAGTCTAGCTTGGCTTTCCTCCCTGCCTTGGCTTTCCTTTCTGCCTTGGCTTTCCTCCCTGGTTTGGATTTCCTCCCTGGCTTGGCTTTCCTCCCTTGTTTGGATTTCCTCCCTGGCTTGGCTTTCCTCCCTGGTTTGGATTTCCTCCCTGGCTTGGCTTTCCTCCCTGGCTTGGCTTTCCTCCCTGGTTTGGCTTTCCTCCCTGGCTTGGCTTTCCTCCCTGGTTTGGATTTCCTTTCTGCCTTTGCTTTCCTCCTTGTTTGGCTTTCCTCCCTGGCTTGGCTTTCCTGCCTGGCTTGGATTTTCTCCTATTTGGCATTTCTGTCTGGCTTGGCTTTCCTGTCTAGCTTGGCTTTCCTTTCTGCCTTGGCTTGGTTTTCCTGTCAGGCTTGGCTTGGCTTTCCTCCCTGGCTTGACTTTCCTTTCTGCCTTGGCTTGGTTTTCCTGCCAGGCTTGGCTTGGCTTTCCTGTCTAGCTTGGCTTTCCTCCCAGGCTTGGCTTTCCAGTCTGGCTTTGCTTTTGGCATACTGGTGATTCAGATGTCCGATATGTGCATTTTTAGACTAGTATGATGGATCCTGCCAACAGCATCCCAGCTTTTCTTTTTAAGCCCTTCCTATACGGTTGGGCAAGTCCCTTAAGCCTATTTGGCCTACTTGGCCTATTTGGCCTACCCCCGGACTGTAACATACATACATACATACATACATACATACATACATACATACATACATGCATACATACATACATACATACATACATACATACATACATACAGCATCCCAGCCCATGCGCTTGTAGATTCTCTCATCACCATCAACTAGGCGTCGTACTCAAGCAACCTTGTTCTCAAATTCAAATTCAAATTCAAATTATCTCATCGCCATGAACAAGACCTCGTCCTCATGCGATATTGTCCTAAAATTCAAATTCAAATTCTGCCATTGCCATCAGTAAGACCTCGTTCTCAAGCAACCTTGTTCTCAAATTCAAATTCAAATTCAAATTATCTCATCGCCATGAACAAGACCTCATCCTCTTGCAACCTTGTCCTCAAATTCAAATTCAAATTCTGTCATTGCCATCAGTATGACGTCGTCTTCATGCAACCTTGTCCTCAAATTCAAATTCAAGTTCAAATTCAGGTTCACTTTCTGTCATCGCCATCAGTGAGACCTCGTCCTCATGCAACCTTGTCCTCAAATTAAAATTCAAATTCAAATTCTAGCATCGCCATCAGCAAGACCTCGTCTTCATGCAACCTTGTCCTCAAATTCAAATTCAAGTTCAAATTCAGGTTCACTTTCTGTCATCGCCATCAGTGAGACCTCGTCCTCATGCAACCTTGTCCTCAAATTAAAATTCAAATTCAAATTCTAGCATCGCCATCAGCAAGACCTCGTCTTCATGCAACCTTGTCCTCAAATTCAAATTCAAATTCAAGTTCTGTCATCGCCTTCAACAAGGCTTCGTCCTCATGCAACCTTATCCTCCAATTCAAATTCAAATTCAAATTCCGTCATCGCCATCAGCAAGACCTGGTCCTCATGCAACCTTGTCCTCAAATTCAATTTCAATTTCAAATTGAAATTCTGTCTTTGCCATCAACATGACTTTGTCCTCTTGCAACCTTGTCCTCAAATTCAAATTGAAATTCTGTCATCGCCATCAACAAGACCCCCCCCCCCCTGCTCCAACCATATATTTTTGTCTCCTTTATGCCTGACCTCTTTCCATTCCCGTGTTGCTGTGCAGGCTGTCCCCCCCCCCACACCCCACACACACTCCCACGCAGGCTGTCAGCACAGACACCACCACACCACCACCACAACCCGCACCTAACCATAACCCCCCCCCCCCAACCCCCCCAACCTTCCAACCCACCCCCCCAACACCACCCCACACACACTCCCACTTAGGCTGTCAGCACTGACACCACCACACCACCACCACAACCCGCCCCCTACCATACCCCCCGCCCCCACCCACCCACCCCAACCTCCTAACCCCATACCCCCCTCATACCCCCCAACACAACACAACACAACACAACACAACACAACACCCTAACCCAACCCAACCAACCCAACCCAACCCACCCAACCCAACCCAACCCAACCCAACCACCTAACCTAACCCAACCCAACCCCCACCTCTTACCCCCATACCCCCCCCCCCCCCCCACACACACACACACCACCCAAACTCCTACCCCCTCCACCAAAAAGCCCACCCACACACACAGCTGTCAGAACTGACACCATCACACCAGGGCAACCGCCACACACCACGATCCTCTCCCCCCTCACCCCTCACCCCTCACCCCTCACCCCTCACCCCACCCCACCATACCCCCCCCCCCAACCCAACCCAACCCAACCCCCCTCCCAACCTCCTAACCCCCTCCAATCCCTCATCCTCCTACCACACACATACACACACACACGAGCACACACGCAGGCAGTGAGCAATGACATCATCCCAGCCATACGCGTGTTAATTCTTTCATCGCCCTCAACAATACCTCATTCCCTCCCCTCCCCCCCACCCCTCATCCCCCAGCCCCCCCCTCCACAAACACACACACACCGCAGGCAGTGACCAATGACATCATCCCAGCCAACGCGTGTGTGGTTTTCTTTCATCGCTATCAACAATAACTCATCCTCCCCCCCCCCCCCCCCCCCCCCCCCCCCCCTCTTCACACACACAACATACACACACGCAGGCAGTGAGCAATGACATCATCCCAGCCAATACGCGTGTTAATATCTTTCATCGCCCTCAACAATACCTCATTCCCCCCTCCCCCCCACCCCCCCATCCCCCATCCCCCCCTCCACAAACACACCACACACGCAGGCAGTGAGCAATGGACATCATCCCAGCGAACACACGTGTGGATTCTTTCATCGCTATCACAAGAACTCATCCTCCCCCCCCCCCCCCCCCCCCCCCCCCTTCACACACACAAACACAACACACACCACGCAGCAGTGAGCAACGACATCATCCCAGCGAACACACGTGTGGATTCTTTCATCGCTATCAACAAGAACTCATTCCCCCCTCCCCCCCACCCCCCCCACATCCCCCATCCCCCCCTCCACAAACACACACACACACGCAGGCAGTGACCAATGACATCATCCCAGCAAACACGCGTGTTAATTCTTTCATCGCCCTTCAACAATACCTCATTCCCCCCCCCCCCCCCCCCCCCCCCCCTCCACATACACACACACACACGCAGGCAGTGAGCAATGACACATCCCAGCGAACACACGTGTGGATTCTTTCATCACCATCAACAAGACCACATCCTCGTGCGACCTTGTCCTGAAAACCAACAACGACGCATGCGTCATCAGAGGGGTGGTCCTTTTCGGGGAGTTCTTGTTCGAGCAGGAGTCACTCTTCACGTTCCCCAAGGCAAGCTGACTTTTATTATTTATTATTTGTGTGTAAATATTATTATTTATTTATGCGTCATTAGAGGGGTCGTCCTTTTCAGGGACTTCTTGTCGGAGCAAGAGTCGCTCTTCACGCTCCCCAAGGTGAGCATGTTTTGTATTTACAATGTATGTCTACTTCAATTATAGAAGTAGTATCTTTTCGGGGAGTTCTTGTTGGAGCAGGAGTCACTCTTCACATTCCCCAAGGCAAGCTGAGTTGTTTTATTTATGTGTAATTATTATTATTATTATCTATTTATGTGTAATTATTATTATTATTTATTTATGTGTAATTATTATTATTATTTATTTATGTGTAATTATTATTATTATTTATTTATGTGTAGTAATTATTATTATTTATTTATGTGTAATTATTATTATTTATTTATGTGTAATTATTATTATTATTTATTTATGTGTAATTATTATTATTATTTATTTATGTGTAATTATTATTATTATTATTATGTGTAATTATTATATATTTATTTATGTGTAATTATTATTATTATTTATATATGTGTAGTAATTATTATTATTTATTTATGTGTAATGATTATTATTATTTATTTATGTGTAAGTATTATTATTATTTATTTATGTGTAATGATTATTATTATTTACTTATGTGTAATTATTATTATTATTTATTTATGCGTCATCGGAGGGGTCGTCCTTTTCAGGGACTTCTTGTTGGAGCAGGAGTCACTCTTCACGTTCCCCAAGGCTAGCTGACTTGTATTATTTATTATTTGTGTGTAAATATTATTATTTATTTATGCGTCATCAGAGGGGTGGTCCTTTTCAGGGACTTCTTGTTGGAGCAGGAGTCACTCTTCACGTTCCCCAAGGCTAGCTGACATGTTTTATTCATTATGTATGTATGTATGTATGCTTTTATTATTAAAGTAGCACCTTTTGGGGGATTTCTTGTTGGAGCAGGAGTCACTCTTCACGTCCCCCAAGGCTAGCTGACATGTTTTATTCATTATGTATGTATGTATGTATGTATGTATGTATGTATGCTTTTATTATTAAAGTAGCACCTTTTGGGGGATTTCTTGTTGGAGCAGGAGTCACTCTTCACGTCCCCCAAGGCTAGCTGACATGTTTTATTCATTATGTATGTATGTATGTATGTATGTATGTATGTATGTATGTATGCTTTTATTATTAAAGTAGCACCTTTTGGGGGATTTCTTGTTGGAGCAGGAGTCACTCTTCACGTCCCCCAAGGCTAGCTGACATGTTTTATTCATTATGTATGTATGTATGTATGTATGCTTTTATTATTAAAGTAGCACCTTTTGGGGGATTTCTTGTTGGAGCAGGAGTCACTCTTCACGTTCCCCAAGGCGAGAAGACTTGTATTATATATGTTAACATATTATTACTTATCCCCCCCCCCCCCCCCCCCACACACACACACACACACACACACACACCCCACACACACACCTAACCCTGCCCTATTCCACACACTCTGTCCAGAACCCTGGTGTAAGCCTGACAGTCCCTCTGCACTCCCCCCCCCCCACCACACACACACACACACACACACACACACACACACACACACACGCACACACACACTTGCAGCACCCCACCCACCTCACCGACACACACCTAACCCTGCCCTATGCCACACACTCTGTCCAGAACCCTGATGTTAGCCTGACCGTCCCTCTGCGGCCCCCCAAAGATGTGAACATCCTCATCATGATCAAGGTCTTGGTTGGCCAGAGGGCAAGTTCAAGCTTCCATGTGTTTGAGCTGGAAATCGAGCTCCCTAGGTTCACCATGTACGCTGCTGTGGACAAAGGAGCAGTTCCGGAGCCACAGTCGAAGGTCAGCTTCACGTAAGTCGAACCAGAGCTCTTTTTCGTTTCAGAAAGGGGGGCGGCCAAAACAGGGTCCCAGGTAGCGATCGCTACTGGCTAATACCTCTACCACCACTACCACCACTACCACCACTACCACCACTACCACCACTACCACCACTACCACCACCACCACCACCACCACGAATACCTCTACCACCACTACCACCACTACCACCACTACCACCACTACCACCACCACCACCACCACCACCCACGAATACCTCTACCACCACTACCACCACCACCACCACCACTACCACCACCACCACCACCACGAATACCTCTACCACCACTACCACCACTACCACCACCACCACCACCACCACGAATACCTCTACCACCACTACCACCACTACCACCACACCACCACCAACGAATACCTCTACCACCACTACCACCACTAACCACCACCACCACCACCAACCACCACCACCACCACCCACCACGAATACCTCTCCACCACTACTAAGACCACCACCACTACACCACCACCGACCCCCACGGACACCACCACCACCAACCACCCACGAATTACCTCTACCACCCCTAAACCACCACTAACTACCCCTACCCACCACCACCACCCACAAATCCCTCTACCACCACTACTAACCACCGACCATACCACCCCCCCACTACCACCCACCACTCGCCACCACTAACCCACCAAGCCCCCGACCCACACCACCCACCAAGACACGTAACTACTCGACCACCAACTACTAACCACCACCACTACCACCACCACTACCACCACTAAACCACACCACCACCACTAACCACCAACACACCACCACCTCTCGCCCCACTCACCACCACTACGCCACAACCGACCCACTCCTACACCACCACTACCCACCACCAACACCACCACGAATACCTCTACCACCACTACTACCCCCACCACCTACCCCTCACCACCACCACCACCACTACCACCTACCACTACCCTACGAACCCCCCACTCACCACCCATAACCACCCCCAACCACCACCACCCCCAAGACGAATACCTTCTACCACCACTACCCCCAACTCCGCCCACTACCACCCACCCACTACCACTACCCGGCTCACCCCCCCACACCACCAGACCACACCAGCCACCTCTACCGACTCCCCACTGACGCACAACCACTACCATCAGCGAAAAATCCGCTCTTCTCCTACGGCTACTATCTACTATCCAGCTTCCTCATGACGTTTACGTTGCGTCAAGTTTACACCACAGGTGCACCATGAACTTTTATACTACCATTACGCTCACTTGTAAGGGGGGGGGGGGGGGGGGGGTGGGGGTGTTGTTGTGGGGGTAGTGGTGGTTTGTGGTGGTGTTTTGTTGGTGTATTGGTGGGGATTGAACGCAACAAGGCTTCTGTTGACAATGGAGCTGTCTGGAGCCACATCGATGTCAAGCTTCACTTAGTGGGCCAGAGCTGTTCTTGTTCAGAGGTTGTCTTCTGGTAGCAATCAGGGATTTGGTGTCTTAAAAGGTTGGGCTCCTGGTAGCGATTTGAGTAGGCCTAAGGGCCGGCCTGGGGGGTCGGGGGGCAGGGCCAAGATTCAAGTCTCATGGTGGCAGGGCCGGCCTGGGGGGGGCAGGGCGGGCCTGGGGGGGGGCAGGGCCAAGATTCAAGTCTCATGGTGGCAGACAGTATGGCCAAAACAGAGTCCCAGGTAGCGATTGCTACTGGTAGCGGAAAACCAACACAACCACCACCAATACCACTACAACCACTACAACCACCATTACCACCACAACCACCACTACAACCACTACCACCACCATTACCACCACAACCACCACTACAACTGCTACCACCACTACCACCAACACTACCACTACCACCATCACCACCAACGACACCACCACTACCACCACCACTACAACCACCACCAAAACTACCACCACTACTACAACCAGAACCATTACCACCACCACTACCACCACCACTACCACCACCACTACCACCCCACTACACAACCCCACTACAACCCTACACCAACTCCCCCCCAAACAACACCACCACCGAACCCACCACCACTAACACCACCACTACAACCTCCACCAAAACTACTACTACTACAACCAGAACCATTATCACCACCATTACCACCACCACTACCACTACAACCACCACTAGAACCACAACCACCACCAACAACAACAACACCCACCCCCTTGCTACCACCAGACCACTATCAACACCACCAACCTCCCCACCACTACTACAACTCAGAACATTATCACCACCGCAAACCAACCACCCCTATACCACTACAACCACCACTACAACCACCACTACAACCATTACTACAACCACCACTACAACCACTACCAACACCAACAACAACAACACCACCACCACCACTACAACCACCACCAAAACTACCACCACTACTACAACCAGAACCATTATCACCACCACTACCACCACCACTACCACCACAACCACCACTACAACCACTACCAACAACAACAACAACAACAACAACAACACTACAACCACCACCAAAACTACCACCACTACTACAACCAGAACCATTATCACCACATACCACCACCAAGGACCACCGATCTACACCACCCCACCACCCCCACTACAACACCTACTACGACCAACAACACCACCACCACCACTACAACCACCACCCCACACTACTATAAGCTACAACATAACCATTATCACTACACTAGATACCGACCACCACACACTACCATCGTACCGAGCCACCACAGCTCACACATCCCCCTCACCACCTTCACATGAATCATAAATCCCCCATCCCAGGGTTTGAAGAGCGCATTCCTTATCTCTCACCACACACCTTTCTCACAAGTACCACCACCACCACCACCACCACCACACACCTTTCTCACCACCACCAACACCACTACCACCAACACCAACACCAACACCAACACCACTAACAACAACAACAACATGATCGTTCAACTTCGCCTTCCCAGGGTCCAAGAGCGCATCCACCACTACCAACCACCACTACCTCTACCATCACTACCACCACTACCACCACCACTACCACCACTACCACCACTACTACCACCACAACCACTACTACTACCACCACCACTACCACCACTACCACCACCACTACCACCACTACCACCAAAACCACTACCACTACCACCACCACTACCACCACCAACTACCGACCCACCAACTACCACCACTAACCACCACACCCACCTACCGCTACACCACCACTTCCCCCACTACCACCACTACTACCACTACTACCACCAAACCACAACCACTACCACACCACTACCAAAACCCTACCACCGATCCACTACCACCCCTACCACCACTACTACCACACTAACTAACCACCCACCACTACCAACTTACCACTCAAAACCACCCCCCGCCTAACCACCACTACCACCACTACCCACCCCACCACCACCACCACTGCCACCCAACAACCACTCCCAACTACCACCAACCACGTACCACACCACTACCACCACTACTATACCACCCAAGCACCCCGCGCTCACCCCTACCACTACCACCACTACCGACCACCACTACCACCACTAACCGCCCCCACCACTCACCACACCAACACCCACTAACCAACAACACTTCTACGCAACCACCACTAAACCATCCACACTACCACCACCACACCACCACTACCCCCCTACCCCCAGCTACCACCTACCCTACCACTAACCACTCACCACTAGACCACTACCAATACCCACCAACAACCACCTCCCCACCAACCCCTCACCAACCCTCCCCACCACCAGCTAGCCCCACCACTACCACCACACCCCCCTTACCAACTAACACCACCACTACCACCACCACTACACCCCTATACTCACCAACCGACCAGCCATTACCGACTACTAACCACCCCACTACCACCACCACCCCTACCACCACCACTCCCACCACCACCACCCCCCCCACCCTCACCACCCTCCCACCACCACCACTACCACTACCACCACCACTACCACCACCACTACAACCACTACCACCACCACCACCATTACCACTACTACCACCACAAGAACAACAACGGCAACAACAACAACAACAACAACAACATGATCATTAAACTTTTCCTTTCAGGGTTCAAGAGCGCATCCCTTGTCTTCCACCACACATCTTTCTCACCACTACCACCACCACTACCACCACCACCACCTTCAACATCTTCATCCACCCTTACCTCCCCAGGGTTCAGGAGCGCATCCCTCGTCTAGCAAACTGGGCCGAGACGCTTCCACCACCACCACTACCACCACTACCACCACTACCACCACCACTACCACGGTCTCACATGTAAGAAGTTGCCAGGCAAGCCAGGCAACAGCACCACCACCACCACCACCATTACGACTACCACCATGACTGCCACCAATCAGCATGTTCACGAACACCACAACCACCACTACAATCACTACGACCATCACCACCTTCAACATTAGCATTCAAATCCCCCATCCCAGGGTTTGAAGAGCGCATTCCTCATCTCTCACCACACAACTTGCTCACAAGCACCACCACCACCACCACCACCACACACCTTTCTCACCACCACCACCAACAACAACACCACACACCTTGCTCTCTCACATCTCCATCCACCCTTGCCTCCCCAGGGTTCAGGAGCGCATCCCTTGTCTAGCAAACTGGGCCGAGACCCGTTTTACATGAAAGAAGCCAACAGGCAAGGCAGGAACCACCACCACCACCACCACTACCACCACCACCTTCAACATCTTCATCCACCCTTGCCTCCCCAGGGTTCAGGAGCGCATCCCTCGTCTAGCAAACTGGGCCGAGACCCGTTTTACATGCAAGAAGCCGACAGGCAAGGCAGGAACCACCACCACCACTACCACCGCCACCTTCAACATCTTCATCCACCCTTGCCTCCCCAGGGTTCAGGAGCGCATCCCTCGTCTAGCAAACTGGGCGGAGACCCGTTTTACATGCAAGAAGCCGACAGGCAAGGCAGCCACCAACGAGTTCGAGGCGCACTTTGTTTGCCTTAGAGACTCTCTCCCTCTCGTCATCAAATTTGGCACTGACAGCAACATCACACGGGTAAGGGCATCACTGTGTGTGGTGTGTGCGAGTGTGTGAGTGTGGTGTTGTGTGTGTGTGTGTGTGGGGGGGGGGGGGGGGGGGGGGGGGGGGGGGGGGGTGGGGGGGGGGGGGGCTCTACCAGAATTTGAGGGTCTAATCCCCCCCCCTCCCCTCCTATGCCAGCACCTGATCTTGCCTCTATATGTGCCTCTACCTCTCCTACTTTCTCCCTCTCTTCATCAAATTTGGGCACTGACAGCAACATCACACAGGTAAGGGCATCACTGTTGGTGTGTGTGAGTGTGTGTTAGTGAGAGTGTGTGTGTGTGTGGGGGGGGGGGGGGGGGGGGGGGGGGGGGGGGGAGGGGGGCTCTACTAGACTTTTTAGGGTTTATTTATTCCCCCCCCCCCCCTCCCCCCCCCTCTCATATACCAAGGACCTGATGTTGCCCCTCTCTATCTCCCTCTCCCTCTCCCTTCCTAATCTCACTATCCTCTCGCTTCATCATAATTGGACTGACAGCAACATCACACGGGAAGGGGCATCACGGTGTGTTGTGAGTGGGTGGGAGGGTGTGGGGGGGCTCTACCTACCAAATTGTGTGTATCCCCCCCCCCCCCCCCCCCCCCCCCCCCCCCCTCCCCCCCCCCCCCCCCCCCCCCCCCCCCCCCCCACCCCTCCCTCCCCCCCCCCCCCCCCCCCCCCCCCCCCCCCCCACCCCCCTCCTCCTCTAACCAGCCCCTGAATGTTTGCCTCTCCCTCTCCCATCTCCCTCTCCCTCTCCCTCCTCCTCCCCCTCTTCCCTCACCCCTCCCTTTCCCTCTCCCTTTCCCTCCCTCTCCCTCTCCCTCTCCCTCTCCCTCTCCCTCTCCCTCTCCCTCTCCCTCTCCTACTCCTACTCTTCATCAGAATTGGTACTGACAGCAACATCACACGGGTAAGGGCATCACTGTGTGGGTGTGGGTGGGGTGGGTGGGGTGGGGGGGCTCTACCAGAATTTGAGGGTCTAAGCCCCCTCCCCCCCCCCCTCGTATGTCAGGACTGATGTTGCCTCTCTATCTACCTCGACCTCTCTTCATCAGAATTGGTACTGACAGCAACATCACACGTGTAAGGGAATCACTGTGGGTGTGGGGGGGCTCTACCAAAATTTGATATAGACAGAGGGTTGAAGTGCATAGCCTTTGTCTTCTTGTAGTTTATGGAAATGCCTAGTCTTCCTGAGGTTGTCTCAAGACTGTTTAAGAGGGAGGAGAGACCATCTTTGGAGTAGGAGAGGAGGACTAGGTCATCAGCATACAGGAGGAAAGTGATGCAGTGGGCCGTAGTTTGGGTGTGGGGTCTAGAGTTGGCTGGAGTATTGAGCAGTCTATTCATGTATGGGGCAATTGGGAAGCCAAGGTGGATATCCTGTTGCGAGAAACTACTTCTAACCATCAATGGACAGGTTGAAGAGGAGGGGGGAGAGGGCACATCCTTGCCTCACTCCCGTTTTCATTTCAAACTTTCTGAATCTGTAACTCTGGATAAGGACCTCTCATGAGCATCCATCGTACATCTCTTTAACTAAGCTAACCCAGGGTACTACATGACGCACGCTACTGCGCGCTAGGGCGCAGGGTTTTGGTGCATGACTGTGGATTGGCGCAATTTTTTAAACCCCCTCTGGGCGCAGCGCGCAGATTTCCGTTGTCAGTTGCGTCAATAGCGCAGCCCCAAATGAGGCAGTTGCGTCAATAGCGCAGCCCCAAATGAGGCAGTTGCGTCAATAGCGCAGCCCCAAATGAGGCAGTTTCGTCAATAGCGCAGCCCCAAATGAGGCAGTTGCGTCAATAGCGCAGCCCCAAATGAGGCAGTTGCGTAAAAAGCAGATCCCAAAATAGTAGGGTGGCCCGGAGGGTACCCTGGAGGTCGGCCCAGGGTGTCGTGCTGTCTTTTTTCGTACAACTTATAATTTACATCGCCAGGAATGCCAATGGCTATGGTGCATACACATTCGCCCGCGCAAAACTTTTGTGGAATGAAATATAAACTTGCACCAGGGGGTCGTGTTATGCAGGGTACTTCCATTGACCAAATTGGCCAGCGCTACAGCACTTGAACAACAAAAAACTTCGCTTTGTAGTGCAAAAAGCGCAAAAATTGCTTGCTGCGCCTACAGGGGGTCGCAAAAAACTGCGCGAAACACGCAGTAGGGCTCAAAAAGGCAGCGCGCCTGCGCGCAAAAGCGCGTGCTTGGAAGTACCGTGGTCGTGTTATGTTTGTTAATTAGCAGTGGCAGCACAATCAGGGAACTTCCAAGCGCTCGCTTTTTTTTTCCACCCCCTTCAATGCCCTGTCACACCCTTGACTCAATGCTCATGAGGAGCATGACTTGAGCACTCATGTGCATGTCAGTTCGTGTTTGCTGGCTTTGAACCCTTTGTGTAACAGTGTGTGTGAGTATGTGTATCAGGGTACTTCCAAGTGCGCGCTTTTGCGCGCTGGCGCGCTGCCTTTTTGAGCCCCACCGCGCGTTTCGCGCAGTTTTTTGCATTTTTGCAACCCTCTGTGGGCGCAGCAAGCAATTTTTCGCTTTTTGCACTACAAAGCGCAGTTTTTTGTTTTTCAAGTGCGCTAAAGCGCTGGCAAATTTGGTCAATGGAAGTGCCCTGCAGCACAAGCAGGGGCTTACTCATCCGTACAATTTAATATTTGGGGGGTCAAGAATCAATATAGCACGACTGTCACGCACCATTATTTATTATTATTATATATTATGTCATTAGTTACAAAGAGTTACACATGAGTTATTGCATAATGCATCCCGCTTGACTTGGTTGCATTTGTGCAAATGGCATTATTATTAAACCTGGTGGCCTGTGAGGCTAATGAAGTTAATAGCTCACTGACTCCCCGAAGTTCCATGGAGGCAGGTGCAGCAATTCCGAGGCTACAGTTGCTACTGCGCAACCTGCAGGTACTAGTGCGAAACAGCAGATTTCCTTGCCAAGCACAATGAGCTGATGCAATGAGCTGTGAGAGGCACAGAGATGCGAATTTTCCCAGGGGAAATCGTAGACTAGCTCCAGGTCCTTAGATTGAGTCCACAGGAGAGGAGGGAAACGAAAAATGAAAACACCGTGTCCCTAGTCCGCAACCCCGAGATCCGTACGCAAAAAAGTGCCCTCCAAGGTAAGCCGGCCCCTGGGAGAATCGAACCCGGGTCGCTTAGATGTGAGGGAAGTCAGTTTAACCGGCTAATTTGACCCGGCACACAAAAAGAGGCTCACGGATCCATCGCATAGGTCGTAGGTGCCGACGAATGTCAAAATGAGAGGAGGACTAGGTCATCAGCATACAAGAGGAAGGTGATGCAGTGGGTCGTAGTCAGATTTCAGTTTTCAGTTGCGTCAAAAGCGCAGCCCAAAAGGAGGCAATTGCGTCAAAAGCGCAACCCAAAATGACACAAGTTCTGTGCAGCGTCGCCTGCGACGCTAAAAAATTGCGGAGAGAGATTGCGAGGGAGCAACAGGTGGCAACGGAAGCCAGTTAGTTACGAGACCGTTGGCTGACGTTTGAGGCTTCAGCGCGGTCAGACGGTCGGTCGGACGGACAAATGGGTAAACATGGGGGCTCCGGCCCCCTTGAAGAGGGGGCTCCGCCAAAAAATGCAGTACCCTGAAGCTATCTAGGTGAGGTTCTACCCCCCTGGTAGCCATCAGGGTCCACATTGCCTCCCTGTTGACACTGTCGAAGACCTTGCGGTAGTCCACAAATGCTGCAAAGAGCGAGGCCCGCCCTGCACTGGATAGTTCACAGATGCGCCTCATGGTGAAGAGCTGGTCAGCACAGCCCCTACCAGGGTACTACATTTTTTCAAATTGGTCAGCGCTTAAAGCGCACAAACGTCAATTTAGTCAGCGCTTTCTAGCACAAAAAGCGCAAAAACTGCGCGCTGCGCCCACAGGGGGTTGAAAAAACTGCGCGAAACGCGCAGTGGGGCTAAAAAAGATAGGGCGTAAACGCGCTGCCAAGCGCGCTTTACAGTACCCTGGCCCCTACTTGTTGAAACCAAATTATGCCTTGTGCAAAGTTGGCATGATGGTGCGATTGAGGCTGTCGATTAGCGCATTCGTGTAGACCTTGCTACATACCGACAGCGAGCTGATACCTTAGTTGTTATCTCGTGGGTGGTGTCTGGTTGGGGTGGCTGGGAGGGTGTGTGTGTAGTGGGGTAGGAGTCTGACGCCCGCCATGGTCTCTTGGGCGACGGTGGACTCCACATTCAATGTGCGCTCGCTGTGGGCGGCTAGGACATAGGCCCCTCTCTCTCTCTCCCTCTCCCTCTCCCTCTCCCTCTCCCTCTCCCTCTCCCTCCCCCTCTCCCTCTCCCTCTCCCTCTCCCTCACACAACACACATCCCTTCTCCCTCTCCCTCTCAAACCCCACACACGCTCTCTCTCCATTCCCTCCCCCTCTCTCTCCTCCTCTTCTCTCTTCTCCTCTCTCTCCTCTCTCTCTCTCTCTCTCTCTCTCTCTCTCTTCTCTCTCACAACCACACCACACAACACTCTCTTGCACCCTTATTGTTTCCCCACTGCCCCCACCCTGCAGGTGTCCATCCTCACCGACAACATGGATCTAGCAGGGGAGATGGTAACTGACATAACCAACTACTTGAATTTGAACGACCTGACCTCCAGTGCTGAATGCCCTGTTGCCATGGCTTTCCCCACTGCCCCCACCAGGGTACTACTAAGCGCGCGCGGCAGCGCTGCCTCTTTGAGCCCCTCTGCGTTTCGCGCAGTTTTTTCAACCCCCTGTGGGCGCAGCGCGCAGTTTTTGCGCTTTTTGCACTAAAAAGGGCAGACCAATTTGACGTTTTTGTGTTATAAGCGCTGACCAATTTGGCAAGAAGTAGTACCCTGCCCCCCAGCCTGCAGGTGTCCATCCTCACTGACAGCATGGACCTGGCAGGGGAGATGGGAACTGACATAACCAACTACTTGAATTTGAACGACCTGTCCTCCAGTGCTGAATATCCACTGCCCCAACCCTGCAGGTGTCCATCCTCACCGACAACATGGATCTAGCCGGGGAGATGGTCGATGACATAGTCCAATACTTGAATATACAAGACCTGTCCTCCAGTGCCGAATACCCTATTGCCATGGTTTCCTTCAAGGATGTGATGATGAAGGTTGGTTCTTTAGGGTTGGGGTTGCTTGGTAGGTTGGTGCTGGGTGGGCTGGGTGGGGAGTGCTTGGTTGGTTGGTGCTGGGTGGGGAGTGCTTGGTGGCTGGGTGGGGAGTGCTGGGTGGCTGGGTGGGAGTGCTGGGTGGGGAGGGGGGGCTGGCTGGGGTTGGTTGGCTGGCTGGGGAGTTGGCTGGCTGGGGGGAGGGGGGGGGGGGGGCTGGGGGGGGAGTGCTTGGTTGGCTGGTGCTGGGTGGGCTGGGGGGGGAGTGGGGTTGGGGGGGGGGGGGGGGGGGGGGGGGGTGGGGGGGGGGGTATTAGGGTGGGTGGGACCTGGTGGTGGTGCCGGACTGCCCGAGAGATGGAAAGGTGCGCAGTCTTTCTTTTCAGCTACGAGCAGCAGCTTCTGGGCAGCTCCCTGAGCCAGCCACTGGGCTAAGCCCTGAGATTTCGAGTTCTGGACAGCGGATTCTGTCAGCTTCCAGACACACTAGGTTTCATTAGCTTTGGCTGAATAGCCAGTCGGGGGAGCTGCCTAGAAGCTGCTGCTTTTAGCTAAAAAGAAAAACACCACTCAGGTGGAGGAGTATAATAATATTGTAGAATTAAATGATCACTGTAGCACGAACTCAGGGCCCCCGTCGGTTAAACAATTGTTTGGGGTTCAGTTCATCGGTGCCTTTTCTTTTTAAGCCCTTCCTATACGGTTGGGCAAGTCCCTTTAGCCTATTTGGCCTACCCCTGGACTGTAACATGCATACAGGAGTACAATGCAAGCGTCCTACTTCATCCCATTCACATGTTTGAAGGAACACAATCAGGCAATTCCATATTACTATTATTTTATTTGTTGGCATGATGTCCAGAAGTCCCCCTTGGCTCTGTCAAGCTGCAGGCACATTTGGAGTCCAGTAGGTCTCCAGGACACATGTCGTCATCACCATCGTCATCATCATCACGACCACCATCATCATCATCATCATCATCACTATCTCATCATCATCATCATCACCATCATCATCATCATCACCATCATCATCATCACCATCATCACCATCATCATCACTATCTCATCATCACTATCTCATCATCATCATCATCATCATCACGACCACCATCATCATCATCATCATCACCATCATCACCATCATCATCACCATCATCATCATCATCATCACCATCATCACCACCATCATCACCATCATAATCATCACCATCATTATCATCACCATCATTATCATCACCATCATCATTATCATCACCATCATCATTATCATCACCATCATCATTATCATCACCATCATCATCGTATCATATCATCATCATCATCATCATATCATATCATATCATATCATCACCAACATCATCATTATCATCGTCATCGTCATCATGACCATCACTAGCATCATCACCATCATATCATCATATCATATCATATCATATCATATCATATCATATCATATCATATCATATCATATCATATCATATCATATCATCACCACCATCATCATTATCATCATCGGCATCATGACCATCACCACCATCATCATCATCATCATCATATCATGCGCAGGTGGAGGAGTACAATACCACTCGACTGAAGATGAACGCTGACATGGCAGATAGCTCCAACCTGGTGAAGCACTTGTTGATCAAGGCTGAGGACGTTCGAATCCTGGGGGACATGACAGGAATGAGAAAGCACTACAGGCAGTTGCATGACCTGAACAGGTGGGCAGGTGGTGGTGGGTGGCTGAGGGTGGGCGTGGCGGTGGGTAGGGTGGGTAGGGTGAGTGGTGGATCCTGGGGGACATGACAGGAATGAGAAAGCACTACAGGCAGTTGCATGACCTGAACAGGTGGGCAGGTGGTGGTGGGTGGGTGGGTGGGTGGGTAGGCGGCGGTTGGTAGGTGGTGGTGGTTGGCAATGGGTGGCTGTGGGTGGGTGTGGCGGTGATGGAGTGTCCTTGTCATGTATGGGAGACAAAGCACTACAGGCAGCTGCATGAGAAAGCAGTACAAGTAGTTGCATGAGAAAGCACTACAGGAAGTTGCATGACCTCAACAGGTGGGCAGTTTTTTCTTTAAGAGTTTGGTGGTTGGCCCCAGCGCAAGCAAATGGACTGGCCTCCTCAACCTCACGCCTTGTCATAATGCTGAGAAAACCCCACAAAGCTGATTCTTGAACTTGTTTACATAGCTCTAGCCTGTTATGGCTAGGGACCGGCATATCATATGATTTTGACCAAAGGCAATTATGATAGCGTATGATATCATACAAATTGCATCATATGATATTGTATATAAATGGTTACTTTAGCCTAGTCGGACTGCCGGCATCATATGATATCGTATGATGACATGATATTATATGATATCATATTGCCTATCCCTAGTTATGGCTGCTGCATACGTACATACATGCGTGCATACATCACATCCTTTCATTTAACATGGCAATTGTAACGGGTAATTCCCTTCAGCCTATTTGGCCTACCCTGGACTGTAACATACATACATACATACATACATACATACATACATGCATACATACATACATACACACATACATACATACATACATACATACATGTGTACATATATATGTAGACATACATGGGTTCTCGATCTCGGCGCTAGCCAGCTAGCGGCTAAATTAGCGAGTTACTAATAGCGTATCTTGGCAGAGGCAGGGGGCACAGAGGGTGTACACGGACAATTTTAGTAATGTACTGCCATTTTCAAAATCTTCTCAGCAAAATTTTCTCAAGGCAACTTCGACCTCTCTCATGGCAACTTCTTGGCGCTCAATCTACTCAGATCGCTTATGCTGAGCGCTTATCCATTCCGATCGATTGCAATTGTTTCGCCTTCGTGGTCTGCTTCCAATCCTCCGATCAAGATTACACCTGCGCGCCATCTCCCTTTCCGCCTTTTTTCTGTTCATGCTCCATGATGCGTGCCAACGGTCCTAATGGACATGAGGGCGCGCAACATCGCCAGCCAGCGCTCAAAGTGAGCTTGCCAGAGCAGGACAGAAAGGGCTAACAATTAATTTCACCAGCTTGCGAGTAATTGCAATTTCTTCACATCACCATGCTTATCTTCTCCGCCTGCGAGCGTTGCCACCATTCGTTTCACGCATGCGCACTTTCACCATGCCTGTGCATCAATTGTGTCATGTTTGGCACCCAGTGGATGCGAGCAGCCATTTCCTTCCCATTTCTCGCACTTGGACCGCTCATCCTATCTATGCAATCTCTTTTCATTGTATTGATGATCGAGCCATGCAATCCAGCGTCGGCGTTGAGCAGATACTGCTAACCCACAGCAGCGCGCGACTTACAACCAGGCCAGGCGGGAAGCTCATGCAACCAGTCCTGAAAATAAAGCCAGGTTAATAATCAGACAAGGCGTGAACCTCATGCTGCGAGGCAGGCTGCCGCGCGCAATTCGCAATATAGCATCCTCTGCATCAACGTCATGCCATCGCATTTTCTGGTCGGCAGGCAATTATTGTGAGTATGTTTGAATTTCTTCAGACCTCAACTGGCATTACCTACCCTACGCGATATGGCCCTTGCACCCCTCATCCAATATCTCTTCATTGTTGCAAGCATTGATACATCGGTTGCTTGGCATGTTGCGATATAAGACTGGCTGTTATTTCCTGGTCAAAACAACAGCTGTAGACCCAACTATGTTCCGCGCAAAGAAGAGGATGCAGGTATGTCGCTTTGTGATTGTGCACGCCCGGTATTCTCAGCGGGGTAGGCTTTCGCAAGCAATTGGCAGGTTGGATCCGCAGCCTGCTCTTTATCCACTTCGTATTTTTGCATTATCTAGGCCCACAGCTGGAGTGGAAGGGGTGAGGTAGGGAGAAGGGGATAACGCATGCGTGCCGGTGGTTCGGGAAAGAGAGGGTGGGGGGGAGGATCGAGGGTGGCCCACCATGGGTGGAAATGACTGGGGTGAGGGGAGGAGGGAGAAAGAGAAAGAGTGTTGATGGGGTGGGAAGGGGGAAGGGGGGGCATGCGTTGGGGGAAATATCTTGACTGTGTGTATGCCAAGGGGAAGATGAGGGGTGCGGGTGGGATAGGGGAGTACATACAAGGACGTAACCCGTTACCCAGACCAGAACCCAGGGCCTGGGTGGGATGGGTGGAGGGTGGCTACCGTACTGCGACGTTTTGTGAACTAAGAGCTTAAATTGTCCTTGTGTGTGTGTGTGTGGGGGGGGGGGGGGGGGGGGGGGGGGGCCTCCGGCCACATGGGCAATGTACTAGTACATCTATATATAAAGAAATCATGGTCGTGGTCGTGGTGGTGTCATCATCGCGTACCCACGTGCCATGGGCGTGCGGAGTGTAACCGACTTGCAACCGACTTTTCGTTCATCCAACTAGCAACTCCCCGCCTAGCGGAAATTTCAAGTACCAAAACTGCAGATGCGCGAAGCTAAGCGCACGCGCTCATAGCATGTCCACAACTGCCTCCCATACTATGACGGCAAGACATTTAGAATCAGAAGATCCTCTCCTCGGAGGTCACCAACTGACCCTCATATGGCTTGGCATGGCGCTCGGAATAATAGCTTCCAGTTCTTCATGGATTATGCGACCATGATGCATGGCAACCTCTCTGATGGCAACGGTCCTAATGGACAGGAGGGCCCGCAACACCGCCAGCCAGCGCTCAAAGCGAGCTTGCCAGAGCAAGGAAGACAGGGAAATAGCCAACAAGCGTCGACGTGATGCCCGCGCTGCCCGATCCGAGGAGCTGCGTCATGCTGGTAATCTCGCAAGGAGTCAGGAACGAGCTACCGTGCCTGAGGAGGAACACGAAGCTGCTAACCAAGCCAGGCGCGAAGACTATGCTGCCCAGCCTGAGGAGTTATGCCAGGATCATAATCAAGCCAGGCCTTCAGATCGTGATGCTTTTTTTCTCCGTCTGCGAGCGTTGCCACCATTCATCTCACGCATGCGCAATTTTGCCATGCCATCGCATCACATTCGTAGTGATTGGCATCGAGTTGCGATTAATTACCTATGTTCAGATAGCCATGGCCATTGCGTCCCCCTGGACACTCTCGCGCTTGCCACGCTCATCCCATCTTTGCAAGCTCTTTTCGTTGTATAGACTATGAAGTACGTTGCTGCGATTTTTGCTACCGAGTATCGACTGGGGCACTGTACGAGAAGACGATTTCTTGACTGTGTGTAAGGGAGAGGGGGGGTGGGGGGGGGGGGCATACAAGGGCGTTACCCGTTATGTAACCCAGACCAGACTAGGACCCATGACCTGGGTGGGGGGGTGGGAGTGGGGGTGGCCACCGGCCACACGGGCTACCGTACTAGTACATGCATACATACATACATACATACATACATACATACACACACACACACATACATGCATGCATACATGCCCACGTACATACATACACACATGCATGCATACATACATGTCTGCTGTGTTCAGGGATTTGATAGCAGAGCACGACAAGCGTGCTACTAATCACAAGGAGCTTCTGGAAAATCTGAGAGAGGTGAACATGATGATCCTGAAGGCGGGCAAGCTGAGATATGGACCATCCAAGACCAAGGTGGTGGCTTTGTGCAGAGCTGCTGTCAAGGCACAGAACTGGCAGGTGGGTGGTGGTGGCGGTGGGTAGGCGGTGGTGGTGGGTGGTGGTGGTGGGTAGAAGTGGTTGGTGGTGGTGGTGGGTGGGTGGTGGCGGTTGAACATGATGAAGGTGGTGTCCTTGTGCAGAGCTGCAGTCAAAGCTCAGATCTGGCAGGTGGGTGGTGGTGGTGGTGATGTAAACTAGTTTGTGTACGATTGGATATAAAACAATTGATGCTTGTAAACGAGTTTGTGTACGATTGGATCCAAGACATGGCCTGTGTATCTTTCCCAGACAGTCATTTCTAAATTTCCCTAAAACAGAATTATTTTCTAGAACAGAGCCTGTGTATTTTTCCAAAACAGAGTGCTTTCCTATTTTTTATAAAACAGAGTAATTTTTTGAATCAGGGCCTCTTCGCTTTCCCAAAATAGAGATATTACAAAACAAATATCAAACAGCGCCTGTGTATTTTTCCAAAACATTTGTTCTATTGAAACAGGGCCTGAATATTTTTCCAAAACAAAGTTGTTTTCGTTTTTCTATTAAACAGGGCCTGTGTGCTTTTCCAAAACGAAGTTTTTTCAGTCTTCTATTAAAACAGGGCCTGTGTGTTTTTCACATTTCATCGTAGGGCGTCGTTAAGGTGATTCGAGATGGCGAGTAAGGATTGGTACGCCTTTTTACGAGGCTGGCAAGGTTGGGCACTTCATGGAACCATTCGTGTGCTAGCCCTAACAACTCTCCTGGGTTCTACACAACGACACAAACTCACATCATGGTGAACACTCCACAGTCACAACAGTTCCTTTGTCTTGGAATGGCCTTGGGGAAACGGTGCATCCAGTGTGAGAAAGTCAGTACCTGCCCCCCCCCCCCCCCCCCTTCGTGTGCTAGCCCTAACAACTCTCGTAAGTAGCACACACGACCCCGCACACCACAAGGGGTAGAAACTGTTTCCATGCATAATTCTGTTCTCAGTTTGGGGAAACAGGTTCTGGTAATTACCTTTATTCTGAATCTGTATTGGCTGGCTAGGTGGGGCACTTCCTGGAACCATTTGTGTGCTAGCGCTAACAACTCTCCTGGGTAGCACACATGACCCCTGCACACCACAAGGGGGTAGAAACTGTTTCCATGCTTCATTGGGTCATGGTGCATTCGAGAAGGGGAGTAATGAATGGTACCAGGGTTGTTCAGGGCGAGTGATGATTGGTACGCCTTATAACATGCTGGCTAGGTTGGGCACTTCATGGAACCATTCGTGTGCTAGCTCTAACAACTCTCCTGGGTAGCACACATGAACCCCGCACACCACAAGGGGTAGAAACTGTTTCCATGCTTAATTGGGTCATGGTGCATTCGAGAAGGCGAGAAATGAATGGTACCAGGGTTGTTCAGGGCGCTGCGTCCTCCGTCGCAGGCGCAATGTCGGAGAGTCCGTTGCGTCGCAGGAAGCAACGTGGGGAGGGCCCGTTGACCAGAAGGAAGGGTCCGTCGCGTCGCAGGACGCAGGCTATACAATTGGTTGCGTCTCAGGCAGCAGTGCTGGGGGTCCTCCTGAAGTACCCCCTGAATGGTACGCCTTATTACGAGGCGTGAGGATGAGGGGCCAGCCCGTGTACTTGCACTGGGGCCAGAGCAGTGGAAGGTAACACCGTTTCTTTCTTGGGCTAAGCGCAGCAGATTCTAGGCAGCTCCCTTTTTTGCCAAACCTGAAGCCAGGTAGACTACAGTCAAATCAGATTCAAGGGACTCGCCCAACCTGATTCAGGTTCAGGTTCTTGGGACTCCCAAACTGAATCAAACCTGAAGCTAGGTAGAGTACAGTCAAATCAGGTTCTAGGGACTCGCCCAACCTGATTCAGATTCAGGTTCAAGAGACTCGCCCAACCTGAATCAAACCTGAAGCTGGGTAGAGCATCAGAAAACTGACATGACAGGCATTCCGATGCAGTTGAAAGCTGACATGACATGCATTCCAAAACAGTTGAAAGCTGACATGACAGACATCCCAAAGCAGTTGAAAGCAGTTGAAAGCTGACATGGCAGGCATTCCAAAGCAGCTGAAAGATTTGGGCTTGACCCAGTGGCTGGCTAATGGATCTGGGTGCAGGTCAGAGCTTTCCCCCCCCATCCCCCCCCCCCCCCCCCCCCCCCCCCGCCACCAGTAGCGATCGCTACCTGGGACTCCGTTTTGGCCAAACATTCCGCTACCCTGAGAATCCCCCGCCCGCCCCCCAACCCCCCGAGCGACTGCATGGCGACACACGGGTCTGGTTTAACTAGTTAGAACTGCCCCATGGACCTCCCTATCTCCGCAGGGTTCAAGGGGCTGCGCGTCGCTCAATTTGTGATGCATCGCAAAAACAAAACAGCAGTATTGCCAGCTTTCCGGGAATCTGTGGGTCGGGCCCAGTGGCAGTCTCAGGGAGCTACCTGGAAGCTGCTGCTAGTAGCCAGAAGCACAGCGCGTTAGGTATGCTTCCAGGTGACAGGTGCAGGGTACTTCCAAGCGCGCGCGCTGGCGCGCTGCCTTTTGAGCCCCACTGCGCGTTTCGCACAGTTTTTTGCAACCCCCTGTGGGCGCAGCAAGCAATTTTTGCGCTTTTTGAACTACAAAGCGCACTTTTGTTTTTTTCAAGTGCGCGAAAGCGCTGGCCAATTTGGTCAATGGAAGAATGTACCCTGGACAGGTGCTGACCTCCACGGTGCCGACAAATATTGGATTGTTACATGCTTTTCAGCCTGTTAAAAAGCATGCATTTGGATTGTTACATGCTTTTTCAGCCTGTTCAAAAGCATGCATTTGGATTGTTACATGCTTTTTCAGCCTGTTAAAAAGCATGCATTTGGATTGTTACATGCTTTTTCAGCCTGTTAAAAAGCATGCATTTGGATTGTAACATACTTTTTCAGCCATTCAAACTGAATCCTCGGTGTCGCTGGTTTGTGTAGGGAGACCCACCTCCTGGGATGAAAATCCTTTCACAACTAAAAAATAGAACTGTTACGGCTGGCCTGGAGCTGAGAAGCGTGTCAAGTGGGATCATGTGACAATCAGATCAAAGTGAAGGTGGGATCAGTGACAATGAGACTACTGGTGAGTACTTGAACTTGGTTACGGTACATAGCTTCAGCCAGCAATTTGGCTGCTCGCCGTCTTCGACAGTAAAAAAACAATAACCAGGAAAATGTAAACGTGATCGATTTGTGACTACAGTATATGGACTTAGGGAGTTAGGGTTGTTTACCCGAGATGTCCAGGCCAAGTCAGCTTGTCACAGAGCTGAGCTGAGCTGTCACAATCAAGTCAGCTTGTCACAGAGCTGAGCTGGGCTGAGCTGTCACAGAGCTGAGCTGTCACAGTCAAGTCAGCTTGTCACAGAGCTGAGCTGAGCTGTCAGAATCAAGTCAGCTTGTCACAGAGCTGAGCTGAGCTGTCACAGTCAAGTCAGCTTGTCACAGAGCTGAGCTGTCACAATCAAGTCAGCTTGTCGCAGAGCTGAGCTGGGCTGAGCTGTCACAGAGCTGAACTGTCACAGCCAAGTCATCTTGTCACAGAGCTGAGCTGAGCTGTCAGAATCAAGTCAGCTTGTCACAGAGCTGAGCTGAGCTGTCAGAATCACGTCAGCTTGTTACAAAGCTGAGCTGAGCTGGCACAGCCAAGTCAACTTGTCACAGAGCTGAGCTGAGCTGTCAGAATCAAGTCAGCTTGTCACAGAGCTGAGCTGGGCTGGGGCCGGAACTAAAAACTTACATTTGGTTACATGGCTCCTGCCTGTGAAGGCTGCCTGGCGCTGAGAAGCTTGTCACGTGGGATCATGTGACTATGAGTTTACTGGTGACTACTGTATATGGAACTTGAACTTGGTATCGTAACATAGCTACAGCCAGCAATTTGGCTGCTCGCCGTCTTCGGCAGTAAAAAGGAAAATGTAAACGTGAGCATGTTTTCTTTTTGAATAAAACCCCCACGAAACCGAAGTATTCCTACCAAAAAAGACTTGATCCAATCGCTTCATACATTCGTAAATACAGCGAGGAACCTTTGCTCGACCTTCCACTTCTGAATTGCATATCAAAAGGGGAGTCTACCCGAGGAAGGATGTACAATCGAATTTGAATTGTTACATGTTTTTTAGCCAACTCAGGGCTGCTCACTGTTTTCCAATCCCAAGCCCCCATGTGCGATATGTAATTGAATCAGGGACTCAGGGAGCATATTAAGCGGGTATTGCAGTTTAAAGACTTGTCCAGGTCAAGAATGTTGAAAGTAGTTGTCATAGGAAATCGTGTGACTGGCTAACATGCAGACAGGGTATTGCAATAAAAATCTCTAACGTTGCACCTCAAAAATACTTGTGTACGCAAGCTAGCATATATATAGCACCTTCAAGAAAAACCTGGCACTGCAAACTTGGGGGGTCTTCGGCAAGGTACTACTAAGCGCGCGCGGCAGCGCGGTGCCGCGCTGCCTTTTTGAGCCCCTCTGTGCGTTTCGCGCAGTTTTTTCAACCCCCTTTGGGCGCAGCGCACAGTTTTTGCGCTTTTTGTACTCTAAAGCGCTGACGTTTGTGCGCTTCAAGCGCTGGCCAATTTGGCAAGAAGTAGTACCCTGGTCTTCGGTACCCTGGGCTTATAAGGGTAAACTGGGCTTATAAGGGCGTATTATGGTTATACGGTATAAGGGTGCCTTAGGGGTGTAGAAAAGGGTGCCGAAGACCCCGCACATGTGCAGTGTGCCGCCCTCCCGAAGAGCTCATGCTTTAACACTGTCTGCACCATACTTTGATTCCAGCGACCCACCCGGCCACCCCTGGGGTATAAATCCTTTTGGAAACAGAAATGCACACTACCGGTATTTGCAGCTATTTTGACCCAGTTATTTATCTGCCTAGCTCCACGGGTGCGCTTTAGTGTTCGCGGTCGCTGTCAACCACCATGGTAGCTTTGTCCAGGTAAAGTAGCAGCCCGCTCCCTACTGCCATAAGACGTGGCTCCGTTAATACCACGCCCCAACGGGCGTAATCACTACCTGTAACCAAGTTCAAGTTACATTCAGTACCGGTATGCTGTTGGCGCAGAAGACGGCGAACCCCAAAGACTGCGAGCAGCCAAATTGCTTGCTGAAGCTATGTAACCAAGTTCAAGTTACATTCAGAACCGGTATGTTGTAAGCGCAGTCATCCATTCACGCCTGCTTGTACAATTCAACAACAAATTAAATGCCTGTACTGTACCATGTGATAAATCCGACCCAATCCAATCCTTTGACGTACATCGTGACTTAACCAAAGTCTTTTTACGCAATACGACAACAGCCCCCCCCCCCCTCCCCCCCCACCCACCATTCCTTAACCTGTCGTTACGGTACCAGAACCAACCCTTATCATTCATGGCAAACCTGATCATTATATCACTATCAACCCTTATCATCACGGCCCTGGTCACCTGACCACTTACCAGGGACCTGATCAAAGCGAACCTGATCATGACCACAACCCAGGTCACCTAATCACCGCCATAGCCCAGGCCACCTGATCATAGCCCAAGTCACCTAATCACGGCCCTGGTCACTTGAACACTTACCAGGGACCTGATCATGACCACAACCCAGGCCAACTCATCACGGCCACAGCCCAGACCACCTAATCACGGCCCTAGTCACCTGACCACATCCCACACTGCCTGATCAGAGGAAACCTGATCATGACCACAACCCAGGTCACCTAATCACGGCAACAGCCCAGGCCACCGAATCCCAGCCACAGCCAAAGCCACCTGGCCACATCCCAGCCACCTAATCAAGGCACATGCTTGGACAGGACCCTGCTCAGGACCTTGCACCTGAAGGATCCCATGGGCCCTTGCGTGAAGCTCAGCTGCAAGCCATGGGCCAGCTCACTTGACAACAGCCCAGGCCACCAGAGCAAAGCCACTGCCAAAGCCACCTGGCCCCATCCCAGCCACCTGATCACGGCACATGCTTGGCCAGGACCTTGCGCCTGAAGTAACCCATGTGTGCTTGTGTGAAGCCCAGCTCTAAGCCATGGGCCAGCTCACTTGAGAACAGCCCAGGCCACCAGAGCACAGCCACTGCCAAAGCCACCTTGCCTCATCGCAGCCACCTGATCACGACACATCCTTGGACAGGACCCTGCTCAGGACCTTGCGCCTAAAGTAACCCATGTGCGCTTGCTTGAAGCTCAGCTCCAAGCCATGGGCCAACTCACTTGACCACAGCCCAGGCCACCAGAGCACAGCCACTGCCGAAGCCACCTGGCCACATCGCAGGCACCTGATCACGGCACGGCACATGCTTGGCCAGGACCTTGGCCAGGACCTTACGCCTAAAGTAACCCATGTGCTC
>JACBWV010000318.1:1451436-1461436 GCA_013435795.1 Chlamydomonas sp. ICE-L | reverse complement strand
ATCAGTATTCTGTCCACTTCCAGGATGCAGTTAGACATCTGCATGACACGCGTTGGTGTGGGGCGTCGATATGAGACTGGACAGTAAAATACATACATTCATTCATACATACATACACACATACAAACATGCATACATAAATTCATACACACACACATACATACATACAAGCCACTGTGTATGCCACAGTTTACTTTACTTAGTTTTCTGCCGACTTCCATGATGCAGTCAGACACAAGCATGAGAGGATTAGATGTTGGGCGTCGATATGAGGTTGTATGCAGTAACTCTGTAAAGGTTGGGCAAGGACCTTGGGGTAGCCTATTTGGCAACCCCTGGACTGTTGAGTACATGCATACATACATACATAAATACATTCATTCATACATACATGCCTGCGACTGTGTATGCCACAGTTTACTGTGATCAGTATCCTGTCGACTTCCAGGATGCAGTCGGACACATGCATGTCACGGGTTGGTGAGGGGCGCCGATATGAGGTTGAATGCAATAGCCATGTAAAGGTTGGGCAAGGACCTGGGGTAGGTTATTTGTCTACCCCTGGACTTTAGAGTACATACATACATTCATACATACCTGCGACTGTGTATGCTACAGTTTACTGGGATTAGAATCCTGTCGACTTCCATGATGCAGTCGGACACATGCATGTCACGGGTTGGTGTGGGGCGCCGATATGAGACTGGACTGTAAAATACATACATACATACACACATACATTCATGCGACTGTGTATGCTACAGTTTACTGGGATTAGAATCCTGTCGACTTCCATGATGCAGTCGGACACATGCATGTCACGGGTTGGTTGTGGGGGCGCCGATATGAGACTGGACTGTAAAATACATACATACATACACACATACATTCATGCGGACTGTGTATGCTACAGTTTACTGGGATTAGTATCCTGTCGACTTCCATGATGCAGTCGGACACATGCATGTCACGGGTTGGTGTGGGGCGTCGATATGAGACTGGGCAGTAAAATACATACATACATACACACATACATTCATGCGACTGTGTATGCTACAGTTTACTGGGATTAGTATCCTGTCGACTTCCATGATGCAGTCGGACACATGCATGTCACGGGTTGGTGTGGGGCGTCGATGTGAGACTGTAAAATACATACATACATACATACATACATGCGACTGTGTATGCCACAGTTTACTGGGATCAGTTTTCTGCCGACTTGCTTGATGCCGTCGGACACAAGCATGATAGGATTAGATGTTGGGCGCAGATATGAGACTGGAATGTAACATACCTACCTAGCTACTTATACCTACCTACCTACAAACATACATACCTACTTACCTACCTACCGACACATGCTTGAGTGGATTAGATGTGGGGTGCAGTTATATGTTGTTATGTATGTACGGGGTCTATGGGGGGGGGACTGTGTCCCCTGTGAGTTTGCTGAGATGTCTGGTAGTGGCTCCTCCCCGGTGGGGGGGGTGGTGAGTGGTACATGTGAGCGGGGGTGGGTGTGGGGGCGGAGAGCTGGTAGGGTGGCTGTGTGAACCCGGGTGGTTGTCTGGGGCGGGGGGGTGGTGGGTGGTAAATGTGAGAGGGTAGGGGTTTAGGTCCTAGGGTAGAGCTTAGCTATATATGAAATGTGACCACTTCAGATATTAATTCGACTTGGATAGTGAGGGGTTTGCGAAGTAACCTAAGTTCTATGCTGCTCCTTACGCTCTCGAATCTCATATCTTGCCCTCCGAAGCTTCCCAGTGCCCTCGCTATATTCGCTTGCACCATCCCACTTCCGACAATGTGTCCAATAACAAATGCTCACATGGCCCACCAAAGGGCGCCTCCAGTGGTAACAAACCAATGTGGGCCATTCGCCCCTTGGTTTTGACAACCACCTGCGTGGGGATTAGCAAACCTGGGCCCCACAAGTGCGCAGCAAGGGTTACACAACAACTGTGTGACCATACCCGCTACACAAAAATCGCGGTATTACTACACACATTGCGCAAAAGGCGCCGCCCGGATCAACAACAAGGAGCAGCAGATTGCAAGCAGATTTCAGGAAGGACATTTGGGTCAACCCGTGATGTGTCAGTATTTGGCCTCGTGGGAGAGGGTGTAGGTGCCGTGTCAATACCACACCCACTAAGTAGACTCCATGACCAACACACATCCCGAGACTTGGCCACGTTTGTAACACCCACGCACCGGCTTCCAGTTTGGTAGCCGTCCCCCTCTGAGGGTGGTGTCGTCTCCACGCCTTCACTCATCGCCGCCATCACTGATCCTCATAAAAACCCTACGCACTGCCCTCAGACCAAAGCACTACAAAAACACACACACTCACGCCACCTATGGCGCTCCATCCTACAAACACCGACACTGGCTTCCAGGTTGTAAGCGGCTTGGGTGTGTCCACGCATTCAATGCGACCATCGTTGTTGGATCCATTGTTAGAAAACCCTACAGCACTGCCCCCACCACACAAAAGCACAGCATAAACATACCCACATCCCCACGAACCTGGCCTCCTCATGACACCACCCATACGACCTTGCTTCAGTTTGCAAAGGGCTTGGGTGTCGTCCAACGTTTCAATGCGCCATGATTGATCCCTAATAAACCCTACGCACTGCCCCCACCACCCAAGCACTACAAAATATACACACCCACGCACCTGGCCTCCATCATACACACCCACGCACCTGGCTTCCAGTTTGCAAGCGCTTGGGTGTCGTCCAACGTTTCAATGTGCCATAATTGATCCCTAACAAAAACCCTACAAACTGCCCCCACTACCTAAGCACTACAAAACATACACACCCACGCTACTGGCCCCCATTAGACACACACCCACGCACCTGGCTTCCAGTTTGCAAGCGCTTGGGTGTTGTCCAACGCTTCAATGCGGCATAGTTCATCCTTTATAAACCCTACGCACTGCCCTTACCACCCAAGCACTCAAAAAAAAAATTAAATACGTGCAACCTGGCCACTCATTATACGCAACCCACGGGCCCAGGCTTCCAGTTTGTAAGCGCTGTAGAAGAAGCTACTGGTGTCGTCCAAAGCTTCAATGCGGCATAGGGGAAGGTGCCCGAGTATTCCCCCCCCTCCTGAAGAGCTGTGAGGAAGAAGGAGTTGAACCCCCGCCTAGTGGCCAGCGGAAAGGCGATGATTTCGATTCTCGAAGACGCGTGTCCCGACTCTGTGTGCGTGTGAGTGTATGTGTGTGTGGGGGGGGGGGGGGGGGGAGGGCTGGTGGGGGTGTAGGATTCGGAGGTTCGGGCTAAGGTGCGATCAAAATTAGCGCAATACGCTCAATAGTAAATTCGCCCTAATTGTAACAGCTTAAGTGGTCCCAACTAGCCAAACCAACCCAGAAACCAAGTGCCACGTGTGTATGAGAGTGTTGTATGCAGAAAAAAAAACAAACCCTTTTTGTTTTTTTATTGGAATTTTTTTGCGTACTTAATGGTGGGAAAACTTCCTCAGTTCCAACATTATCACCACCTGCAATTTGTAGAGGCCTGGTGGTTGAAGGGCTGAATACCCAACTCATTTGTGGCAAGCGACGACCCTCTGCTCCTCCCCCATCCAGGTCCTCCCATCCTTCACAAGCTTGCATCTTCAGGTCGAAAGAGCTTCTTCAAAACCCTCCCTTGACGCGATGTCATGGCGTCCGAAAAGCTGGGGGTAGGCGTCAGCGATGTGCCATGATACCGTTTTTCCTCCGGCCCTCACGTACAAGACTTGGGTGGAATGGAAACGGTTTGCCATTCGCGATGAGAATTACGCGAGCAACGCAATGCGAAAATTAGCGAGACGACATATCTCCCAGGCTTCATGTACTGGCAAGGACGAGATCTTACTGCCTGCCCTCTTGTCGTACTTTCCTGCCGGACCTGCTGCTCGTACCTTCATCCATCTGTTACCGTCGCGTTTCGTTTCCTAAAGCCACGCCGACTTGGCGTTTGTCTTTCTTTCTTTCCAGCCACAACGACGTGCCACGACGACGTCCCATTCCTTTTCTCTTAACCTCTAGTTAGTGCTAAAACTCCGGGATTTGTTTTAGCGCTAATTAGCGCTATTAGGGCTAATAGCGCTAAGGAGCTATGACCCCCCCTCCTAACCCTAGTGGGGTGTATGTGATGGTGTGTGGGTGTGAGTGTTGAGGAAGAAAGAGTTAAAGTAATGGCAGCGAAGGAATGATTCCGACTCACGAAGACGCGTGTCACGCTCCTGTGTGCGTGTGGGTGTGTGTGTGGGTGTGTATGTGTGTGTGGGTGTGTGGGGGACCTGTGTGGTGTGGGTGAGGGTGAGGGTGAGGGAAGAAGGAGTTGAAGTAGTGGCAGCACAGGGCTGATCCCAACTCCTGTAGCCGCGTGTCACGCACCTGTGTGCGTGTGAGTGTTTGTGTGTGAGAGTGGGGGGTGGGGTGGGGGCGTGTGTGATTGTGGGTGGTTGTGAGTGTTGAGGGAGAAGGAGTTAAAGTAATGGCAGCGCAGGGCTGATCCTGACTCTCGTAGCTGCGTGTCACACTCATGTGTGTGTGTATGTGTAGTGAATTGGTATGTGTAGTATGTATGTGTGTGTGGGGTGGGGGGTGGGGGTGGGGGGGGGTGGGGGGGGGGGGGTGGGGGGCGTGCGTGCGTTCTGTGGGGTGTGTGTGCGATAGTGTTGGGTGTGAGTGTTGAGGAAGAAGGAGTTGAAGTAGTGGCAGCACAGGGCTGTTCTCAACTCCCGTAGCCACGTGTGTCACTCGTGTGTGTGTGTGTGTGTGTGTGTGATGGTGTGTGGGTGTGAGTGTGGAGGAAGAAGGAGCTGAAGTAGTGGCAGCGCAGGGCTGGTCCCGACTCATGCAGCCTTGTGTCTCGCTCCTGACGGGGGGGTGATTGCGCGCGTACGTGTGTGTGAATTTGTGTGTGATGATGTGTGCGTGTGAGTGAGGGTGAGAGTGTATGTGTGAGTGTGTGTGTATGTGTGTGTGTGAGTGTATGTGTGAGTGTATGAGTAAGTGTGTGTGTGAGTGTGTGTGCAAGTATATGTGTGGGTGTGTGCGTGAGTGAGATTGTGCGCGGGTGCAGTGTATGCATCCATTAATGGGGGAGGTTGTGCGTGGGTATAAGTTTATGCGCCTGTGGGTGTGCGTGGATGCACGTGTATGCGTCCGTGGGTGTGGTCCACCACTACCTTCCTAGCCGCCACACCACTACCACCTTCCCACCCCCCACTACCACCACCCTCTCACCCCCCACACACCACTACCACCACCCTCCCACCCTCCACTGCCACCTCCTCCTGCACGAGGAAGAAGAAGAGGTTGACGACCTCCCACACATTCACCCCCCACCCCACACTACCACCACCACCTTTCCAGCACCCAAACCACTACCACCACCACTCCCACCTTCCCACCCCACCCCACATGGACACCACCCTCCCACCCCCCACAGACCACTGCCACCCCACCTGCATGAGGAAGAAGTAAAGGTTGACGACCTCCCACACATTCACCCCCCACCTTCCACTATCACCACCAACTTTCCAGCACCCAAACCACCACCAACTCCCACCCCCACCCCACACGGCCACCACCCTCCCACCCCCACCCCACAACGGCAACCACCCTCCCACCCACCGCCACCCACTGCCACCCCCACCTGCATGAGGAAGAAGTAAAGGTTGATTACCTCCCACACATGGTTTCAACCCCACTCCACACAAACCACACCACCTTCCAAGCACCACACCACTACCATCTTCCCCCCCCCCCCACCCCGACCTTCCCAAACCCCACCAACCGTTGCCACCCCACCTGCATGAGGAAGCCCACCAACCGCTCACACACATTCAACCCCCACCCCACACTACCACCACCTTTGCCACCATCACCACCTTCCCAGCACCCAACCAGTACCACCTTCCCTACCCCCCCCCCCCCCCCCACCACCACCTTCCACACCCACCTGCATGAGGAAGAAGTAAAGGTTGATGACCTCCCACAAATTCAACCCCCACCCCACAGTCCCACACTACCACCACCTTTGCCACCATCACCACCTTCCCAGCACCCAAACCACTACCAACACCTCCCCACACCCACCAACCACACCCACCTGCATGAGGAAGAAGTAGAGGTTGATAACCTCGTCGTTGAGCCAGCTCCCCATCTGGAGGCATGTCAGCTTCCCACGAATAATGTCGAACTGCCCCGCGTGATCAATTAGAATCTCGTTGGCATTGCCGCGCTTACTCATTATGTCTTCCCACACAGCCTCCTCATGTGCTTTTAGTGATGCCAATGACCTGGGCATATATGGGTTGAGGGGTTGGGGAGTGTGGATTGAGGGTTGAGGGTGGGTGGGTTGAACTGCCCCGCGTGATCAATTAGAATCTCGTTGGCATTGCCGCGCTTACTCATTATGTCTTCCCACACAGCCTCCCCATGTGCTGTTAGTGATGCCAATGACCTGGGCATATATGGGTTGGGGTGTGTGGGTTGAGGGGTGAGGGTGGGTGGGTTGAACTGCCCCGCATGATCGATCAGAATCTTGTTGGCATTGCCGCGCTTACTCATTATGCCTTCCCACTCAGCCTCCTCATGTGCTGTTAGTGATGCCAGTGACCTGATTGGCATAGCTGGGGTGAGGGGTGAGGGTGGGTGGGCTGAAGGTGGGCGGGGTGGGTGTGTGGATTGAAGGTGGGTTGGGTGAGGGGAGAGGGTGGGTAGGGTTAGGGACACAGCCTCCTTGTGTGCTGTTAGTGATGTCAGTGACCTGATTGGCATAGATGGGGTGTGGGGTGAGGGTGGGTGGAATAAAGGTGGGGTGGAGGTGGTTGGGGTGAGGGGTGAGGGTGGGTTGGAGGTGGGTTGAAGGTGGGTGGGGTGAGGGGTGAGGGTGGGTTGAAGGTGGGTGGGGTGAGGGTGGGTAGGGTTAGGGACACAGCCTCCTCGTGTGCTGTTAGTGATGCCAATGACCTGGGCATATATGGGTTGAGGGGTTGGGGTGTGTGGGTTGAGGGGTGAGGGTGGGTGGGTTGGTCTGCACCGCGTGATAAATGAGAATCTCATTAGCATTGCCGAGATGAATCATGATGCCCTCCCACACAGCCTCCTCATGTGCTGTTAGTGATGCCAATGACCTGGACATATATGGGTTGAGGGTGGGTGGGAGGGCTGAAGGTGGGTGGTCTGAGTTGAAGGTGGGTTGGTGGGTTGGGTGAGGGGTGAGGGGATAGGGTGGGCTGAAGGTGGGTGGGGTGAGGGATGAGGGTGGGCTGAAGGTGGGTGGGGAGAGGGTGGGTAGGGTTAGGGACACAGCCTCCTTGTGTGCTGTTAGTGATGCCAGTGACCTGATTGGCATAGATGGGTGTGAAGGGTGAGGGTGGGTGGGTTGAAGGTGGGCGGGGTGAGGGGTGAGGGTGGGCTTAAGGTGGGTGGGGTGAGGGTGGGTAGGGTTAGGGACACAGGGTCTTCGTGTGCTGTTAGTGATGCCAATGACCTGGCCATGTATGGGTTTAGGGTGTGTGGGGTGAGGGTATGTAGGTTGAAGGTGTGTGGGGTGAGGTTGTGTGGGTTGAAGGTGTGTGGGGTGAGGGTGTGTGGGTTGAAGGTGGGTGGGGTGAGGGGTGAGGGTGTGTGGTTAGTGGTGGGTGGGGTGAGGGGTGAGGGTGGGTGGTTGGTGGTGGGTGGGTCACCGTCACAACCACATACCAGTCATCATCGTCATCATCATTGCCATTATTTTCACCATCACCACCACATACCAACCATCATCATTGCCATTATCATCTCCACCATCACCACCACCACCACATACCAGGCATCATCATCATCATCATCATCATTGCCATTATTATCACCATCACCACCACATACCCAGCACTCATCACCACCACCATGTACCAGTCATCATCATAGCCATTATTATCACCATCACCACCACATGCTCAGTCAGCATCATCATCACCACCACCATCACCACCACATACCCAGCACTCATCACCACCACCATGTACCAGTCATCACCATAGCCATTATTATCACCATCACCACCACATGCTCAGTCAGCATCATCACCACCACCACCATCACCACCACCATCACCACCAGCATCACCACCACGTACCAGTCATCCCCTTCCTCTTCTTCTTCTTCTTCTTCAGACTGTCCGGTCTCTGCACTCTCTTCCCTACTCTCCTCCATGCCACTCTCTTCCTACAGCGTGGGCACAAAGGAAGGGGTGTGAGCGCAGTGGGTGTGGTGGGCGTGGGTGCAGAGTGGTGTGTGTGGTGTGTGTGCACAGTAATGGGGGACAGAGGTGTGTGCAGTGTGGTGTGTGTGGTGTGCTTGCATACTATCATCCATCTCACTCTCGTCCTTTAGCGTGGGAACACAGGAAGAGGTGTAAGGGCAGTGGGTGTGGTGGGCGTGGGTGCAGAGTGGCGTGTTGTGTGTGCGTGCAGAGTAGTGAGGGCACAAGTGTGTGCAAAGTGGTGGGTGCATTGTGGTGGGTGTGGTGTGCTTGCACACTCTCATCCATCCCACTCTCATCCTATAGCGTGGGCACAAAGGAAGGCGTGCGTGCGCAGATGGGGTGGTGTGTGTGCGCGGTGTGTGTGTGTGTGTGGGGGGGGGGGGGGGGGGGGGGGGGGGGGGGGTGCAAGCAAGATAAGGCATGCAACAAGCCGAATGAACAAAGCTTGGAGAATCTGGCAACAGGTGATTGCTATCGGAGTGACAGATGGCCACTCAGGCAATCGAGTGCAGCAGACCAGACGCACACCTTCTCCTTATCCTCATTGCTGCCTAGCAAGATGCAATTGCATTTCCCAGCTGAAGGGCCTTCTGTCCCACCCCACACATACATACAGAGAAACACAGTGCTGATGTTGATGCACTGCTGCCCATGCCTCCTTGCTTCCCCCAGCTGGAGGGCCCTCTGCACCACCCACCTACTTATCATCATCATCCCTGCATTTTCCAGCTGAAGGGCCTTCTGTCCCACCCACCCCACACAAACATACGAGAGAAACACAGTGCTGATGTTGATGCACTGCTGCCCATGCCTCCTTGCTTCCCCCAGCTGGAGGGCCCTCTGCACCACCCACCTACTCATCATCATCATCCCTGCATTTTCCAGCTGAAGGGCCTTCTGTCCCACCCACCCCATACCGAGAGAAACACAGTGCTAATTTTGCTGCACTGTTGCCCTTTCCTTGCTTCCCCCAGCTGAAGAGCCTTTTGCACCACCCACCTGCTCCTCCTCCTCATCACTGTCCAACAAGATGACATTCTCCACAGGGTGTGGGGGGGGTTTTGAGGGATTGGGGCGGGGGGGGGGGGGGTGGGGGGGGGGCTGGGGGGGGGGGGTGGGGGGGTTGGGGGCGGGGGGGGGGGGGGGGGGGGGGGGGGGGGGGGGGGGGGGGGGGGGGAGGGGGGGGGGGGGGGGGGGGGGGGGGGGGCACCAATAAAAAGGCTGTTCAACAACAAAGCGACTGAAGAAGAGCTTGATGAATTAATTGGCATGAAGGTTGTTGGGGCTAAGCTGCGCGAACAGGGTGGGCAACCGGAATGGAGTGCAGCAGAACAGACAACGGCACGTATCGACCCCACCATGCTAGCACCTGCTCCTCTCTTCATCATCATCATATCTCTGTCCTCAAGAGAACGTCATCATTTGCCACGTCATCATTTTCCTCCTCGACCACCAAGGGGGCCTTCCTGCGGAAGCTTCTTCGGCATGCTAACCCTTACCTACCCCTGTTTCAGCTTCCTCACAGCGCGCGTCCCTTAGGGCTGTCGCATCCTTTCTCTTTAGCGAAACTTCACCTGCCCTTGTTTGGTCATTCTTCGCTTGCACCCCCTCCTTCTGCCTGCGATGCGATTTGCAGGTCACAAAACATTAAAATATATATAATATATACCAGGGGGTGTTCAAGAAGTTCTTTTTAGACACCCCTGCTTGAATTTATTTTTTTGCCCATA
>JACBWV010000318.1:1359751-1443523 GCA_013435795.1 Chlamydomonas sp. ICE-L | reverse complement strand
CCCCCATTATGCTTAATTTAAAAGGTCATCTTTCCTCACCAATAATAATTAGGTCATGAAAGGTAGGTGTTATACTGACAATTAACTCAAGCTCTATCAGGTAGTCATCTGTTAAAAACTGGTTTTTTTGGGGGGGGGGGATTGCATATAAGCGATCCCTGCACCCCCCCCCCCCCCCCCCCCCCCCCCCCCCCCCCCCCCCCCCGCACAACAACACGAAGTATCTCCATAATTAAGAGGTAGGTTGTGCTTGCTTGCTAGTGAGTTTCATCTGCAGTTCATTTAGTCGAAGCAGTGTTCGAAGTGTAGTTCATAAAATAACCATGTTCGAAGTGTGTTCAAATAACATCAGCTACAGCAGGCTATAGAGGAGTTCCTTAGATACACGGTGTGGGGGCCAAAGGGGGGGGGCCTCCCTCAGCAGTGAAACACCCCTCCATTCCACCCGACACCCGTAAGAAACTATTTGTCTAGCTCGATTTCCTTGGCGCTTGTGGCGAGGCTATGATTATGCTAAGTTTCTTGTTTTGTGGTGTTTTTGCTTGCATGTCTTGTAGACATTCCAAGATCTTTACTTCAGCACCTTTGCTCCAAAACAACGAGGCTCTCTGACCAGGCTTCCATGTTGTTTGAGCTTCCAAAAGAGGACTCGGCTCGGGTTGTTGTTGCTGAGCGTCAAAATAAGAGCAGGTCTGTCTTTGTACACTTGTATTCCAATTGCTTGGGCTGAGCTTCATGCCGAGTGGAACTCCAGACAGTGCTTCTTTTTGAACTTGAAGAAACTTGGAAAGGGGGGGAAGGGAAGGAAATGGGGGGGGGGAAATGGGGAGGAGGAGGGAAAATGGGGAAGGGAGGAAGGAAGAAATAAAGGAAGGAAATGCCAGACTTGGACGCCTTGCTTGACCATGCATGCTTGATGGCCTGAATGCTGGGAGGGCACACCTGGGGGACCACGGATTGCAGATGAGATGTTGCAAGGTTCGTTGTTTGTTGTAGGTCAAGGGGCTCGGTGTGTGCGGAAGGCCTCAGGCCGAGTCGAGTGTGGGCGATTTGGCCTGGGCTGCTCTAGCCTCGGCCTCCGCCCTGGCCTCGGCCTCAGCCCGGGCCTGGACCTGACCTATATTTTCATCGGTTGCGTAAGCAAGCCGCGGATTCCTTCTGCTTGACGCTTTCCAATGCTAAGTCAGGAACTGGTTTGGCTTAGTTGTGAAGTTCTGGTTAGCGTCCAGATGGAGTAACGTACAGTTACATCCAATTCCACTTACTTACACCCTGGGTCTAATCGAGCAACGATGCAGATTCGTAAACGCTTGTCGAGGCGTTTCGCATGTTTTCGATGGTGTGTGCTCTGCCACGTTCTATTCTGGCCACAGACGAAAAAGAGAAGTGGTGAGACGTTAAGAAGTTTGTGAGGAAAGGAAAATGTTGAGAGCGACGAGCGACCAACCACAAAAACCACAACCCCAAAAAAAACAAACAAAAACAAAACACACACCCACAACACGTAACCACCCCAACCACAAAAAAAAAAAAAAAAAAAAAAAAACACACCAAAAAAAAAAACCCCCAAAAAACACAACAAAAACAAAAACAAACCCAAAAAAAAAAAAAAACAAAAACAAACAAAAAAAAACAAAAACAAAAAACACAACAAAACGACCCCAAAAACAACACACCAACAAACCAAAAACATAAAAAAAAAAACAAAGCAAAAAAAAAAAAAAAAAAAAAAAAAAACCAAAACACAAAAAAAAAAAAAACCAAAAACAAAAAAAAACCCCAAAAAAAAAGAAAAAAAAAAATAAACCAAACCAAACAAAAAAAACAACCACACCCCCCCCCCAACAAACAAACACACCCCACAACACCCAAACCCCCCACCACCACCCCCCCCAACACCCCCCCCCCCCCCCCCCCCCCCCCCCCCCAACCCCCCCCCCCCCCCCCCCCCAACCCCCCCCCCCCCCTTGGGACCCCCCTGATCTCAGCCCTCAGCCCACCTTTTTTCACTTTCCGGACGGTTTCGGGGCTTACGACCAATTCGGAGACGATTAACAGCGTGCGCCTCCCCACAAACTTTTGGAACACCCCCCGATATATACATACTGTTTGTTTGGACTCCAAATTCAGGCTGCGCTACAAGTCCTTTAGCGAAGCTTCACGCATCCTGTTTGTCGTCTCTTGCACCTTCTTCCTGCTTGCGATGGTTGCAGGTCAAAATGCAAAAAGGAAAAAATATATAGTGTGTGTTGGTTTGGACTGGGACTTCAGGCTGCGCTCCAACTCCTTTAGCAAAGCCTCACGTATCCTGTTGGTCGTCTCCTGCACCTTCTTTCTGCCTGCAATGGTTGCAGGTCACACAAAAATGAAAAATAAAATATAGTGTTTGTTTGGACTTGGACTTCAGGCTTTGCTCCAACTCCTTTGGCAAAGCCTCGCGTATCTTGTTGGTCATCTCTTGCACCTTTTACCTGCTTCGATGGTTGCAGGTCACACAAAAAAGAAAAAACGTAAAAAGTAAAAAAAACAAATATACATAGTGCGTGTTTGTTTGGAATTGGACCTCAGGCTGCCCTCCAACTCCTTTAGAAAAACTTCACGCATCCTGTTGGTCGTCTCCTGCACCTTCTTTCTGCCTGCAATGGTTGCAGGTAACACAAAAATAAAAAAGGAAATATAGTGTTTGTTCGGACTCCGAAGGCTGCGCTACAACTCTTCTAGCGAAGCTTCACGCATCTTGTTGGTCATATCTTGCACTCTCTTTTGCCTGCGATGGTTGCAGGTCGCAGGTCGCACATTACAACATTTTAACACGTAAAACAAAATTGTGCAGTGTTTGTTTGGACTCTTTAGGCTGCGCTATGGCTCCTTTAGCGAAGCTTCACGCATCCTGTTGGTCATCTCTTGCAAATTCTTCCTTCCTGCGATCCGATTTGTAGGTCGCACACAAAAAACAAGTTTTACAAAGTAAACATAAAGATGTGGTGTATGTTTGTACTCTCTAGGCTGCGCTATGTCTCCTCAAGCAAAGCTTCACGCATCTTGTTGGTCATCTCTTGCACCTTCTTACTACCTGCAATGCGATTTGTAGGTCGCACACAAAAAACAAGTTTTAAAAGGCAAACATAAATTGTGTGATGTTCGTTTGGACTCTCTAGACTGCGCTATGTCTCCTCAAGCAAAGCTTCATGCATCCTTTGGCCATCTCTTGCACCTTCTTCCTACCTACCTAGGTACGGATGTCAGAGAAAAGAAGACGATCAATTGGAACATATCAGTAGGGAACGGCAACAAGGTATCATATGATATCATATGATGCCGGCAGTCTTACTAGGCCAATGTTACCACTTATGCACAACATCATATGAGGCAATTTGTATGATATCATATGATATCATACTCGACTTTGGTCAACATCATGTGATATGTCGATCCCTACATATCAGTGAGGTGATCAGATTGTGTGGAAGTAAAAAAACAAAAACTTATGATATGATTATAAGATTCCCTCCAAGCTGCGCTCTTTCCAGTAATTTAAATTTATTTATCCAGTTCCTACCTGCACCCAGCTCCACTATGCTCCCAGGGGGTCCTGGGGGCAGCCTGCTCTGGGCCACATACACAAGCCACCAACCCCACATATCTCCCCCCCCCCCACACCTTCAAAGGGGATATTCACCCTCCTTTCCCTCCTGTATTTAAATGTATTGATCCAGTTCCTACCTGCGCCCAGCTCCACTATGCTCCCAGGGGGTCCTGGAGGCAGCCTGCTCTGGGTCTTGCTCCATCCTGGCACCCAGGCTGCACATTTCATCCTTGTCCCCCCCCCCCTCCTCCTCTTCCAGAGGGGATTTTCACCCTCCTCTCCCTCCAGTATTTGAAGTATCAATTGAGTTCCAACCTGCACCCAGATCCACTGTGCTGGCAGGAGGTCCTAGGCCCCTGCTCTGGGCCTTGCACAGCAGCTGCCCCATCCTAGAGTCCCTGGCTTCGCATGTCATCCTTGTCCCCCCCCCCAAAACACACACACACCCTCCCTCTTCCAAAGGGGATTTTCACCCTCCTCTCCCTCCAGTATTTGAAGTATCAATTGAGTTCCAACCTGCACCCAGATCCACTGTGCTGGCAGGAGGTCCTAGGCCCCTGCTCTGGGCCTTGCACAGCAGCTGCCCCATCCTAGAGTCCTGGCTTCGCATGTCATCCTTGTCCCCCCCCCCCCCCCCCCCCCCCCCCCCCCCCCCCCCCCCCCCTCCTCCTCTTCCAAAGGGGATTTTCATCCTCCTCTCCCTCCAGTATTTGAAGTATCAATTGAGTTCCTACCTGCACCCAGATCCACTGTGCTGGCAGGAGGTCCTAGGCCCCTGCTCTGGGCCTTGCACAGCAGCTGCCCCATCCTAGAGTCCTGGCTTCGCATGTCATCCTTGTCCCCCCCCCCAAAAACACACACACACACCCTCCTCTTCCAAAGGGGATTTTCACCCTCCCCTCTCCCTCCAGTATTTGAAGTATCAATTGAGTTCCTACCTGCACCCAGATCCACTGTGCTGGCAGGAGGTCCTAGGCCCCTGCTCTGGGCCTTGCACAGCAGCTGCCCCATCCTAGAGTCCTGGCTTCGCATGTCATCCTTGTCCCCCCCCCCAAAAACACACACACACCCTCCTCTTCCAAAGGGGATTTTCACCCTCCTCTCCCTCCAGTATTTGAAGTATCAATTGAGTTCCAACCTGCACCCAGATCCACTGTGCTGGCAGGAGGTCCTAGGCCCCTGCTCTGGGCCCTTGCACAGCAGCTGCCCCATCCTAGAGTCCTGGCTTCGCATGTCATCCTTGTCCCCCCCCCCCCCCCCCCCCCCCTCCTCCTCTTCCAAAGGAGATTTTCACCCTCCTCTCCCTCCAGTATTTGAAGTATCAATTGAGTTCCTACCTGCACCCAGATCCACTGTGCTGGCAGGAGGTCCTAGGCCCCTGCTCTGGGCCTTGCAAAGCAGCTGCCCCATCCTAGAGTCCTGGCTTCGCATGTCATCCTTGTCCCCCCCCCCCCACACACACACACACACACACTCCTCTTCCAAAGGGGATTTCACCCTCCTCTCCCTCCAGTATTTGAAGTATCAATTGAGTTCCAACCTGCACCCAGACCCACTGTGCTGGCAGGAGGTCCTAGGCCCCTGCTCTGGGCCTTGCACAGCAGCTGCCCCATCCTAGAGTCCTGGCTTTGCATGTCATCCTTGTCCCCCCCCCCCCCCCACACACACACACACCCTCCTCTTCCAAAGGGGATTTTCACCCTCCTCTCCCTCCAGTATTTGAAGTATCAATTGAGTTCCAACCTGCACCCAGATCCACTGTGCTGGCAGGAGGTCCTAGGCCCCTGCTCTGGGCCTTGCACAGCAGCCGCCCCATCCTAGAGTCCTGGCTTCGCATGTCATCCTTGTCCCCCCCCCCCCACACCCCACCCCCCTTTTCCCTCCATGGTAGGTATTCACCCTCCTCTCCTTCCAGTATTTAAAGTATACATTGAGTTCCTACCTGCATCCAGATCCACTGTGCTGGCAGGAGGTCCTGGGGGCAGCCTGCTCTGGGCATTGCGCAGCAGCTGCTGCATCTGAGAGTCCAGACTTCGAAAGGCTTCCTTTTTTTTGGCGTTGCTTTCCAGGAAGTTCCTATCGTCTTCGCATGATTTGTCAATGTTGCTCTTTCCAGGATCTCTAATCAGCTGTAGGGGGTCGGTGGGAGTGGTTGTATAGATAAGGGGGTTGGTGGGAGTGGTTTTATAGATATGGGGGTTGGTGGGAGTGGTTGTATAGATCAGGGGTTGGGTGGGAGTGGTTTTATAGATATGGGGGTTGGTGGGAGTGGTTGTATAGATAAGGGGGTTGGTGGGAGTGGTTGTATATATAAGGGGGTTGGTGGGAGTGGTTGTATAGATAAGGGGGGTTGGTGGGAGTGGTTGTATAGATAAGGGGGTTGGTGGGAGTGGTTGTATAGACAAGGGGGTAGGTGGGAGTGGTTTTATAGATATGGGGGTTGGTGGGAGTGGTTGTATAGATAAGGGGGTTGGTGGGAGTGGTTGTATAGACAAGGGGGTTGGTGGGAGTGGTTGTATAGACAAGGGGGTTGGTGGGAGTGGTTGTATAGACAAGGGGGTAGGTGGGAGTGGTTGTATAGAAAAGGGAGTAGGTGGGAGTGGTTTGGAGAAGTTACTCGTAGTCAGGGGGGTAGAAGAGAGGAGGTGGGAGTGGTTGTATAGACTTGTAAATGTTGCTCTAGCTAGGATCACTAACCAGCTGAAGGGGATTGGTGGGAGTGGTTGTATAGAAAAGGGAGTAGGTGGGAGTTGGTTTAGGAAAAGTAACACGTAGTCAGGGGGGTAGGAAGAGATGTAGGTGGGAGTCGTTGCATAGAAAAGTGAGAGTAGGTGGAGTGGTTTGCGTGAGGAGAAGTAACCACGTAAGTCAGTGGGTGGTTAGCAGAGAGTAGGTGGGAGTCGTTGCCATAGAAAAGGGAGTAGGAGGGAGTCGGGGGGAGGGTTAGGAGAAGTAACCACGTAGTCAGGGGGGTGGAGATAGAAGTAGAGTAGGTGGGAGTCGTTGCAATAGAAAAGGGAGTAGTGTGGGAGTGGTTAGGCGAAGTAACACGTAGGTCAGGGGGTGTAGGTAGAAGGAGAGTAGGTGGGGAGTCGTTGCATAGATAAAGGAGTTAGGTGGGAGTGGTTAGGAAAAGTAACACGTTAAGTCAGGGGGGTAGGTAGGTTAGATGAAGAGTAGTGGGAGTCGTTGCATAGAAAAGGGAGTAGGTGGGAGTGGTTAGGAGAAGTAACACGTAGTCAGGGGGGTAGAAGAGAGTAGGTGGGAGTCGTTGCATAGAAAAGGGAGAAGGTGGGAGTGGTTAGGAGAAGTGACACGTAGTCAGTGGGGTAGAAGAGAGTAGTGGGAGTGTTGAAGAAAGGGAGTAGGGGGAGTGGTTAGGAGAGAAGTGGACACGTAGTCAGTGGGGTAGAAGAGAGTAGGTGGGAGTCGTTGCATAGAAAGGGAGTAGGTGGGAGTGGTTAGGAAAAGTAACACGTAGTCAGGGGGGTAGAAGAGAGTAGGTGGGAGTCGTTGCATAGAAAAGGGAGTAGGTGGGAGCGAGTAGGGTGGTAAGTGGGTAGGAGAATAACACGTAGTTCAGGGGGGGTAAGAAGAGAGTAGGTGGTAGTTGTTGCATAGAAAAGGGAGTAGGTGGGAGTGGTTAGGAGAAGTAACACGTAGTCAGGGGGGTAGAAGAGAGTAGGTGGTAGTCCTTGCATAGAAAAGGGAGTAGGTGGGAGTGGTTAGGAGAAGTAAACGACGGAGTTCCAGGGGGGGTAGAAAGAGAAGTAGGTGGGAGTCGTTGCTAGAAAGGGGCGAGTAGGTGGGATGGTTAGAGAAGAGTAAAACACGTTAGTCAGTGGGGGTAGAGGTAGAAGAGTGTGTAGGTGAGTAGTTGTCTACACTTGACAATGTTTCTCTTGCCAGGATCAATAACCAGCGTTGCGTGGTGAGTGTGTAAGACAAAGTCCTAGAGCGTTTAGCAAGCAGCCGCGGAGATTAGGTGGAGTGTGGGGGGGGGGATGTGGGAGGGTTAGGGTCGGGGGAGGAGAGTGGGTGAGGTTAGGTAGTGGGGATGTGTGTGTGGGATGTGTGGGTTGGGGTGGGTGGGGTAGGGGGTTTAGTATGCGCAAGTCCGTATTTGCAGTCCGTATGCAAGTCTGTATGCAAGTCCGTATGCAAGTCAGTCTGCAAGTCAGTATGCGTATCAGTCTGCAAGTCAGTATGCGTATCAGTCTGCAAGTCAGTATGCAAGTCAGTATGCGTATCAGTCTGCAAGTCAGTCTGCAAGTCAGTCTGTAAGTCAGTATGCGTATCAGTCTGCAAGTCAGTATGCGTATCAGTCTGCAAGTCAGTATGCGTATCAGTCTGCAAGTCAGTCTGCAAGTCAGTATGCGTATCAGTCTGCAAGTCAGTATGCGTATCAGTCTGCAAGTCAGTCTGCAAGTCAGTATGCGTATCAGTCTGCAAGTCAGTATGCGTATCAGTCTGCAGGTCCGTATGCAAGTCTGTATGCAAGTCCGTATGCAAGTCAGTCTGCAAGTCAGTATGCGTATCAGTCTGCAAGTCAGTATGCGTATCAGTCTGCAAGTCAGTATGCAAGTCAGTATGCGTGTCAGTCTGCAAGTCAGTATGCGTATCAGTCTGCAAGTCAGTATGCGTATCAGTCTGCAAGTCAGTCTGCAAGTCAGTATGCGTATCAGTCTGCAAGTCAGTATGCGTATCAGTCTGCAAGTCAGTATGCAAGTCTGTATGCAAGTCCGTATGCAAGTCAGTCTGCAAGTCAGTATGCGTATCAGTCTGCAAGTCAGTATGCGTATCAGTCTGCAACTCAGTATGCAAGTCAGTATGCAAGTCAGTATGCGTATCAGTCTGCAAGTCAGTATGCGTATCAGTCTGCAAGTCAGTATGCAAGTCAGTATGCGTATCAGTCTGCAAGTCAGTATGCGTATCAGTCTGCAAGTCAGTCTGCAAGTCAGTATGCGTATCAGTCTGCAAGTCAGTATGCGTATCAGTCTGCAAGTCAGTATGCAAGTCAGTATGCGTATCAGTCTGCAAGTCAGTCTGCAAGTCAGTATGCGTATCAGTCTGCAAGTCAGTATGCGTATCAGTCTGCAAGTCAGTATGCAAGTCAGTATGCGTATCAGTCTGCAAGTCAGTCTGCAAGTCAGTCTGCAAGTCAGTATGCGTATCAGTCTGCAAGTCAGTATTCGTATCAGTCTGCAAGTCAGTATGCGTATCAGTCTGCAAGTCAGTATGCGTATCAGTCTGCAAGTCAGTCTGCAAGTCAGTATGCGTATCAGTCTGCAAGTCAGTATGCGTATCAGTCTGCAAGTCAGTATGCAAGTCAGTATGCGTATCAGTCTGCAAGTCAGTATGCAAGTCAGTATGCGTATCAGTCTGCAAGTCAGTATGCGTATCAGTATGCGTATCACTCTCCAAGTCAGTAAGCAGATGGTAAGCAGCCTGAAGGCTGGGTAGAGCATGTATTGAAAACATAAAAAAACGTACCAGTGCTCGTTCTCTCCACAGCTCGTTTTGCTGACTGTTATGACTCTTAATCCGCCTCTCCCAGTCCGAAAATTCTCTATCCTGTGTCCCCTGCATCTGTGGGTGGGGGGTGGGGCAGCTGTCAGTCTATGGTCTAGTCCAGGGTTGTGCGTGGGTGGTGGTGGTGGTAGGGCAGGGGTCGCTAATACGTAAGCCAAACCACGGTTTTATTATGACCAACTGATAGAGCTTGGCGTGAGGGTCAGTATACACCTAACTTTCATGACCTTATTATTATTGGTGAGGAATATATTGGCCTGTTAAACCAATGGGAGGGGGGGGGGGGGGGGGGGGCTGTCAGTGTATGGCCTTATACAGGTGTGTGTTTGCAGAAGTTGCTTTTGTTTGTTTGTTTGTTTGTGTGTGTGTGTGTGTGTGTGTTCTATTCACAATTCCAAATATCCTCGTGTGCATGAGTGTGTGTGTGTGTGTGAGCGTGAGTGTGGGTGGGTTTGTGGGTGGGTGGGTGAGAGTGGGTGTGTTCAATCCACGATTACAAGTATCCTATCTCCTGTGTCCCCTGCATCTGTGGGGTGGAGGGTGGGGCAGCTGCCAGTACCTGTCCTTATCCAGGTGGGTGTGCAGAAGTTGTTTTGGTGTGTGTGTGTGTGTGTGTGTGTGTGTGTGTCCACATATATTGACTACATGTATTCTATTATATTTGGCCACATATTTTATTATCCATACTCCATACTGCATATGTATTGACCACATATAATCAACATAAGATCTTACATATACTCACAAAATATTATATTACATTGGGCCACATATATTATTATCCGTACCGCATATATATATTGAACACATATAATCAACATAAGATCTTATTCATACTGCACATATATTACATTATATCACATTTGGCCACATATATTATAATCCATACTGCATATATTTTGACCACATATAATCAACACAAGACCGTATCCATACTGCACAAATAGTATATTGCATTGGGCCACATATATGATTATTCATACTGCTTATACATAGACCACACATGATCAACATAAGATCTTATCCATTCTGCACATATATTGACCACATATACTATAATTTATTATATTTGACCACATATATTATTATCAAATCTGCATATATATTGACCACATATATTATTATCAAATCTACATATATATTTGACCACATATATTATTATCAAATCTGCATATACATTTGACCACATATATTATTATCAAATCTGCATATATATTGACCACATATATTAGTATCAAATCTGCATATATATTGACCACATATATTAGTATCAAATCTGCATATATATTGACCACATATATTATTATCAAATCTGCATATATATTGACCACATATATTAGTATCAAATCTGCATATATATTGACCACATATATTATTATCAAATCTGCATATATATTGACCACATATATTATTATCAAATCTGCATATATATTGACCACATATATGAAACATAAGATCTTATCCATACTGCACATATATTGACCACATATATTATAATCCATGCGTATATATTGATCACATATATTTAACATAGGATATTATCCATATGGGACCCACACAGCACAATTAACCTCACCGCCTGCACTCCTGCAGCAACTTTCTCACCCATAGCGCAACCTTTCAAAAGGCTTTCAAGCCAAACAAAAGGTGTCGGAGACCTCCGAAAATTAGGGAACGGCAATATGATATAATGTGATATCATTCCATCATATGATATCATATGATATGCCGGCAGTCTGACTAGGCTAAAGTCTGACTAGGCTAAAGTTGCCATTTATATACAATATCATATGATGCAGTGTGTACGATATCATATGATATGCAGGTCCCTACCCCAAATAGCAGCGTTAACCATACATGCAGAAAGTTGCAAGGCACGCATGCAACTGACCCGTGCTATGTCTAATACCACAGAATTCATGCACTGAAAACAGACAACTGTATAGTGCAAGCTAGTTACTTGCACCCATCATATGTACTGCAATCAACCACAATCGACCCACCATTCTTGGCACTACACTGCTCCTGTACGGCTGATGTTGCTGAGCTGGCAGCAACCTGCGGCCTGTTGTACCTCTCGTGCCAGGTGTCTGAGAGAACAGAGTCCTTGGCCGTATCACTGAATTAGGCTCAGCTGCTAAAGGGGGGGGCCTGCAGGAATTGTATTGCTGAGCAGGGGGCTGGGCTAGGGTGGCTTGTTTGGCTTGGCTTGGCTGGCTAGAGGAGGCAGGGGGCTGGCTGTTCCCTGCCTCTGCAACCCATCTATCGCTATGCCCTACCCCTACCGCTATTTTTTGCTGCTGTCTGCTGCTACCTGCTTGATACCTAGATACACCCATCGGCATGCCTAAGCCAAAGTCTTGCTTCAGGTCTTGAAAATTTTGGAAGAACGGCTTCGCTTGTGGCTTTTTCTCAACTGCCAAGGTAGCAGCTTCGGGCTCTGGACGAGAATCGGGCTCATGGCGAACATCAGGAGCAATAGTGTCGACCATGTCGATAGTCAGTTTTGAATTCTGGGGCTCAGATGGATGTTCCAGTCCTGATGCAACATTCGCATCATCATCTACCTCGCGTTTCCGCTTCCCGCCTGTCGTAGGAGTTGCGACGGAGGGCAAAAATTTAAAGGCCCGGGATAACTGTCTATATGTCCAATTGAAGAAACCCGAACTCCCAGGGGTATCAGGCGCCTGCGGCATAGCTCATGAAATGAAGTGCCTGCGACGGATGCTTCTAATCGACTCGACCTGTCTGGAATAAGTACTCTAACCCTAAGGGCTGGGACGGGACTGGTACTAGCTGGGTAATAGCTTGCGGGAGCGGGATAATTGGCGCGACTTAGTGAATTCGGGACGACAGGGCAATCGTGGCCACGACACAACACCAACCCCAAGCAATCTCCGCAGTCAATTCTGCTTCCCTCCTGTGTCTGAGCTCAATCACTGACTCGCCTTTCTCAGATTAATCATCTCCCTCAGCTCAATCAGCTCGATCAGCCACCTTTATTTTTCTACTTCTGCCCTCCTCCTCCACCACCTCCTCCCGCCCCCCATAGCCTTCTCCCCCCACTGGTGTTTTCCTAGGATCCCCTCCGGATAGCTTCCTCCGCCTTGGCATCTTACTTGCTTTCTTTCAATCAGCTCAATCAGCTCAGTCAGCTCTCCCAGCTTTCTCAGCCCACTCAGCCCAGCCCAGCTCAGCCCAGCCCAGCCCAGCCCAGCCCAGCCCGGGTCAGCCCAGATCACTCAGATCACTTAGCAGAGCCCAAAAGCATGGTTCTTTACCACATGGCTCAGCAAGAGCTTTGGGAAGGCGCTAAGTCAGCCAATGCTCCTTACACCCCTCCCACCTACAAGCAGGTAAAGTTCTTTTTCTTCGAACAAGTCCACCACCTGGGTTATTCAAGTGCACTTTCGGTCCTACATTAGAGTCTATTTCTTCCGTTGGTCATGCATTTCACAAATAGGCTAGTGCAAAATATGTCCAAGAGATTTAGAAAGGGTCTACGCTTACAGAGAATACAAAAACAAGCAAGTCAATTTACCCACCTGATTTCTCTAGATAGATGAGGTACACTAATGATTTTCACAAGTCCCCCTGGACTCCGTCAAGCCGCGGGCACATTTGGAGTCCAGTAGGACACCAGGAAAATGTCATAATCATAACCATCTTAATCATCATCATCACCATCATAATCATAATCATAATCATAATCATAATCATAATCATAATCATAATCATAATCACCATCATAGTCATCATCATCATTATCCTAGTCATCATCATCATCATCATCATCATCATCATCATCATCATCATCATCATCATCATCATCATCATTACCCTAGTCATCATCATCATCATCATCATCATCATCATCATCATCATCATCATCATAGTCATCATAGTCATCATCATCATCGTCATCATCACCACCATCATCATCATCATCATCATCATCACCATCATCACCATCATCATCATCACCATCATAATCATCACAGTCATCATCATAATCATTAAAGTCATAGTAATCAGCATCATCATCAGCACCATCATCATCATCATCATCATCATCATCATCATCATCATCATCATCATCATCATTCCCTCCTATCAATCACCGCATCGGCCAAGCAACCCCAACCTGTCCCATATACCATCAATCATTGCAACATCCCCATTACTCACCCGCCATCCAGCTGCCACTTACTATCATCTCTTCATCTATTTTACACCTCATATACTTTGACACAAGAACACACATCCACACAGTGCTGACAATCACACCAACCCCCTCCCCCCCCTTTCCTCCCCTCCCTCCCACTCACACCCACCTAGGCTCCCCTCCCTCCCCTCCCACTCACACCCACCTACTCTCCCCTCTCTCCCCTCCCACTCACACCCACCTACTCCCCCCTCTCTCCCCTCCCAGGATGTTTTTACTTGACTGAAACTCTCCCTCTCACTCTTACCCACCCACATTCCCCTCTCTCTTCTCCTCCCTCCCACTCACAACCCACCCATGCCCCCCTCTCCCTCCCACCCACACCCACCTACTCTCCCCTCTCTCCCTACCACTCACACCCACCTACTCCCCCCTGTCTCCCCTACCAGGATGGTTTTACTTGACTGAAAACTCTCCCTCTCACTCTTACCCACCCACATTCCCCTCTCTCTTCCCCTCCATCCCACTCATACCCACCCATGCTCCCCTCTCTCCCCTCTCACCCCGCCCATTCACACCCACCTACTATCCCCTCTCTCCCCTGTCACCCCTCCCACTCATACCCACCTACTCTCCCCTCTCACCCCTCCCACTCACACCCACTAACTCTCCCCTATCTCCCCTCTCACCCCTCCCACTCACACCCACCAACTCTCCCTTCTCTCCTCTCTCACCCCTCCCACTCACACCCACCTACTCTCCCCTCTCTCCCCTCTCACCCCTCCTACTCACACCCACCAACTCTCCCCTCTCTCCCCTGCCAGGATGGTTTCACTCACTTGACCGAGGACCCGACCTTCTTGATCCCAATAGGCAACCAGTTCTACACTCAAGTTAAATCCACATTCATTCTGTTGTGCTTGGATGAGACCAAACTAAAAGACAAGGTGAGATGTCAGGTGTGGTGAGTGAGTGAGTGAGTGGGTGGATGTGTGGTGAGTGGGGGGATAGCTGTGAAATGGGGTCTGTGAGTGGGTGGCTGTGAGATGTGGTGAGCTTGAATGTGGTTAGATGCTTGGTTGGATGTGATTAGATGTTTAGTGTGCTTGGGTGAGACCGAGCTAAAAGACAAGGTGAGCTGTGAGATGTGATTAGGTGTGGTGAGATGTGGTGAGGTGTGGTGAGTGGGTGGGTGGTGTCTGTTTGGTGAGTGGGAGGGAGGGGAGGAGAGGATGTGGTAGGTAACCGTGAGATGTGGTGAGTGGGTGGGTGTGAGTGGGAGGAGTTGGATGGATGATTGGTTGGATGTTGGTTGGATGTTTAGTGTGCTTGGATGTTGGTTGGATGTTTAGTGTGCTTGGATGTTGGTTGTATGGTTAGTGTGCTTGGATGTTGGTTGGATGTGGATGGTTGGTTGCGTACTTGGATGTTGGTTGGATGGTTAGTGTGCTTGGATGTTGGTTGGATGTGGATGGTTAGTGCGCTTGGATTTGATTGGATGGTTAGTGCGCTTGGATTTGATTGGATGGTTAGTGTGCTTGGATATTGGTTGGATGTGGTTGGTTGGTTGTGTGCTTGGATGTTGGTTGGATGCTTGGATGTGGTTGGATAGCCACTAGCCATACGTCATTAGCCATCACCATCACTATAATCATCACTATGACCATTACCATCACCTTAACACTCACCATAACAATCATAATCTCATCAGGTTGTCTTTGAGCCCGCAGCCCCCGTTGGTAGCACGGAGCCAGGACAGCTGGTCTCAGAAGATGGACGCTTGGATGTGGTTGGATAGCCATTAGCCATACATCATTAGCCATCACCACCACTATAATCATCACTATCACCATCACCATCACTATAATCATCACTATCACCATCACCATCACTATAATCCTCACTATAATCATCACTATCACCATCACCATCACTATAACCATCACTATAATCATCACTATCACCATCACCATCACTATAATCATCACTATAATCATCACTATCACCACCACCATCACCATCACCTCAACACTTACCATAACAATGACTATCACCAACAGGTTTTGTCTTTGAGCCCGCAGCTCCTGCTGGTGCCACCGTGACAATCACCACCACCACCATCACAAGTATCACCATCACCACCTCCATTACCACCATCGCAATCACCACCAAAATCACGATTGTCCTTGTGTTTGTCGCCTCGTCAGGTTGTCTTTGAGCCAGCAGCTCCCGTTGGAAGTACTGAGCCAGGACAGCTGGTCTCAGAAGATGGAGGCTTGAATGTGGTTGGATAGCCATTAGCCATACATCATTAGCCATCACCATCACCATCACTATAATCATCAGTATCACCATCACCATCAGTATCACCATCACCATCACTATCACCGTCACAACCTGAACAGGTTGTATTTGAGTCCGCAGCCCCCGTTGGTAGTACGGAGCCAGGGCAGCTGGTCTCCGAAGATGGAAAAGCTGCCCCTCTGTTTCCCCATCTTGTAAGTGGCCAAACCGACCCTCGCCCCCCTCCCAATGCACATTTATTTTCCGTGTTAAGGCTAGGTGTAACGAGGTGTAATTAGTTGTCGGGACTTGTCACATATGCAGTTGAAACCGACCCTGCGCCCCCTCCCACTGCACATTTATTTTACGTGTTAAAGTTAGGTGTACCAAAGTGTAATTTGTTGTCAGGACCTGTCACATACGCAGTTGAAAGCGACCCTCGCCCCTCTCCCACTGCAAATGTATTTTCCTTGTTAAGGTTAGGTGTACCAAAGTGTAATTTGTTGTCAGGACCTGTCACATATGCAGTTGAAAGCGAACCTCGCCCCCCTCCCACTGCACATTTATTTTACGTGTTAAGGTTAGGTGTACCGAAGTGTAATTCGTTGTGGGGACCTCTTGCATATGCTGTTCTCATGTAGGCCGCATGTGCAGCTGCCACCTGGTATCGGCCGTATATGCATCTGTCACCTGATATCGGCCGCAACCCGCACCTGTCTCCTGATATCGGCCGCATATGCACCTGTCTCCTGATATCGGCCGCAACCCGCACCTGTCACCTGATATCGGCCGCATGTGCAGCTGTCACCTGATATCGGCCGCAACCCGCACCTGTCACCTGATATCGGCCGCATGTGCATCTGTCACCTGATATCGGCCGCAACCCGCACCTGTCTCCTGATATCGGCTGCATGTGCATCTGTAACCTGATACCGGCCGCAACCCGCACCTGTCACCTGATATCGGCCGCATGTGCAGCTGTCGCCTGATATCGGCCGCATATGCATCTGTCACATGATATCGGCCGCAACCCGCACCTGTCTCCTGATATCGGCTGCATGTGCATCTGTCCCCTGATATTGGCCGCAACCCGCAGCTGTCTCCTGATATCGGCCGCATGTGCATCTGTCACCTGATATCGGCCGCAACCCGCACCTGTCACCTGATATCGGCCGCGTTTTCATCTGCCACCTGATATTGGCCGCAACCCGCACCTGTCGCCTGATATCAGACTTGGTATTGCTAATCATGCGACATCACCCGTGAAGTCCCACCATGCACTCACCAGGGCCGACCATGAGGGCGCCCGGGGCACCCTGCTGTTTTTGAAACTTCCTATATGTAGAAACAGAGGGGGGCACACTGCAAACGATCAAATAAATAGATAGTACGTCTTATTACGAGGTATGAGGTTGAGGGGGGCATTCCATTTGCTTGCACTAGGGGCAACCACTAATAAACGATCAAATATCAATTACCAACTACCAGCTCTCAACAGCAAACCATTAAATATCAAATATAAACCATCAAATGTCAATTAACAACTACAAACTCTTAACAGCCAACCATTAAATATCAATTATAAACCATCAAATGTCAATTAACAACTACAAACTCTTAACAGCCAACCATTAAATATCAAATATAAACAATCAAATGTCAATTTACAACTACAAACCATCAAATACCAAGTATCAAATTGAAATTTACAACTACAAACCATCAAATACCAAGTATCAAATTGAAATTGAAATTGTTACATCCGTGTTATGCAGTCACTCACAGGAAGTATCAAATATATTATATATAAACGATCAAACGTAAATTTCCAAATGCAAACCATTAAATATTAAATATAAACAATCAAACGTCAATTACCAACTACAAACCATCAAATGCTAAGTATAAAATACATATACGATCAAATGTCAATTACCAACTGCAAAGCATCAAATATCAAATAGAAACCTACAAATATCAACTGCCACCTACCAGCAACCAAAGATCAGACATCAAATACCAACATAGTCTTTCTCCCTCCCTCCCTCCCTGTCTGTCTGTCTGTCTGTCTGTGCAGTTCGGTCCTATCAACATAGAAAGTGTGGTCGAGGTTAAATCCATTCTGCGAGACGCCAACGGTACTTTCCTGGAAATTGGCGGGCCACTGTAATTGGCGCAGCAGAAGAATAAATGACAGGGCAACTATGAGGGCATAGCCATAGTAAAACAGTGTTGGTTGTTACCGCCCTCAATGTAGCAGAGGCCCCACTGTTTCGGCCGTCTGCCAGATCAGGTGCCGATTGTGCCTAAGGGTTCGGTGTCGACCGGATGTTTTGAATTGATGTTCAAGTGAAGAGGTGGGAGTGAGCCAGTTTGGGACCCCTTGCACGAAGCAGCGACCCAGGCCTGGCCAGTTTGGCGTCAAGCCAACTGCCCTTGTTTTTCACCCCAGGAAGTGGGACCCCTTGCACAAACCAGCGACACAGGGGATTCAGAAAGAGCGGCTGAGTAATCGATTTATGTAATGACCGTCCTTTCATACTACCACCGGCTATCTCTACCACCACCGGCTTTCTCTACCACCACGGCTTGCATTATCTAATAAATTAACACTTAGTCCTAGTAGAAATAAGAGGGCCACTATGAATGGCATAATCTGTAACGGTACAGATCTGTATATGAACAAGGGAATCAGTACTCTGACATGTATTTATATATAAAAAAAAGATAACGCCTGGAGGGGCGTGGTGTTAAAAACCTCCCGTACGCGGCAGCTGGGGAAGGTCACCATGGCAGACATAGTAAGTGTCACCCTCCAGGCGGGAGGGACTCCTTCATGCGACGTGTGGCAAGAATGCTGGTACAGGAGGCGGTAGATTCCCTGTGCAGCTTAGAGATGAGTTTGTCTACGTGTTCGCGACTGATCCCTAAGGTGGAGAGATTGGTAATAGTTGTGATTGGTATGGTACCATTGGTACCTATGGTGAATACTAGGTAGTGTACAAGGAATCCTTGTTGTTGAAGGATACGTTGGAGCTCCTTATGCTGAACGCTCTTTTCCTGGAATTTGATTTGGTGGTTAATGTCTGAGCAGTAGCCCAGTTCAACTAGGTAGGCATTTCTTGGTTTGGATTCGTCGTCAATGAGGAGGAGATCAGGCCTGTATTTATCCCATGTGGCTTAGGGAAGATCAGGGGGTTTGAGGGTGGTTGGGGGTCTTGTGGGAATGTCGGAGGTCGCTTCACAAGTGCCTGCATCCATGTACATGGGGAGAGCCCCCAGAGCTCCTTGGGCTAATGCCTTTTGGATGAGTTGGACGCCTTATTATGTCTGTTAATATATATTCCTTTGAAGACAGGGTGGCTGCACCCAGCAAGAATGTGGCCAGCTCCGTCCTGTGCTTAGCGACAAAGAGGGCAGTTATCATCAGAGGGGGGGCTAGTGCTAGTACCATAGGGGCGTTTGTATCTGTACGCCAATTTCCTAGTCCATAAGCGTCCCCACCGAGCCTTGTGGATTTGTATTTTTTGCCACCATTTGATGTCGGTGGATTGCCAGAAACGATTACTAGCCTGAGGGAGGAGGAAGGGGTTGGCTTGCTCCCACATGGAGGAGTATATGCCCGTGGTGTTGGCATGCCCGGTGTGCAGGGGGGTGGGGAGGTCTTGATACCCTTGGTGAGATTGTTGGCCGGGTGCCGGGGGGGCTGGTCCCCATTAATAGATTTGGGGGGCTGGACAGACGGCCAATGCATATTGAGGTGCGCATGTTCCCCTGTTTTAACTGGCCCAATTACATTGTATCCTGTCGTCGCTTAATTCGCGAGCGTGTCTGCCTCGTCATTCCCTATGATTCCTGAGTGAGATCGGACCTTAAGCAGGCGTGTGGTAGCAGCAGCGTTGTGTCTGTTGATAATGTGGATGGCGATGTCTTGCAGGAGGTCGCGGTGTTTGTTTTCCCGGTTCCTGCTGGGATGGTAAATGTGCAGGTTAATAAGCTGCAAGGAACATAAGCTGTCGGAGTAGATGGTGAGTTCTTCATCTATTTCGGAGTGTATGAGTGCTTGTTGGATTGCCACGAGTTCGGCGCGATTGATGTCGGCAGTGATGCCCTGTCCGCCAGGGTCTATGCGGAGGCAACGTGCAGCGGCCCGGGGGAGTATACGCCTGCCCCTAGGCGTAGGACGCCGTCTTTGTCTATGATGGCACTTCCATCTGTGTATAGAGCGAGGCCTGGTGCTTGTAGGATAGCATGTGTGCACGGGAGCACGGGGGGTGTTATGGGTGTGGGGTCTATCTGCATGGGTTGTTGTGCCCAGGTCTTAAGGAGGGAGCTAAGTGCCTTGGGTAGGTGGGTGGTAGGAAGGCCCAGTTGGGAGGGGGGGGGGACCTGGTCGTGGGATGGAAGTGGCCCCCATGTCCCTCATGGTTTGGGCCCATGTGGTGGGTGGGTTGTGGAGGTACTTGGCATGGCCAGCTGGGTTTGAGATGGCAATGAGATTGTAGGTTCCTCTGTGTCTCTTGGCAGGGTTGAGTTTTCCCCCCGTCCAGATTAGGGAGGGGGTGAGGGGGTTGGACTTGGGAGGCAGAGTGGCTAGTTCCATAGCCCATGGGTGATTTAGGAGGGAGTTATGGGCATACGTGGGTTTGTGTGGGACCAAGAGAATGGTGCACGCGGGAATATCAAGGGTGTGAGCATGTATGGCACTGCCTAGTGCCCATCGAACAGCCTTGTGGGATCTATTTATATAAAATATTGTAATTATATTATATATTGTAATTATATTATATATAATATAATATAAATATATTATATATATAACTCCTTTGGCGAATGTCGCAATGTCTTGGTGGTGGTTGTCTAGATATGTCTCCTTGGCTCCGCCTCAAACGACTATATATGGCAGGGAGCTTGTCTGCCGTGGTCAGCCGGGGTAGTGGTGAATTTTCGTTTGGTCAAGGGTTGGTCTGTTATCAATTTATCATACAATATATCCCTAACTCTGATTGGATTGGATTGTTACATGTTTTCCGGACAACTCTGGTGTGCTCGCCTTCTTCCAATTCCAACCTTGCACTTGGTTACATGGCTCCAGCCACCAATTTGGCTGCTCGCTGTCTTCGGCAGTAAAGAACTCTGGATGGGGGAACCCTATTCTAGCTTGGGTGGGTCCATGTGTGGGTTCTGGCATGAATGTGAGTGAGCTAGGGATAGTTTTTTTAGTAGTGTTAGTTTTTAGGGTTAACAACTTTTAAATCTGAGAAAAATACAGGATTTGTTTTTTGCCACTGCTTTTTCGTTCAGCCTTCCTTCAGGTCAACGGACCCTCCCCACCTTGCGTACTGTGACGCCACAGACCCTCCGACGTTGCATTTGCCATGTACGAGGCAGCGTCCAGAACAACCCCGAGCCCCACGTCTCGCCTTTCGGCATAACATGTAATCGTTTTTTTAAAGCTGTGAAAGATATTTCACCCCAGGAGGTGGGTCTCCCGATACAAACCAGCGACACCGAGGATTCAGTTCGAATGGCGTTGCTACTCCTACAGAAGAGTAGGCGCACTTCGTAAAAAAGTGTACCAGGGATAAAGACAATGTAATGTTATCAATCTCAATCCAACGCCCTACATAACTTGCATACACCAGAGCTTTACAATTCGTTCTAGAAAGGGGGTCCTCTGGTAGCGACTAGCGAGCAGGGATTTGGTGTCTTTCAAGGTTGGGCTCCTGGTAGCGGTCTGGGTATGTGATCCGAAGCTGAGGGTCGCCCTCTGGTCCGAAGGGCCGCCTTGCCTGGCCGGCCCCGGGGGATTACGGGGCAGGGGAGTCCCAAGGTAGTGAAAGGTTTGTCCAAAACGGGGTCCCAGATAGTGATCGCTACTGGAAGCGAAAAAAGCTCAGGCATACATAGTTGCCTTCTAGGTTGGTATAACATCTTGTTACATTTAATAATGAATGTGACTAGAAACGCAAAGTTAAATTATTTACCGGTACACAGCATAAATTCCCAGCCCCACGTTGTTTACGATATGTTGGGGTTCAGTTCACCAGTGCTTGTTTCTTTACTCGCCTATCTTGTTTAGTTCAGGTTGGGCAAGTCGCGATTGCTACTGGTAGCGGGGGGGGGGGGGGGGGGGGGGGGGGGGGGGGGGGGGAGGAAAGCTCTGGCCAGCACCCAGATCCATTAGCCAGCCACTGGGTCAAGCCCAAAGCCTTCAGCTACTTTGGAATGCCTGTCATGTCAGCTTTCTGACGCTGTACCTAGCTTCAGGTTGGGAGAATCCCTTGAACCTGATTTGACTGTAAAAGCACATAAAAGGTATGCTTGGACCCGATTTGACTGTAAAAACACATACTAGGTATGCTTAAACCTGGTTTAACTGTAAAAACACATACTAGGTATGCATAAACCTGGTTTAACTGTAAAAACACATACTAGATGGCGTGTTCTAATGGCGCGTACACTACTTATGTTTATCTACTTTTGTTTTACTCTCCCCGCAGACAGTGAGCAGCCTGACGGCTGACAGACAACGTAATCAAGAACAGTTCACAGTTGCCTCGTAGGGTTGGGAAGATATCCCCCCCGAGAGCATGTGAATCACACACGCTACATCACGACTATATCAGATTTGTTATTTTTCTATCAGGACCTAGAAAAGCCAGACAACTTTCTTCAATCTGCGTACGGTATTATGCTCCATTGTTTCCGAGGATGTCACACGGGGGGACTTGGCAATGGAGGGCAGTGTGCAACCCAAAGTTGGCTGAAAAAGCATGAATCAATCCAACCCAATTATTTATCTGCAGTCAGCTGAGGTAGAAGTGAGCCAGTTTGGTGCCAAGCCAACTGCCCTTGTTTTTCACCCCAGAAAGTTTATCTGCAGTCAGCTGCAAGGTAGGTACCACGTAGCACAGCAGTCAGCTGAGAGGTAGGTATGCCCGCAATGATCACACAATACAGCACACTGTCTACAGCCTGCAACAGCACCAGAATGAAGTTCGGCACCAGCGCCAGCACCAGAATGAGGTTTGGCACCAGCACCAGCACCAGAATCAGGTTCGCCACCAGCACCAGCACCAGAATCAGGTTAGGCACCAGCATCAGCACCAAAACCAGGTTCGGCACCAGCACCAGCACCACAGCCAGATTTACCACCAGCACCAGCACAATGTCCAGCACCAGCACCAGAATCAGGTTAGGCACCAGCATCTGCAACAGAACCAGGTTTGGCACTAGCACCGGGTTTGCCACCAGCACCAGCACCACAGCCAGATTTGCCACCTGCACCAGCACGATGTCCAGCATTAGCACCAGCACCAGAATCAGGTTCGGCACCAGCATCTGCACCAGCACCAGGTTCGGCACCAGCACCAGCATGAGCACCAGAAGGAGGTTAGGCACCAGCATCAGCACCAGGGTTTAGGGTTTAGGGGTGTAGGGTTTACTACAACCACAGCACCAGCACCAGCAGCCCTGCATTTACATTATGTGCTCTAGGGTGTGGTGTACCAGTGATGGTGCTACCCTTGCTCACTCCGCCCACAGACAGTGAGAAGCATGTAGGCTGCTAGGATAGACCATGTAATGAGAACAAAACAACCCTCAGTCAGCTGCTAACATAGCTGATGATGTGAAGCACAGGGATTTCCTTTTCGGCCTTTTGTTACAGCTTCTAGACAGCTCCATCTACCCTACCGGCTTCTAGGCAGCTCCTTCTACCCTACGTCAGCCTGCACCTGTTCAGGTTTTTAATTAGGTGTTCAGGGTGTTGTTTAAACACTTGCTCAACAACATGTTTAACCAATGATGAACATGAACATGAAGTGTGTAGGGTTATAGGGTTTAGGGTTGAACCTAAACCCTTAACACCCTAAGCACCTGTTTAACAATCTGAGCAGGGTGCAGGCTGCCGCAGGGCTGGGCAGCTCAGACAGCGAGCAGCCAAATTGCTGGCTGAAGCCATGTAACCAAGTTCCTAGTCAGCTCCCTGGGTCAGCCATTGGGCTACACCCACAGATTTCAGCAGTGCTGAAGAATGAGAAGTTGCCTTTATTTGTCGATGATTGCATGAAGAGATTGGATCAAGTATGCATTGATAATAATGATTTGCTTTGAATTAGTTTAGTTACTGCCGAAGACAGCAAGCAGACTTCGAGGCTTTAGCCATGTAACCAAGGAAAGCTTCCTCGAAGCCTGCTACCCATAGCCATAAATAGGAGCAGTCTATGCTTCAGGTCGGTACGTTAGCCAGCCAGGGAAGCTTCCCAGAAGCTGCTACCCATAGCCATAAATAGGAGCAGTGTATGCTTCAGGTCGGTACGTTAGCCAGCCAGGGAAGCTTCCCAGAAGCTGCTACCCATAGCTATAAATAGGAGCAGTGTGTGCTTCAGGTCGGTATGTTAGCCAGCCAGGGAAGCTTCCCAGAAGCTGCCACCCATAGCCATAAATAGGAGCAGTGTGTGCTTCAGGTCGGTACGTTAGCCAGCCAGGAAAGCTTCCCAGAAGCTGCTACCCATAGCCATAAATAGGAGCAGTGTATGCTTCAGGTCGGTACGTTAGCCAGCCAGGGAAGCTTCCCAGAAGCTGCTACCCATAGCCATAAATAGGAGCAGTGTATGCTTCAGGTCGGTGCGTTAGCCAGCCAGGGGAGCTTCCCAGAAGCTGCTACCCATAGCTATAAATAGGAGCAGTGTGTGCTTCAGGTCGGTATGTTAGCCAGCCAGGGAAGCTTCCCAGAAGCTGCCACCCATTGCCATAAATAGGAGCAGTGTGTGCTTCAGGTCGGTACGTTAGCCAGCCAGGGAAGCTTCCCAGAAGCTGCTACCCATAGCCATAAATAGGAGCAGTGTGTGCTTCAGGTCGGTACGTCAGCCAGCCAGGGAAGCTTCCCAGAAGCCTGCTACCCATAGCCATAAATAGGAGCAGTGTGTGCTTCAGGTCGGTAAGTTAGCCAGCCAGGGAAGCTTCCCAGAAGCTGCTACCCATAGCCATAAATAGGAGCAGTGTATGCTTCAGGTCGGTGCGTTAGCCAGCCAGGGAAGCTTCCCAGAAGCTGCTACCCATAGCCATAAATAGGAGCAGTGTGTGCTTCAGGTCGGTATGTTAGCCAGCCAGGGAAACTTCCTAGAAGCTGCTACCCATAGCCAAAAACAGGAGCAGTGTGTGTTTTAGGTCGGTACGTTAGCCAGCCAGGGAAGCTTCCTAGATGCTGCTACACATACCCAAAGGCATAAATAGTTAGTATTAGGTGAGCTGAGTAGAAGCTGCTACGCGTAGACACATAAATAGGCAGTTAGTATTAGGAGCTGAGTGGAAGCTGCTGCCCCTAGCGCACCTTACACAAAAACCTGTACCCCTGCACAGAACCTCTCAAATCATCAGGCCCTTGCCCACAACTCTGCAAGGGGCCCTTCATTCATTCATTCCTTTGAAAGGAGGGCCCACCAAAAGGAATACAACTGTGTATATAATATGCGCCCTATACAAGTAGTTCGATATGCAGTCCATATTTGCAGTACATATATGTAGGGAGTGGCAAATATACACCTACCCCCCCCCCCCCCCCCCCCCCCCCCCCCCCCCCCCCCCAAATATGTATATAGTATATCCATAATATATGCAGATACATCAATTATGCATCAGAAAGTCCCAGTAATGTTCTAGAAGCGGCTTGCAATACGATAGGGTACCCTATGCCCCAACTCTCAAACCATATTTTGTTTTTTAAAGGTACCCTACAGTACCTTATGAACTTCTCCCCAGTTCCCAGAAAATCATGGTTTGCTTGATTAAATTCTTTGTTCAGGTTTCCAAAGTAATCCATTAGTAGGTAGAGGAAGGACATGCGTAGGGGAGTTATGTTGGCTGTATCACTGTTTTTTGTATGTGCGACGCGTCACAAATTAAGCCACCCGGTGCGATCACCATACGACGCACTGCCCCCCTAAACCCTGTGGAGTAGGGGGGCCATGTCAACCTTCTTGGGCTCCCCTAAAACCTGCGCAGTCGGTGGGTGGGTGGGTGGGTGGGTGGGGGGCATATCAACCTTCTTGGGCCCCCCTAAACCTGCACAGTTGGGGGGGGTTGGGGGGCCATGTCAACCTTCTTGGGCCCCCCTAAACCCTGCGCAGTCAGGGGGGGGGGGGGGGGGGGGGGGCATATCAACCTTCTTGGCCCCCCCTTAAACCCTGCGTAGTCGGGGGGTTTAGGGGGCCATGTCAACCTTCTTGGACCCCTATTTATGGGGGTTAAGTTATTAAGTGGTCTTATGAGCTCTTCCCTTACGGAAGGGATGTTTCTTTGACTACTTTAGCCAGACCGATGCGTCAGTCAACATGCAGCAACAGCCTGTCACACACTCTCTGTCATACACACATACACACACAGAGGCGCCGTCAAAACAGACAGTGAAAGGGCTCCCCAGCCGTCACCATTGAATTCGCAAATATCATTCAAGAGACCACACAAATTGTACTCCATCCCTGTCCGTTCCATAGCTGTCCTTTTCAGCTCCCAGCAGCAGCTTCTAAGCAGCTCCCACAACTGGCTATTTAGCCAAACCTGACACAACCTAGAGCACCTTGCAGCTGACACACTCAGCTTCCAAGTACTCCTCAGACCTTCGTGCTTAGCCCAGTGGCCGGCCCATGGAGCTGCCTAGAAGCTGCCATGAAAAGATGTCATGAAAAGCCTCACCCCCCCCCCCCCCCCCGGTGGGTGGTGTGGAAAAGCCCTACCCCAGCACCCGCCACTCAAGGTGGGCCCCCCTCTTCAGAGTGTGCGTGCAACACCACACCAGTGTACTACATTTTGTCAAATTGGTCAGCGCTTAAAGCGCTCAAATGTCAAATTGGTCAGCGCTTTCTAGTGTAAGAAGCGCAAAAACTGCGTGCTGCGCCCACAGGGGGTTGAAAAAAGTGTGCGAAACGCGCAGTGGGGCTCAAAAAAGGCAGCGCGTTAACGCGCTGCTGCGTGCGTTTTGTAGTACCCTGCACCGCACACTAAACCACTGTTTCATGGGCTTGGAATGCTCCCATCTTCTAGTCACCAAGAACCTAGCCTTAGAGCTTCCAGGTCTGGATTAGGGAACCCTATACCTAGCTTGGGTGGGTGGGTTCTGGCATGAATGTGAGTGGGCCAGACAGGGTTGGAGTAATGCTCCCTCTATTGAAGACCTAAAGTTGAAATTGGAGGAGCTGAGCTGGCCGATTAGTGCCATGCCATTGCGCTGTCAGCACTGTTGCCCATCACTGGCGCTCTGGTCCACCGGAGGGCCCAATGCTGCCCCCCTCGCTCGCTGCAAGTACATCGTGCGTTGGCACTCCCTGTTTGAAGTACCCTTAAATCACAAAGTGCATTGCCGGCTAATGTATCATTTTGCGACCTGCTCTTTTCATTTTGAGCGGTTCTCCCTGTTCATCCATCCATCCCTGTTCTTTTCATTTTGAGCGGTTCTCTTGCTCCTTCCTGCAGCGATTATCCTGACCCTCCAATAGACAAGAAGCTGCTGTTCTTGCAGGTCTGAGCGAAGATGTTGGCTGATGTCCTTTTTTTATCTGTTGTCCGCTGTTCTTCTTGCATATCTGTTGTTCGCAGTTCTTCTTGCATACCTGAGAGAAGATGCTTGCTACTGTTTTGCTGGTTGTGAGTTGAAAGGCAACGCCAGGACAGCCCTAAGCCCGGAATTGTCAACGCAAATGCGGTCAGACACCAAATGCCGTCGGAGCTTCTGAAGGCCTGATGGGATTTCTCGTTAGGGGGGAGGGGGGCATCAATTCCAAAGGACAACTTCGGGCTTAGGGACGATCTGGCATCGCAAATTTCAACTATTGCGTCCCATTGCGTCCACTGGAAACACATCGCAAATCTCAACTGTTCAGTCTTAGCCAGTAGGTTAGCCTGTGACGATAATTGGTTAGGCAGCAGTTGATTAACTATGTTGGTGATCACTGCAGATTTAGGAGGTCTTCCACACCCCTTTCTGCACCTACGCGGCCCACCCCAACCATAATGCACCCTTCGTGCAATGGAGCAACTGAGGGATGACGGTACACACCATCAGGCCAAGCCAGCCTGCTGTTCCTTGCGGCCAAAAGGAACGTATGGAATCAGCAAACGCACGTTAGTAGCAGTATTTTCAAATATAGAAACCCAAATTAGCAGTGGATGGCCTGGGGTCTGTACTGAACCTTCTACCTTGTGGCGGGTCAACAGAAGACTCCGGCCTCTCTGCAGATCCTGTTCTCCAAACTGACGCTCCGTCACTGGGAGCGTCCCAGAGCGTTCCGTCCCTGCCACGTGACATGTCAATCGAAGCCGCCCTGAAAGATGGACCAGGCCTCTCTGCAGATCCAGTTCTCCGAATTGAAGGGCTGCTGCTGGTAGTGTCCCAAGGCGATCCGGTTTTATCACGTGACATGTCAATCGAACCCGCCATATGAGAAGTGCGTGGACCATCTACAGATCCTGTTCTCCGAGTTGAAGTCGAAGCGCCGTCACTGGGAGCGCCCCAGATCGTTCCGTCCCCACCATGCGAGATGTCCACCGGAGATATCCTAAAAGATGAACCAGGTATTTCTAACGATCCTCTTCTCCGACTTGCAGAGCTCCCGCTGATTCCAGACGGACGGACAGACCTGGCGACAGGAAGCTCTCCAGAGGAAGCGGCGCTTGAAGACGTGTTGAGGCAATGGGCGACGCGGATCACGGGATGCTCGCTGCTGACGGAAGCACGCCTGGCGCGACGTATGGGTGGCACATGGGAATCGTAGCTTGTCATCGAACCAATCCAACTCTCGTTTTGTGGAGGTGGACCTGCCTTCGAGACCTGTAGATCCCTACCAAGCTCGAGAGAGCGCGGGCTGCTGATTGGACCTGGACCTGCCTGCGAGACCTGTGGGTCCCGACCAAACTCGAGAGAGCGAGGGCGATGGGGACGCTGCTCCGGGGAGGGTGCATTATTCTGAGGCAGAAAAATCCCATTGCTCTCTGCGCTTAGGTCGCCAACCGTCCATAATTTTTTGGCATAATTGCAAGACGCCAGCTTGTTAGCCTCCTTCCCCCCTCCCTGGGACCAGTCATCGGAAACATTCATGGCCGTGTTCTTCCGAATGACCGACAGGAGGCCTGGTAGGAGGGGAACCGTGGGCATGCGTTTCTGCAAGCCATGAAAGGGCGGGACGCAGGTCGGGTGGTCATTGAGAAGCTTGGCCCGGGCCAGGAGTGACGACCTTTCGTATCCCAGGGAGGGCCTGTCAGCAAAGGCAGCTTTCTCAGTCAAGTGGGACGCCCGGCTTGAAGATCGCCTTTCAGGGTCTGTGATCTTGTCGGAAAAGCCAGTCAAACGAGGGCAGTCTGCTGAATTTCGTTCACCAGAGTTCGGGACGCTCAACCAGCTATGGGTGCTATTAATGACTCTGCTTATCACTGGGGAGTTAGCTCCATCCACTTGCGGCTGCGGATTGCTGTCGGCCCGCTCGGGATCGTTTGGTGGATACCATGTGTATGTCTGCATAATTCCTTTGCCCTGCATGGTCAGGTAGAAAAAGGTGGGAAGAGGTAGGAAGAGGTGGGGAGCATGTGTACGTCTGCATCATTCCTTTGCCCTGCATGGTCAGGTAGAAAGAGGTGGGAAGAGGTAGGAAGAGGTGGGAAGCATGTGTACGTCTGCATCATTCCTTTGCCCTGCATGGTCAGGTAGAAAGAGGTGGGAAGAGGTAGGAAGAGGTGGGGAGCATGCGTACGTCTGCATCATTCCTTTGCCCTGCATGGTCACGTAGAAAGAGGTTGGAAGAGGTAGGAAGAGGTGGGGAGCATGCGTACGTCTGCATCATTCCTTTGCCCTGCATGGTCACGTAAAAAGAGGTGGGGAGAGGTAGGAAGAGGTGGGGAGCATGCGTACGTCTGCATCATTCCTTTGCCCTGCATGGTCAGGTAGAAAGAGGTGGGAAGAGGTAGGAAGAGGTGGGGAGCATGCGTCCGTCTGCATCATTCCTTTGCCCTGCATGGTCAAGTAAAAAGAGATGGGAAGAGGTAGGAAGAGGTGGGGAGCATGTGTCCGTCTGCATCATTCCTTTGCCCTGCATGGTCACGTAAACAGAGGTGGGAAGAGGTAGGAAGAGGTGGGGAGCATGTGTCCGTCTGCATCATTCCTTTGCCCTGCATGGTCACGTAAAAAGAGGTGGGAAGAGGTAGGAAGAGGTGGGGAGCATGTGTCCGTCTGCATCATTCCTTTGCCCTGCATGGTCACGTAAAAAGAGGTGGGAAGAGGTAGGAAGAGGTGGGGAGCATGTGTCCGTCTGCATCATTCCTTTGCCCTGCATGGTCACGTAAAAAGAGGTGGGAAGAGGTAGGAAGACGTGGGGAGCATGTGTACGTCTGCATCATTCCTTTGCTTTGCGCAGCTTAGCGGAAAGTGGTGGGAAGAGGTAGCAAGAGGTAGGAAGAGGTGGGGAGAAAGCAGGGAAAAGGTAAGACCGTAAGAAGCATATAGGATGAGGTGGGAAGAGGTAGGAAGAGGTGGGGAGAAAGCAGGGAAAAGGTAAGACCGTAAGAAGCATATAGGATGAGGTGGGAAGAGGTAGGAAGAGGTAGGAAGAGGTGGGGAGCAAGCGGGGAGGAGGTAAAAAGCATGTAGAAAGAGGTGGGAAGCATGATTACACCCTAACGTATCCGGTTAGAGGAGGGTTGACTTGGTGGGAAACAGAGAAGTCTTGAAAACTGTAAGGAATTGAGAAAAAACGACACAACCAAAAAATCAATGATAGGAGCATATCCGTGATTTCACCCTAAATTACTCATATCGAGCGGTATGAGTAAGTCTGCACCATTCCCCATCGCAGTGATTTGTTTCAAACCTGAAAGTGGGTTTTTTCTGGCTTAATGGTTCTAGGCCACCTCCAGGGACAGCGTTTTAGTGCTTTCAACAGCTTTTTATAGCTTTTTATACCTTCCTAGGGCCGTTTAGGGAAACAAAAAACTTTTGTTTTTGTGTAGCGATAATTTCGCCAAAACGGGGTCATAACTAGCGATCGCTATATACAGCGGAAACAAATCCCTGCCCCATCGTACAGTGCAAGCGAGCCTAACAAAGGCGAGTGATTCTCATGGTGCTCGTGTTGACAACTGTAACAAATAAATAAATATATAGTACGCCTTATTACGAGGCGTGAGGTTGAGGGGGCCAGCCTGTTTGCTTTCACTGGGGCCATACTGTAACCAACATTTACTTGTTAGGTTGCAAGCAAGATAAGGCAGTGCAACGAGCAGAATGAACAAAGCAAGTATGTGCCCAAGGTGCTTGTATCAGTAAGGCTTAGTGTTGTTGTCTGCAGGCGTAGGGTACCGGCTCACCAAATTAACTGCAACATACATACATTTGAGTAGGCAGAACAATACACGGTGAGCAGTGCAACTTGAGCCTAACAAACATGAGTGATTTCCGAGGTGCTTCCGTTGGTAAGACCTGTCCTAGTCGTCTGCTGCCCATGGTGTAACGGCTCCACAGCAGACAACAGTCTGATCAACACTGCACCATGGGTTCTCAGGTTAAAAGCATAGCGAGCAATACAACACAAACGCAGTGCAGATACAGGGCACAACCAACCAAGGACTAATGCATGTACCTATGTTTAAGTGCAGGGGTAGCCGAATAGGCTTAATGGACTTGCCCAACAATAAAGACAGCCAAGGCATTTAAAGAAACAAGCACTGGTAAACTGAACCCTAGTGAATTGTAAATCGTGGAAGTAGGCACATGTGCTGGTAAAATAACTACAAAAATCTACCGGTCGTCGTCTCTTTTAAAGGATAAGTCGCCAGTTGATTTTCTGGTTGTTGTTGCTATGAGGCGAAAACAAGGGTCTAATTGGTTATTCCAAGTACACATTTATTATTTTGTAGTTAGTTATTTTACAGCTGGGATCATGAGCGGCTTTGAATCACAATAGCGATTCAACTTTTGAGGGAGTTCAAGGACCATTGGTTGTGGAGATAAACGAGTCCTCGTGACAAGAAAAGATGGCAGTACCACAACTGTACAGGGTCAACCAGGTGGTGACCAACGCATCTGTTCAGGTTGCCAGGGGCAGTGGCGCCTGTCTCGATTGGCAGTGGTCTGGCATGCCAGGCTGTCCAGGTTGCCAGGGGCAGTGGCGCCTGTCTTGATCAGCCATGGTAAAATTGAAAATTAGTGTGCCGTGCCACAGACGTGAGATTGAGGGAACCTGCCCGTTTGCATGCATGTGTACTGTCAGAACTATTAGGCTACAGGAGCTCTGAGGACATCTTGCAAGATATCCTCAGAGCTCCCGTAGCCTTCTAGTTCTGACAATCATCCATGTCCCGGAGTGGAAACAGGATCACCCAGCGGTCCCAAACCAGTGCCTCAGCGGGTCTTACCTATGGCGGCGTCTTGCCAAGATTCCACACCTGACCTGCGTCCGACGGGATTTGAACCCACCCACTCAGAGATTTCATTGTTGTCAGACATGTACTTACTGGAGTATGGCTACCATGTTGGGTTTATTTGATTTTGCAGGCCTTCAGCGCCTGAGCTTTCAGTGGTCTGGTATGCACTGCTTTTCCAACCTAAACCCCCAACTTATGTAGGACTTTCTCCGCCTTTTGTCCTGAACCCACAGTGGGCACTGTTTTGTGTATGGGGTCCCACTTCCTGGTGTGAAATTCTTCAAAACATAATAATATACGCATACAAATCCAAAGTGCGGCACACCTTGACTTGCACACCCCCTGTGGGTTTGAAGTACTCTCTGCCCTGTTCATCCAGCTGACTGAGCGTGGCCTCAGACACTTGAACATACCCAGGCTTGGCTGTTGATTCCATCCGGGACGCCTGCGTTCAGAAAATTTTGAATTTGATTTGTTACATGGCCTCAGACACTTGAACAAACCCAGGCTTGGCTGTCGATTCCATCCAGGACGCCTGCCTTCAGAATTTGAATTGTACCCCCCCCCCCCCCCCCCCCCCCCCCCCCCCCCCCCCCCTTTTTATTCTTTCCCCCCCCCCCCCCCCCCCCCCCCCAATTGGTGGTTGGCCCCAGTGCAAGCAAATGGGCTGGCCCCCTGAACCTCACACCTCGTAATCAGGCATACTATTTGTTAATTTATCAACAGATTAGACAGGTTAGACTTCATTCAGAACACAAGCTGCAATCTGATCAGAGCATTGGTATAAGCAGGGACTGGCATATCATATGATGTTGACTAAAGGCGAGTACACTATCATATGATATCATACAAATTGCATCATATGATATATTGTATATAAATGGCCTAGTTAGACTGCCGGAATCATATGATATCATATTGCCGTTCCCTAGGTATAAGAGAGTCAAGGCAGGGATGTTTTTTTTCAAATCTTTTTTTTTTTTTTTCAAGCTTCAAGGTTTCAGGCCTCCTCGAGGGATAGCGTTTATTAAGCTTTCTATTGCTTTTTAGGCCTATTAAGGGCCAAAAACTTTTTTCGAGCAGCAATTGGGGCAAAAACGGGGTCAAAAGTAGCGATCGCTGTATGCAGTGGAAACAAGTTCTATGCAGCGTCGCATGCGACGCTACAAATTTGCGGAGAGTGTTCGCGACGGAGCGATAGGTGGCAACGGAAGTGTGTTAGTTACGAGACAGTTGGCTGACATGACAGGCTTTGTCTCGGTCTGACGGTCGGTCAGTCAGTCGGACGGACAAATGGGTACCCTGGGGGTACGGGGTCCCACCTACTGGGGTGAACATCCTAATCAATCAATCAATCAATCAAACTACCAATCAATCGAACTACCAATCAATCAAACAAACTAACTACCAATCAAACAAACTACCAATCAATCAATCAATCAAACAGTAAAACTACCAATCAATCAATCAAACTACCAATCAATCAATCAAACTACCAATCAATCAAACAAACTACCAATCAATCAATCAAACAGTCAAACAAACAAACTACCAATCAATCAATCAAACAAACTACCTATCAATCAAACAAACAATCAATCAGTCAAACAAATTACCAATGAATCAATCAAACAAACTACCAATCAATCAGTCAAACAAACTACCTATCAACCAAACAAACGAACTACCAATCAATCAGTCAAACAAACAAATTACTAATCAATCAATCAAACAAACTACCAATCAATCAGTCAAACAAACAAATTACTAATCAATCAAACAAACTACCAATCAATCAGGCAAACAAACAAATTACCAATCAATCAATCAAACAAACTACCAATCAATCAATCAAACAAACTACCTATCAATCAAACAAACAAACTACCAATCAATCAAACAAACTACCTATCAACCAAACAAACAAACTATCAATCAATCATTCAAACAAACAAATTACTAATCAATCAATCAAACAAACTACCAATCAATCAGTCAAACAAACAAATTTCTAATCAATCAGTCAAACAAACAAATTACTAATCAATCAATCAAACAAACTACCAATCAATCAGCCAAACAAACAAATTACCAATCAATCAATCAAACAAACTACCAATCAATCAATCAATCAAACAAACAAACTACCAATCAATCAGTCAAACAAACAAATTACCAATCAATCGATCAATCCAACTACCAATCAATCAATCGAACTACCAATCAATCAAACTAACAAACTACCAATCTATCAATCCAACTACCAGTCCACCAATCAATCAATCAATCAATCCATCAATCAAACTACCAATCCACAACTCACTGTGGTCATGGTATCACCCAGAGGCTGATTTTTGGCAGTTTGGTCCCTATTAGGCCAGAGACACCATACCAAGCCTAGCCTAGCCAAATCCACCATCTATCTGGCCATCAGCCGCAACCCCTACCAACCACCAACATACACCTATCAACTAACCCCAACATACACCAATCTACCAACCCATACCAATCCTACAACTCACCGTGTTCATGGTGTCACCCCAGAGGCTGAACTTTGGCAGTTTGGTTCCAATTAGGCCAGAGACACAGGACCCCGTGTGGATTCCAACACGAACGACAGTGGGCTCGCCGGTGTGGGGGTAGAGTACTGAGGGAACCTGCTGCATGAGCGCCTGCATCACACCACAATAGTTGGCATTTGTTAGTGAAAGTCACACCACAATAGGTGGCAGTTGTTAGGGGAAGTCACACCACAATAGGTGGCAGTTGTTAGGGGAAGTCACACCACAATAGGTGGCAGTTGTTAGGGGAAGTCACACCACAGTAGGTGGCAGTTGTTAGGGGAAGTCACACCACAGTAGGTGGCAGTTGTTAGGGGAAGTCACACCACAGTAGGTGGCAGTTGTTAGGGGAAGTCACACCACAGTAGGTGGCAGTTGTTAGGGGAAGTCACACCACACTAGGTGGCAGTTGTTAGGGGAAGTCACACCACAGTAGGTGGCAGTTGTTAGGGGAAGTCACACCACAGTAGGTGGCACTTGTTAGGGGAAGTCACACCACAGTAGGTGGCAGTTGTTAGGGGAAGTCACACCACAGTAGGTGGCACTTGTTAGGGGAAGTCACACCACAGTAGGTGGCAGTTGTTAGGGGAAGTCACACCACAGTAGGTGGCAGTTGTTAGGGGAAGTCACACCACAGTAGGTGGCAGTTGTTAGGGGAAGTCACACCACAGTAGGTGGCACTTGTTAGGGGAAGTCACACCACAGTAGGTGGCAGTTGTTAGGGGAAGTCACACCACAATAGTTGGCATCGGTCTTATTTCCGCTCGACTTATTTAGGCAAAAGTGAAGACAATTCATTTGTTCCGGTGGGAGACACACCATAATAGTTGGCATCTATGAGTTGAAGTCACACCACACCACACTGTGACAGTAGTTGGAATACATTTCATTAACGGTCACTTTTCTTGTGTGACGCGCCGCTGTTCCGTCGCTGCATGGCAACGCATGGCTGTGGCGAAACTAGTCAGAATTTCCACCTGGGACTCTGCGCTTTGCGCTCTGCGCGGTTAGTGGGGCAGTGCGTCGCACTGGGGCCCAATGAGTCACTCAATTTGCGACGCGTTGCACGGAATAACACAGTGTTACCAGTCAAGGTGCCATTTCTCTGACACCCTATTCCGACAAGTTTGATGCAGCGTCGCCTGCGAGGCTAAAAAATGGCGGAGAGTGATCGCGACGGAGCAAGAGGTGGCAAGGGAAGCGAGTTAGTTGCGAGACCGTTGGCTGACGTGTCTGGCTTCATCATGGTCAGACGGTCGGTCGACCTGACAAATGGGTAACACTGGGGGCTTCCACCCCCCAGAAGGGGGCTCCGCAAAAAAAGGGTTCCCAAAAGACTAACGTGTAGTCAAAGTACTGCTAATGTATGTGTAGTCAAAGTACTGCTAATGTATGTGCAGTCTAAGTACTGCTATTCCAAAACTGTTTTAGCTTTCACAGTTTCACCCCTCCTTATACCTGGGTAAAAGCCAGCACCTTCCTGGCTCCAACATTGGGCTCAGGGTCCGGATCTAGGGCAAGCAATCCGTCGCTGTCCTCATTCATCAGCCCCCCGGCGACGATGTAGCAATCCCCTGCAGTGTCCACCTTGTATACCTACCCAGGGTGTGTGGTGTTGGTTGTCAGTTGTTTGATTTTTGTTTGGCAGTTGTTTGATAGTTGCTTGCTGATTGGATTCCCCTCCTCTCAACCACCCAACTGCAAAGATCCCCCCCCCCCCCCCCCCCCCCCCCCCCCACACACACACACACCTTGCATCAACTAAACTACACCCTCCCAGACATCCCCCCACCCCACCCACCCACCAACCTCATCTCAGCCACTCTACTGCATCCTCCCAGACCCCACCACTCACCCCGTACTGGTCGACTAGATCATCCATGAGAGGGTGAACAGCTCGTTCAAGTATCCCATTACAGCTTGTGAGGTCACCTCCTCAGACATCCCGCCACTCCACCCACCCACCTCATTCACTCTACTGCAACCTCCCAGACCCCATCCAGACTCCCAGACCCCACCACTCACCCCGTACTGGTCAACCAAATCATCCATGAGGGTGAACAGCTCGTTCAAGTATCCCATTACAGCTTGTGAGGTCACCTCCTTCGACATGTTTGTGAATCCAACAATGTCCATAAACATGATGGTGATGTTCGAGTGAGAGAAAGCCAACGCGGTCATGTCACTGTTCGGTTCCTGCGCAGCCACCATGTACTCCAACACATGCCGAGGGAACATGTTCTCCAACATTGTCAGCTGCGCTTCTGTCAGTTCTGCCATTCTCATTTCCAGCTCGGCTCGGGTGGAGATGTCTGTCTGAAGTATGAGGTAGGCCTGCAGCATTGGCAGAGAAGGCAGGGTGTTAGGAGCAAGGCACAGACAAAGCAGTCTGGTAAGATGGTTGCAAGCTGCGCTTCTGTCACTTCTGCCTTTGTCATTTCCAGCTCGGCTGGGGTGGAGATGTCTGTCTGAAGTATGAGGTAGGCCTGCAGCATTGAGAGCGAAGGCAGGGCGTTAGGAGCAAGGCACAGACAAGGCAGTCTGGTAAGATGGTTGTAAGCTGCGCTTCTGTCGGTTTGCCATTCTCATTTCCAGCTCGGCTCGGGTGGAGATGTCTGTCTGAAGTATGAGGTAGGCCTGCAGCATTGGCAGGGAAGGCAGGGCGTTAGGAGCAAGGCACAGACAAAGCAGTCTGGTAAGATGATTGCAAGCTGCGCTTCTGTCACTTCTGCCTTTGTCATTTCCAGCTCGGCTGGGGTGGTGATGTCTGTCTGAAGTATGAGGTAGGCCTGCAGCATTGAGAGCGAAGGCAGGGCGTTAAGAGCAAGGCACAGACAAGGCAGTCTGGTAAGATGGTTGTAAGCTGCGCTTCTGTCGGTTTGCCATTCTCATTTCCAGCTCAGCTCGGGTGGAGATGTCTGTCTGGAGTATGAGGTAGGCCTGCAGCATTGGCAGGGAAGGCAGGGCGTTAGGAGCAAGGCACAGACAAGGCAGTCTGAAAATATGGTTTGAAGCTGCGCTTCAGTCACTTCCGCCATTCTCATTTCCAGCTCAACTTGGGTTGAGCCTGCCTGAAGTTTGATGTAGGCATGCAACATGAGCAGAAACAGTTTGTTAATCAGTTCAAGAGGGGGGAACCCAGGTTTCCTAGTTCAAGTTCAAGTTCCTCATTAGATCCCCAGTGACTGGGTTCTCAGTAGGCAGTTCAAAATTGCCCTGGTAATTGATTTTTTTTTTGCCGAATAGGGTGTGCAGCCAAACTGCTGTCTGAAGTTATGTAATCAAGTTCAAGTTCATGTTCCTCACCTGTTCCCCAGTGACGGGGTCCTCAGTAGGTAGAGCGTGCACTTCATGCCAACAAAACTCCTCCTCCTCCTCCTCAGCATCCTCATCGTCCGACTCATCCCCATCTGCATAGGTGTCACCTTTCAAAGACCCTGTAGACCTGTGAGGGAAATGGCCAAACCCTATCGCAGTCTTCATCCTCACGTATTCACTCCTGGGCGAATGGGAGGAGACCTGTCCAGTGGTGGCAGGGTCATCTTCAGGCTGGACGACGTTATAAGTACTGCTGCTCTGCGACCCAAGAGCCGACCAGAGTGCGCTAGTCATACGCGCAGCGCTTACTGTCCTCTCAGGCACTGCCTCCATTGTCAGACTCTGCGAGGTGTGTGGGCCAAGTGGTGGGGGGGTCGGGCCGATTGGGGGCCGACTTAAGACCGACAGGGGCGGGCTAGCAGGGGTGGCACCCAAACCCATGTTGAATACAATTTGGGACCCACTACATGAGGCAGTCATTGCATTGTTCACCGTTGCCTCTGCCACGGTCGCAGTGGAATCAGACCTCAGGTATACCTGGGAGCTTGAACAGGACCCCTCCGAGGGGGTTTGGGGGCTAGCCGCATGATCGACTGTGTGCAGCGAACGTCCCGCAGGTCCTGCCGTCCCACTTGCTGTCCTTTTTAGCTTGCTGCTTAGGGAGGTGAGCACCTTCTGCGTGAGGAGAGTGTGTGCCAGCTTGTCTTCATGTGCACGAATCCTACCGGAGGACACGCGGGCTGTAGACACCAACAAGCTGGAGGAACCGCTGTTGTTGTCTGAAGACCCGGCAGTTGGCGAGCCCGCACGTCTCAAACCTGGGGAGGGTATAGCAGGCGAGCTTAGAGGCCGCATGCGTGGAGAGGGTCTTGGAGATGCACTGGCCGCCTTCTGAGCGAAGAGAGTGTGGCCGAGCTTGTCGTCGTAGGCACAATTGTGCCCTGACAAGCGGGCGACTGGAACCAACAAGTTCAGCAAGCTCAGGGACCCGCTGTGGTTTCCAGAAAAACTGACAGACGGTGAGCTCAAGCCTGGAGCTCTGAAGCTTGTGGAGGGTACAGCCAGTGACTCTGCCAATCTGAGAAGTGGAGAGGGTCCCGCAGACGCCAAGGCACTGTATTTTGGCGAGCTTGCAGGTCTCCGACGTGGCGAGGGTCTGGGGGATACTATGGGACTGTTGTTAGACGACCTCGTGATTCTCAGACGTGGAGATGGTCCTGCAGATGCTAAGGGGCTGTCTTTCAGAGAGGTCGCAGGTCGAAGGCATGAATAGTGCCCTGGTGATGCTGTGGGGCTGTCTTTCGGCGAACTCGCGTAGCCCCCAACGCTGATGCTGACGGCGGTGTCTTGGGAACTAGCTTTCAAAGCTCCGGAGTTAGAAGTTTCTCTGAAAGAACCAACTTCTTTCATCGAAGCTCCAGAGCTAGAGATCTTGGCTTTAAAAGAACCGACCTTTTTCATCGAAGCTCCGGAGTTCGAGGTTTTTTCTCCGAAGGAACCGATTTTTTTCATCGAAGCTCCAGAGTTAGAGGTCTTGGCATTGAAAGAACCGACCTTTCTCATCGAAGCTCCAGAGTTTGAGATCTTGCCTTTGAAAGAACCGACCTTTTTCATCGATTTATCGTGAAGTCTCCTTCCTGGTGGGCTTTCTGAAACGTTCTCTGCGTACTCGTCCCCGTCTAGCCCCTCTAACTGCATACAGCTGTTGCTGACCTGGTGGGATAGTATGCTCTCTGATTTGAGATGGGTCTTGCCGTGGCCTTGCTTGCTCCGGTGAGCTCCCCCGGGGTTGCTGATCTGGGGCCCGTTAGCTCCGATGTGGTGGATATCAAGGGGACCGCTAGACGCGTAACCTGGCCAGAGCGAATGGTGAGGTGTGGGAATGGTCAGTGGTGGAGTACTAGGGTGAGGGCTGGGGAACTGGGGGTGAATGTGGGGAAATGAGGGTGGGGGGGGGGGGGTGGGGTGGGGAAATGAGGGGTGAGGGGTGGGAATGGTCAGTGGTGGAGTACCAGGGTGAGGGGTGTGGAAATGGGGGTGAATGGGGGTAAATGAGGGTGGGGTGGGGTGGGGTGGGGGGAAATGGGGGGTGAGGGGTGGGAATGGTCAGTGAGGTGTGGGTAAATGAGGGTGTGTGTGTGTGTGTGTGGGGGGGGGGGGGGGGGGGGGGGGGGGGGGGGGGGAGGTGTAGGTAAATGGGGGTGAGGTGTGGGTAAATGGGGTTGGGGGTTGGGGGTTGGGGGGGGGGGGAAATGGGGTTGGGGGGGGGGGGTAAGGGAATGAGGGGTGAGGGGTGAGGAGTTGGACAGTTGTCACTTCGATTTGAATCAATCCCGTTTCGACGATTGGCTCAATGGTAGAGCTCGTTGAAATCTGAAGGTGCGAGGTTCGAATCCCTACGGGTGCGCTTTAATGTTCACGGTCGCTGTCAACCGCCATGGTAGCTCTGTTAACAGTTAAAGTAACAGCCCGTTCTCTACCGCAATAAGACAGGGCTCCCTTATTACCACGCCCCACCATTATCCTTACTGCTTCCTGGCTGGCCTCACAGTGATCGACAAAAAGACATGTTCAGAACAAGTAGAAAGAACACTGTTTTAAGGACACAGGAGGACGGGGAAACAAATTACCTCTTGACTGGGTCTAAAAAGTTGAGATATTTTCGAAGCGGAGGGGGGGCGGAGGGGGAGGAGGAGGGGGGTGATGAAATGAACTGAAGTTAGCTCATCTGGCAGCGAATGATCTCCTCTTGCACATTGCATCAGTAAAAACCCATAATACTGTGTTGGACTAGAGAAAAAATAACATTTCAGCTCCCCGTATCCAGCCAGCTAAGTTGGGTGTTCTCATTGGAGTGCAACAAATTAATGAAGATCGCGACGAGGTAGTTTACTGAGCATATTGCATATCTTCAGATACGGCAATTTTGGTTGCCAAGTTGACAACCTTGCCTTCTGAGAAATTTCGTGAACCCCTCGAGCAGTACCCCTAGTCCAGCCTCATCCCGCATGGTCGCGACCCCTCCTGTATGCAATGCACGACGACCACGACAGTGCCAAAGGACTTGCCTCACAGATTCACTGTGATCTGTCGATGTCCAAAGTTAAACGACTCACTGAGTAAAAAGTTCAAAATACCTTGATAAAGCTGACAAGGGCCTGGAGAGAGAGAGGGAGGGGGGGGGCAGGAGGTGGTGGTGGTGGTGGTGGCAAAAAGTTGAAAAGGGTCCGCAGAATTTCACTGGACCTAGGGGAATCAATCACTGACACCCTCCTCTAACCGCTACCACTTCCAGATACCCGCACTCCGACCCTGCCAAACTTTGCATGGCCTTTCGCGTCCTCCTGCAATATATAATAAAAATAAAATACAACTTTGAATTATTTGTACTATTTTTCTTTTTACCTGGCAGGGAGCTCTGGGCCTCCACCATACGTATGTTATTGACGCTATGTATTGGCGTCAGAGTGAGCGACTGTCTCATTTGCTGCAAGTTCCTGTCTCTAGCCACGATCATGGACATCACCCGGTTGGATGGCTGGAATGCTAGATAAGAAGCCGATGCGGCCGACATGTCCGGCCCACAATTTCGGCTGCAGGAGGTGGGGTTGGTGGGTTGGTGGCGGTATTGGTGGGCAGGAAGTGGTGTTGGTGGGCAGGACGTGGAGGTGGTGGTGTTGGTGGGCAGGTGGAGGTGGTGTTGGTGGGTAGGAGGTGGTGGTGGTGGGCAGGAGGTGGTGGTGGTGGTGGCAGTGGTTGATAAGAAGCCGATGCGGCCGACAAGTCTGGCTGCAGAAAGAAGCTGCAGCTCGTAGCGGAAAAGAAAAGCCTATGGTTCCCTTCCCATACCCCCATCTTCCCTGCTCTAACACCCCCTGCCCTCGCCTGCCCTGCCCCTCTTACATTAGATTTAAATGTCCTGGACAGGCCATTGTTGGCCCAAGATAAGCCCACTAGCAACAACCGGGAGGGGTCTTCCAAAATAGCCTCAAAAAAATAAAGGAACTATTGCAGCAAGCAAGCAAGCAAGCAAGGTTGCAGCAAGCAAGCAAGATTGCAGCAAGCAAGCAAGATTGCAGCAAGCAAGCATTATTATCAGCACTATTTCCATATGATCCTATTCGTCTGTAGCTCTCACCTGTTAAGTATGAGCAACACAAGTTGACAAGTGCTAGGACGGAATCCAGGATCCCATACCCCCACCCCCACCCCCCCACCCCCCACGCAAACACACACCAACGCTGGGGTGGTGGAATGGTGGGGTGGTGGTTTACTACACCTCACCTGCCTCCTCTGTAGCTCTCACCTGCGAGGCTTGGCGCCCTTTCGCCTCATAGAATCATTGAGGTCTCCAACATCAGCAAAGAACTTGGGAAAGGAGTCCATGGTTTCATACGCCGGTCCCTGATTCAGTCGCAAGGGGTGGGGGCCAAAAGAGGCTACCCTACTCGGGCCGCCGATAGAGGGCATACTCTGCACTTCAGAACTACATGCCTCATCGCTGATTTCACAAGTGCTGGAATAGCTGCTAGTGGACCTGGCCAAGGGTAGATTGCCTACATCTTCTGCCAGCGGGCCCAGGTCCGCACGCCAGTCAACTGTGTACGGCAGGCCTGAGGAGTTTGGAGGGCTTCGAGAGGGGCGGGGGGGTGAGAGGAGTCCGTTTGCTGCTGCGGCTGATTGCTCCCGGAAGGCAAACGAGGTGGACAGGAATGGGGGAATCACCCCGCTCGCTGTCTGTGAGTCACCCTGGTCGGACGTGATGGTGGGCAGATGGCGGACTCGGCCGCGGTGGCTGGCTGTGTGCCGGCTACTGGACAACGACGGGACCTTGAGCACACCTCTCCACTCTGTCCCATCCCTAAGAGCAGCCCACATGTTATTCAGGTCGTCTTGACGGTCACGAAATAGCATGTTCAGAGGGTGCCAGTCCACACTTGTGAACGTACTCGGGGCCTCGCGCAGGTCCCCCCAGTACGAGCAAGAGGTAAAGTTTTGATACAACACGCTCTTGCATTCGGCTGATATGAGAGTCGCCATGATAGGAATAGAATCGAGGATAGATCGCCCTCGATCCTTATCGTCCTGCAGAAAAGAATGTGTGTCAGTGTGTGTGTTAGGTAACGGGAGTGTGTGTGTGGGTGGGGGTGGCAGCAGAGGGAAGTGATAAGGGATGGCAAGTACAATATATATGTGTATACAAAAAATGATTTATCGTACAATATCGTTCAATACATCAGTACTTTGTACGAGATCGTATGATATATTGACATATCACACACTTTGAATACACTACCACGCACCATGGCGAGCACCCCACAACCTCACCACCACCACCACACACCCTCACGCACCTGAACACATATTGTGGCCAGCAACTAGTGTACCCCTCCACCACACACTTTTAATACACTACCACGCACCATGGCTAGCACCCGTGAAGGTTCTCTAGGCGTAGTATCCCAAAGAGGGGCAACTTACCACCACCCCCTCAACCTCACCACCACCACCACACACCCTCAAACACCTGAACACAAATTGTGGCCAGCGACAAGTGTACCCCTCCGCCACGCACGTTTAATACACTACTACGCTCCATGGCAAGCGCTGATGAAGGTTGTCTAAGCGTAGTATCCAAGAGATGGCCAACTCACCACCACACCACCACCCCCACCCCCACCCCCACAACCTCACCACCACCACCACACACCCCTCCACCAAACACGTTTAATACACTGCCACGCACCATGGCTAGCACTGATGAAGGTTGCCTAAGCGTAGTATCCAAGACAGGGCGTGGGATGAAATCAGGCACATTATACTGAGGAAGCCTCTCCCGGCCAGATACTAAGTCCAACAAGAGAGAGGGCTCCAACAAGCCGTTGACAGGGTTGAGCATGTAGCACTGGGTCACTTGCATGGCCACAACATTTCCTGTGGTCAAGATGGGGGTAACATTGGGAGAAGTTAATGGGGTTGGGCATATAGCACTGGGTCACTTGCATAGCCACAACAATTCCTGTGATCAAGATGGGGGGAAGTTAGCATCCATTTAAGTTTAGGGGGGTTAGGGGGGTTAGAAGGTTTAGGGTTAAGGGTTGAGTGGTATAGGTTTTGATTCAAACGTAAAGGGCTAAGGGGGGGGTTGAGGTTTAGGGTTTAAGGTCTTGGTGGTTTTATTTTTACTTTAGTTGACTTCGTTCCAGATTACTTCCTTCCAGTTTACTTCCTTCCAGTTTATTTCAGCTAACTTCCCCATACCTGAAATCAGAGGGTTGAGTTTGAATTCCGCATCACTCTGAAGCTGGCTGAAATTGAAGGTATGAGCAAATGCCCCCCCCATCGCTGGCTGCCTATCACCTAGCATATTCTGTGCCTGCTCGGCTAGAGCCCGGGCGGCAGCGGGGTCCAGCCTCTCGAGTGAATTGAAAGTCTTGGTCTGCAGGCCTGTGGATCGACCCAGTGCAGAGGTTGGAACATACACAGGTTCTAGGAAGAGCCATGGGGGAGCTGTTTTGGCTGTAATGGCCGAGGTGCCCAGGACAGAGCGGACAGAGCGGACGGGATCATCATCAGACGTATGCCCTCCTCGGGGAGCGGCGTTGATTAAGCGCTTGGCTAGGGAGAAAGATCCTGGCACGGAAGTCTTGCGGGCAGCAGCCCGGCTCCATTGCACTGCGTCAGCTACAGCCATAGCGACGGACATGCTGCTGCTGGGACCCTGGCCATAGCTGTTAACCCCAGACTGGGCAGCGAGTGGACCCCGGCCTTGCTTCATGTCTAACATCACTAGCCGTGAGGTCAGCTCGTCCCGCGCGTCAGGTTCCAGGCAGGCTAGCCGGTCTGGGGTGATGATGTGAAAGCCTAGGCGGACCTTGTGCTCCCGCGTGGCTGACTCGCGTTTGAACGCTGGGGGGTAGTGCAGGACTCCGCAAGAGTTGAAGCTCTGGCCATCGCAACCGCATGATATCAGCTACATATTCAGCAGAGGAGGAGGTGTGTGGGGTGTGAAGGGTGAGGTTTGTGGGGTGTGTTAGGTGCTGGATGTGTGGGTAGTGCAGGATGCCACAAGAGTTGAAGCTATGGTCATCGCCACCGCATGATATCAGCTACATATAAAGCAGAGGAGATTTGTTGCGCTCACCACCATCACGCACCACCACGCTCACCACCATCACTCACACCACCACTATAATCACCACCATTGCGCTCACCACCATCACACTCACCACGCTCAAGACGACCTCGCTCACCACCATCACGCTCGCCACCACCACGCTCAACACCATCCCGCTCACCACCACCACGCTCACTACCATCAAACTCACCACCATCACACGCACCACCACGCTCACGACCATCACGCTCACCACCATCACGCTCACCACCATCTCGCTCACCACCACCACACTCACCACCATCACGCTCACGACCATCACGCTTACCACCACCACGCTCACCACCACCACGCTCACCACCATCTCGCTCACCCCCATCACGCTCACCACCACCACGCTCGCCAACATCATGCTCACCATCACCCTCACCACCAAGTGCACCATCACAATCACCACCATGCTCACCACCCATTCAAGTTCAAGTTCTATCACACTCCGACGCTCGCACTTACCTCCACATAGCAACCTCCGGTGTCATCCTTTTCATGAGCTGGGATGCCAGTCTGTGGGACAGTGAGAAGCAGAAGGTATAAGGTAAGGAAGAACCCCCTTCACCCCCCACCCACCCGCCCCACCCCTGGATGTGGTGTGGTGTGTGTGTGTGTGTGTGTGTGCGTGTGTGTGTGTGGTGGTGGTGGGTGGGGGGGAGTTTGTGTATGGGTAGCAACACGTATGTGTGGCTCGTCATGGGTAAACTATGGCTTGTCTGTGTCAACATTTTGTAACGCAATAAACCACATGGGCAAAAAACCGCCTGGAGGGGCGTGGTGTTAAAGAACCCTGCGTACGCTGCAGCTGGGGAAAGTCACCAAGGCAGACATAGTAAGTGCTAACCTCCAGGCGGTAGGAACTCCTTCATGCGACGTGTGGCAAAAAGCTGGTACAAGAGGCAATAGATTCTCTGTCCAGCTTAGAGATGAGTATGTCTAGGTGTTCGCCACTGATCCCTAAGGTGGAGAGATTGGTAAATATTGTGGTTCTGCATAGGTGTGTGCAGCGTACTTCTAGCAGCTTTTGTTACCACACGATGCAGCTCTGAGTGGCTCAAAGGTACAAACATACATACATACACACATACAGAACACTAAGGTAAATAAATTGGCACTTGAGCTACGTGTAGCACTTTTAATAATAGCCTGATGGACGGGTGAGGGAATTGGATGCGTGAGTGTGGTGAGTGTGAATGCACAGGTTGCAGTTCATCAAATATCTGTAACAATCAAGAACATCGCTCTGTGGGGCTTCTTCATGCTCTGGCCCTGGCAACCACTTACTGCCTCAGTTCCAACACTAGAGTTTGTGTGCTCAAAGATAGGGAGTTCCCCACCCCCACCACCTCCACCCCCCAAGGATTCTGCAGATATTTGGCACTGAGCTCACGGCCTGCGGATGCCACGTCCGTTAGTTGACACATATGCTACTTTGCAGTCATTGACAGCAAATTATTTCATCTGTAGTCCCTATTCCTATATTGAAAGCCGCGTAGCATTCCGCCTCTTACTGCACGCTTGCAGATATGCGATGCAAGACAGCACGCCCCAAGTTTTCAGCCCCGGCGCAATGGATTTTTCTGAGTGGCTTCCCGTCTGCGCAGGCCAGGAATACATTTGTGCTTCTGTTCACCTCTGCTCGGCCGGAGGACTCGCCGGAACAGGAAGAAGGCGCATCCACAGACGATGAGACGCAACCACAGAGCTGAGAGAAGAGTCCCATCACGTGCGCTCTGTCGTTGATGCGTGATAAGCTACTGACAATTGTCTAAGGAGTCGGGGAAGAGAAGGTAGCATCTTTCCCTCCCAAAACTTGAGCAATCCAAGAAGAGGCTATCGCTGCCTAATAGATAAATGGTCTTCGTTTTCGATAAAGGGGGTGAGCAATCAGAAAAAATCCAGGTCATGGGCATGGACAACAACAGTCCTGCTAGCTACACTCTGACACGAGGAGATATGAAAAGTCCAGTGAAGTACAGTTGTGGTATTGCCATTGCGAAAGAAGGAAACATGCGCAGATTATTTGTAAAGGCTTTTCATAGTAACCGCACTTGTTCTTGCTACAGCTTTATTAACATAAGCCATCATTCTCACACGCTTCCCTAACCGGGTAACAGTACGGCACTCCTCCTGTCAAGTTGGTTGCTGGCACGGCACTACTCCCACTCTCACTCTCACTCTCACTTTAATATGACAACATAATCACAGTTATGATGACATGATAACTTGAATAAAAAAGGTAAAGCGAAACCAGGGTCTGCGTAAAAACCTCTTCGACCCTCTTCGACCCTCGTCTACTCTCTTCATGCGCAACGATGAGGGTCGAAGAGGGTCAAAGAGGTCCACACAGACCCTGGTTTCGCTTTTCCTTTTTTCTTCAAGCTGTCATCATAACTGTGAAACGTGATGAGTGTGCAGTACTGCTTCTGCCTCGGTTGTGGCCGAAAGTTAACGTGCTAGTCTATATAGGCCATGCCTGGGCCATACTATTGGTGTAGGGCCGTGCTATTGGTGCATATACTACGCACACGTGTATAGGCCGTGCGCGTTGTGTCGGGCGATACACTGATTGCAAGTCCATAATCATGGCCGTGTATACATCTGATGACGCTGTAATGCACAGGAATCTGGAGTTTTTGAGCGGGTTTTAGGGTAAGGCCAATGGGCGCACTCTAACGACTGCTATTCACACATTATTTCCGATGCAACGCGCATCGGCAATACTCGTGGAGCTGCTGGCCATACTCAAGTTGTTCGTAAATTGTGGTCGGGGTTGTGTAGTGCGGATTCGAGTACGGATACGGATACAGGGCCGAACACTCGACCACCACCACCACCACCACCACCGTCATCACCACCACCATCACCCCAACCCACCCTGCTGGAGATGCAACATCGATGAGCCATAAGCGGGAAAGGGGAACTGCTTTCGCATCTGGGAGTCCAGGCTAGTATAGGACATATTTATCAGGCGATCTTGATATATTTGAATCCTTAAGAGCTCACTACAATTCAACAAATGAATATATATATGATATATTACCCTTATATTACCCACAAGGACCCCTCAACCCTCGTCTGCATGTACCGCACATACTGCAGAATGGCTACTACCGGTATGTTGGGTTTATTTGGTTTTGCAGACCGCAACCGCGCATGAGCTTGTACTGCCGTGAGACAGCACGGAGGGAGGCCTCTACCTCTTCCAAGGCGGCAAGTCTGAAAATTGAGAACCTGGCCAGGGCTCAAACCGCTGACCTGTCTGAGCTGGAATGGGCGATTCTACACCATGCTACCTTGTTGCCTCAAAAGCGCAACTGCCTTAAGGAAAAACTGTATCGTACGAGGAACTGCCTTTTTTGTGCTTTGATTGCGTTTGTTTTCGCTCCCAAGTTGGGGGGGGGGGGGGGGGGGGGGGGGGGGGGGGGGGGGGGGGCTGGAAACAGTAGGGACGTGCATACCTATGTTACAAACTTACAAGTGACCTTGCAAGGCAGTGAGCAGCCCACAGGTGGCTGGAAAATAATGTAACATACGGTAATAACAATTCGAATTCAAGCACTAATGAGTTATGACGTGATACCGTACCTGTCGTTGCTTGCTGGAGCCATGTTACCAAGTACAAGGGAGGGGTTGGGCCAACAACCAGGACAAGTCTCTTAACTCCGTGGGTATAGCACGACAGGACTTGGGCTCATCACGTTCTTGCCAAACCCTCTCTTGGGTATCGCACTCAACAGCAGCAGCAGAGGCGATCTCAAACCCTTTAGCAGATGAGAAAATGAATTGATAATGATTCTGTCTTGACCTGAGAGGCATGGGCGATTTTTCTGTTACATTTCAAATCCAAGGCCCAGGGCTGTCCCTGTCTTGCAATTACCAGCCTCACAATTTAAATCTCATGGTTCCACCCCTGAAGTCACTTCCTGAGTCTCACTCTATCTGATCTGAGGCAAGCAAGAAAGCAACAGTCAAAAATACCCAGAGCGCAGAAAGCGTAGGCCAGCACGCAGAAAGCGCAGAGGTAGTGAAAAGAGAAGAGCGCAACTATAGTAGAAAATCTGCAAGCTGCGCAGAGGGGGTTTAAAAAATTACCCCTTTCGTGCAGTCGGGCTCTAAAAGCTTGCGTGTAAGGACGCACGTCATGTAGAACCCTGGTGCAGGGATTTTTATTTCCGCTAGTTTTGACCCTGTTTTAGCAAAATTCGCTATACTAAAGTAAAAAACATGTTTTTTTGTGTGTGCCCTAATGGCCCTAAAAAGCTTAAAAAAGCCTTTCACAACTAAAAACAAAACTATAAAAAACACTAAAACGCTGTCTCTGGAAGGGGCCTAAAACCATCAAGCTAGGAAAAACCCACTTTCAGATTTGATAAAAACAAATACTGCCCAGGGGTGGTAGCGTACTACCCATGTTTACGCCGCCTGATGACGGTGAGCAAACTGAAGGACCATGTAATAAAAATAAAAGAAAACCGCACACAATTAGCAGCCTGATGCCCCATGTCATCTCGCATAGCATGTTACCAACCCAATAAAATAAAGAAATTGTAAAAACTCCCCTTGCTTGTTTCCATGTGATTTCGAAATATAAGCTTCGAGAATTGGCGTTGATCAGCATGACAACGTATCACACAAAGTTTGTTTGGGTGCCTTGGTGGTTGGCCCCAGTGCAAGCAAACGGGCTGCCCCCCTCAACGTCAAGCCTCGTAATAAGGCGTACTATGTATTTATTATATTTATTGGGGTGTCTCTCTCGCCCGGTGACGTTTCAGGGAGGACACAATCAAAGCCTCCCCATTTATCTCATTTATCCGAAACGAACCTAACAATAAATCAAGACATTTCGAGAGATCAATGATGAACCGCAATCATGACTGAAATCTTTGATCACAAATGGTGTACCGCATTCATGACTGAAATCTTTGATCGGAACAACACTTCGCCCAATGTTAAAAACAATTCTTCAAGATCCAAACTTTGTATATTGGGTCCAGCCATCCTCGTTGCTTACCCAGCCCCCGACAGGGCCCAGCAAAGCGCTATGACAAGCATGCCTCCGACTCAGCATTGTTGTCAATAGGTAGGCATTGGGTCCAGCCATTCTCGTTGCTTAACCAACCCCTGAAGTCAGGTCACACAGATGAGATGATGATTTAAATATATTGTAGAATTAAATGATTACCATGGTAGCACGAACTCAGGGCCCTCGTCGGTAAAACCATGGTAGCACGAACTCAGGGCCCTCGTCGGTAAAACGATTGTTTGGGGTTTAGTTCATCAACGCTTTTTCTTTGGAAGGCCTTCCTATCACGGTTGGGCAAGTCCCTTCACCCCATTTGGCCTAACCCTGGACTGTAACATACAAACATACAGAGGGATGAGAGGCAGTACATAGATTAACTTATTTATTTATATTTATTTGGGGTTGGGCATCCATATCGAGCTCAGGGTGTTTGATTCACTAGAGCCCAGCAAAAAACTGCCAGGTTTGCAATTCGAGCCCTTGCGAAACTCCCCAATTCAAGACCTGCCGCCTTGGAAGAGGAAGAGAACTTCCCTCCGTGCTGTTGCACGGTAGTCTGTGCTTAGGCGCAGTAACGGTCTGCGAAACCAGAAAAACAACGGAGTAGCCAGTCTCCAGTATGTACGGTGCATGCGAATGGGAGGGTTCCTTAAACCTAATGCCCCGTGGCAGGGCGTATGGATTTTTGATTTTCTTAGGGGTTGAGATCTCGAAAATGCATTATACAAGAGGGTCCAGGGCAGGGTCCTACATTTTGTAATTTTGGGTTGCGCTTTTGACTCAACTGAAAACAGAAATCTGCGCGCTGAGCCCAGAGGGTTTTTTGAAAATTGCGTCAATCGCCCAGTCGGGATCCAAAACCTTGCGCACTAGAGCGCAATAGCGAGCGTCATGTAGTGCGCTGGTCCAGAGCCAGCCAATACAATTGCACAGGGTTAGATACCTATTGCATGACATTACATGTTCAAGTCTACTTGACACCGCGAGGGTGTATGAGACTCAGTGCTTTAAACAAAAAGAAAAAGCACCCACAAAGCAAGAAACCTCATTACATCAGGGTGTGTCGAGGACCTATGAAGGCTAAGAGAGCAGGACAAGCCCTATGCAGCGTTCCAAGCTACGTGGGAAACTGGAGGAGTGTGTTGGCAACTGGAGCTGACCGAAGCCATTTAGTTATGAGGCAGTTGGCTGACGTGTCAGGCTTCAATTTTTCGGTTGGTCGGTCGGTCGGTCGGTCGGACAAACGGACAATGGGGTAACCCTGGGGGCTCCCGCCCCCCAGAAGGAGGGGGGGGGGGGGGGGGGGGGGGGGGGGGCTCCGCCAAAAATGTCCGGTAGCGCAAATGTATGAATCAAAACGCACCCGTGGGAGATTCCTTGCATACAAACAAATAAAAAAGGAGCCTGCACCTCATACAGGACCGCTACACTATTAACAACCATATGAAATATGAAGAAAGACACACCCGTGGGGGAAGCAGCCAACTGTTCCATTTGTATCCATTGATTCTTATTTGAGCTGCAAGTAGCAGCTCCTAGGCACCTCCCCTTCCCCATCCTTGGGCTGAACCGAAAGCTAGCTGGTGTGTATTAAACAAGAGATGGCAGGCATTCCAAATTTCCAAAGCAGCTGAAAGCTTTAGGCTTGACCCAGTGGCTGGCTAATGGAGCTGGCCGGAAGCCGCCATGTGTAGCAAAACAATAAGCAGTGTCTGTAGCATCATCCACAGCGATGTATTCGCTATGGAGCCGCGCCTCACACGGGACCGCTACAATATGAACAACCCAACGAAACATGAATAAAGACTTACCCATGGGTAGGGAACAGCAATATGATATCATTTGATATCATATGATGCCGGCAGTCTGACTAGGCTAAAGTTACCATTTATATACAAAATTACAAGAGCAATTTATATGACATCATATGATATCATACTTGCCTTTGGTCAACATCACATGCTATGCCAGTCCCAACCAGTGTTTCTATTTTTGATTGCTTACATGTTTCGCCTCGATTTTTTAACGACAATTCCGTTCCCAAACCTATGTATGCGCACATGATTGGATGGTACGAATTTGAAATGTTGAAAAATGTTACCCAATAATTGTAGCTTTTGGCCCCAAAAGCACAAAACCGTAGCTCCTTTTCTTGAATTGCGATGCTCATATGTGCTCTCATGAGAAAATATCCGGTATCAATAAGTCTTATAATTGTTATATCTTATATAATGTTTCGTTTTTTTGTGATTTGAAGTGAAACCTGCAAATGTTGATTTGTGACAAACAAACAAACGACAAACAAACGGACAGACATTTTTGACAGGCTATTCCCGCAATCAAACATCTTGAAATTGTTTCGACGACGCGTCGCCATTCCGTCAAATGCTACACCCCCCCCGGACCCCCCGATATCGGGACGTGCTGCCCCCTGACCCCTCCAGGCTCCGCGGTTGCACGACAACTTGTGGAGTACTGAAGCTGTACTGAATTAAGTACAAGGGATTTGGCCTGAAATGGGCGTCAGCGCACCGTCAGCGGCAAACAAACCCTATTTGTGGCCCTTAGTTTTCCGGGCGATCAAATTTCGAGCCGCATGCGAAACTGTTCAGGACGCTAGATAGCAGGATCATTGCCAAAGGAGTAGAGCTTGCACCTGCGATTTGTATATTTGAAAGGGGTGGACGCTCGGAAGCGCAGGAGCTTGCGGGCCATGGTGGACATCTCTCATGCCTTGGCACATGTCCACCGAACTAGATGAACTCGATTTAACTCGCCGAGCAACAGCTTGGCTATATTTTAAGCGCATGGCCTTCCCAACATCCTTTGGCAAGACTTCATTCAGACAGAATTCATTTCGAGCATCAGCATCAGAAACCTCCCGAGACCAGTTTCACCCTCTTTTCGTGATTTCGCATGCGGTGAGTGGATAAGAGTGACACGCTGGCAAAGTTAAAATGGACGTTTCTGTACCCCACAAGTTGCCGTGCGGTTGGCGCTCCACCATGCGTAGCTACGCAACTATCCTGGAATCAGGGTTGAGTAGCCCAAGTAGCTACTCAACCTGGACTACAGAAATCTGAAATAAAAAAACACTGGTCCCAACATACTTGGGCTTGTCAAATATGTTAATGTGTTTTTATGTGTTTTTATGTGTTTTTATGTGTTTTATATGTGTTTTGGATGTGTGTTTATATGTGTTTTGGATGTGCTGTGGATGTGTTATGGATGTGTTACCAATTCCAATTGCTCTGCAATCAATCGAATCCACTTGTTGTTCAGATTACATGGACCACCAGCCTGAGAAAATCGCAGGGAAGCAGGAAAAGGACAAGAGACCCAACACCAGCAAAGTGCAAAAAATAGTGTTAGACATGCACCGATGCAATCAGTACAAAAACATGAACATGCATACGGCTTGCCACGGGGCACGAGGTTGAAGGAACCTTCCCGTTTGCCTGCACAGGGGAATATGTCAACATCATATGCTATGCCGGTTCTTACCCGTGGGTGAAGCAGGACCGCTACAATATTAACAATCCTATGAAATATGAAAAAAGACGCACCCATGAGAGAAGCAGCCCACTGTTCCATTTGTTGCATCAACCACAGCGATGTATTCGATATGGAGGTGTGTCAAGGAGCCCCGCGCCTCACACGACAGGGACAGGTGCTCGTAATCTCCTATGTAGTTGTCCTGCAAGTTGAGTCCAGTAAAGCCAAGCTTAGTCGAGTCAAGTGAATTGAAGTGAAGCCAAGTCGAGTGAAGTAAATTGGAGTTGAGTGAAGTGCATTGGAGTTGAGGGAAGTGAAGTCCAGTTGCGTGAAGTCAAACAAGTTGACTGACGTGGAGGCGAGTCAAGTGAAGTCCAGTCAAATCCAAGGAAGTTATCAAGTCAATCTGAGGCAAGTCCAGTCAAGTCAAATCCAGTCAAGCCAAGCCAAGCCAAGCCAAGAAAGATAATCCCACTGATCATGGGAAGCCCGCAACTGAACATACCATTCATTGATTCATACCACACCACAAGAAGCATGAACTGTGTTTGCGTCCCTTCAGCATGAAGGTGGCATCCTTGCACTTGTCACTTGTTTATAATGAAGAATTAAATGATCACTGTAGCACGAACTCAGGGCCCCCATCGGTAAACCGATTGTTTGGGGTTCAGTTCATCGAATTTTTTTCTTTTGAAGCCCTTCCTATACGGTTGGGAAAGTCCCTTTAGCCTATTTGGCCTGCCCCTGGACTGTAACATACATACACACTTGTCAAATGATCATGGGAAGCCCGCCACTGAACATACTATTCAAAGTTTCGTACCACACCACAAGAAGCATGAACTTTGTTTGCGTACCTCGAGCAGGAAGGTGGCGTACTTGCACTCGTCAAAGGTGTTGCCAATTCCATTCGCCCTGCAGCCAATTGGCGGTGGTGATATTCACACAGCATGATAAGTCACATTAGTAATCTAGTGATATGCCATGCGCATACAGAAAAGCATCAGAAGAGGCATTTGTAATCCTGTTATACTGGCCATTGCAATCCAGTGATATTCACACAGCATGATAAGTCACATTTGTAATCCAGTGATACTGGCACTTGCAATCCAATGTTATTCACACAACATGAGAGTCACATTTGTAATCCAGTGATATTGGCATTTATGATCCGGTGGTATTCAAACAGCATGAGAGTCACATTTGCAATCCAGTGATATTCACACAGCATGATAAGTCACATTTGTAATCCAGTGATATTGGCATTTGTAATACAGTGATGTTCACACAGCATGATAAATCACATTTGTAATCCAGGGATATCCCGGTTCAGCGAAGGGATCAATGGTTGATCATTTCGCTGGACTGAAGAAGGTTCTGGGTTCGAATCCCTACGGATGCGCTTTAGTGTACGCAGTCGCTTTCAACCAGCAAGGTAGCACTGTCCAGATAAAGTAGCAGCCCGTTCTGGTGGGGCGTGGTATTAAGGGAGCCCTGTCTTACGGCGGTAGAGAACGGGCTGCTACTTTACCTGGACAGTGCTACCATGGTGGTTGACAGCGACCGCGAACACTGAAGTGCACCCGTAGGGATTCGAACCCCGCACCTTCTTTTTTCAAAGAGCTCTACCATTGAGCCAGTTGTCGAAACGGGATGGCTGCATGAACACTGCTTTTATTTTCTGCTACGAGCAGCAGCTTCTAGGAAGCTCCCCTGACTGGCCAATCAGCCAAACCTAAAGCAATCTAGTGCACCTTGAAGTTGACGTAATTAGCATTCTAGCGCTGCTAGATTTTTGAGACTTAGCCCAGTGGCTGGATCAGGGAGCTGCCTAAAAGCTGCTGCTAGTAGCCAAAAAGAAAAACAGTGCGCATGAAGGTGGCATACTTGTAGGGAATGGCAATTTGATATCATGTCATCATATGATATCATATGATGCCAGCAGTCTGACTAGGCTAAAGTTACCATTTATATACAATATTATATGATGCAGTTTGTATGATATCATATGATATCATACTCACCTTTGCTCAACATCATATGATCCGTTATCACAACATAACATCATGTGATCCGTTATCACGACATAATATCATATGATCCGTAATCACAACATAACATCATATGATACCGACAGGTCCCTACATACTTTGACTTGTCAAATGTGTTGTGCATATGTTGCCAATTCCATTTGCTCTGCAATCAATCGAGTTCAAATACTTAGGCTTATTAATAGGGAACGGCAACTAATATTAGTGTTTAGAAAACTAATATTAACTGATATTATCATAGTGTCACAATTATATTAGTTCTTCAAATAAATTCAAAATTCTGGTGAGGCGGCTCGTCCATCTAATATTAACTAACATTCATTAATATTATTAATTCACTCATATTAACTAACTTAGCCTTTCCCTACTTATGAAGGGGAGAATATCAAATGCTGCAGGTGCATGCTTTTTAAAAATTGGCTAGATTTAGCCCTCTGTTGGTTTGATTACATGAAACATCAGCCTCAGACAATCGCAGGGAAGCACGAAAAGGACAGGAGACCCAACACCAGCAGAGTACACAATTGCATGGTAGACCGCTGCAATCAGTAAAAACAACATGAAAATTCAAAGGCATTGCCACGGGGCATGAGGTGACGACGCTTGCACTGGGGAATGGTTACTACGATGGGTTTGGGTTTCGCGGACTGCTATGGCGCCTGAGCTTGGACTACCACGAGACAGCTGTGAGGGAAGTTCTCTACCTCTTCCAAGGCGGCAGGTCTAAAATTTGGGAGCCTGGCAAGGGCTTGAACCGCAGACCTGTCAGGTTGATAGGTTCTACTGAACCAACCAGCCTGAGCTTGATGTAATGCAAACAGTACTCTAGTACAGCAGGCCGCTTAATACATCAATACATGGGACGCCTTGGTTTGCTCTTATTTTGTTTCCAGGTTTTGGGGGGTGCCTCAAATTGAATGGTTGGCAGGCTGCGCTGCTGTCCTGTCTCGGTCGTGTTCTGCTGAGTTTATGTAACGTATCCTCTCTCTCTCTCTCTCTCTCTCTCTCTCTCTCTCTCTCTCTCTCTCTCTCTCTTTCTCTCTTTCTCTCTCTCTCTTGGTACGAGGCGTGAGGTTGAGGGGGCCAGCCCGTTCGCTTGCACTGGGAGCAACTACAAAGCAGGACGCTTATACAAGGACACCTTTCAAGTTTGTAGACACCCCTATCTACCAGAGTCATACCCTTACTTGAGTCAGTCCCATACCTGAGTCATACTCAAACCTGAGACACCCATGTACTGCAATCAGTACTCTAGTACCATTCCCCCTTGGCTTCCACAAGCTTCAGGTACAGTTAAAGTATCGTAGGGCACCAAGACAGGTTAACCACCACCATCACCACCATGAGGAGCAGCACCAACAGGGAAAAAGAACAAGCTAACCAGCACCATCACAGGATAAGCTAACCATTATCATCATCATGAGCAGCACAGGGCAAGCTAACTATCATCATCATTACCATAACCATCACCATAACAGGACAATCTAACCATCATCATCATCATCATCACCATCACCATAACAGGGCAAGCTAACCATCACCATCATCATTACCATCATAAAACAAGCTAATAATCACCATCATCACAAGAGAAGCTAACCTTCACCATCACAGGACAAGCTAACCATCACCATCAGTACAAGCAAAGCAGCACTTCCAGTCAGAACTTCCAATAGGGCAAGCTAACCATCAACATCACCACTTACAATAGCATCTTGGAGGTTCTGCCCTTGGTCCCTATCAGCTCGACGAAGAGCCTCACCCCCGCGTCAGACGCAGGCACTGCATCTGTCTTAACCTCAATCTTATAGTAACACTTGTCAAAGGAAGACATGTCAGTATCTGAAGCGGGCAAAGGCAGGCAGTCGTTTATGTTGATAAGAATTTTTTGATTATTCAAGACCAAGACGGCGAGCTGCCTTTAACCTGGAGACATGTAACCAAGTTGAAGTTCAAATCGGTTAGATTTGAGTTGGGTACATGGGCGTATCAGCCTACAGGCTGCTTTAGATGCAGACCAATCATTTGGGCAGAGGTAGCCAGCTGTTCAGAGCTTGATTTGATTTGGGGAATGTTCTGATTGCTGATGTTACTGACAAAGATGGGGAGCAGCCTTAATAGGCTGGAGACAAGAAAACAAGATGAAGTTCAATTTGAGTTGGGTCCTTGGTGTATCAGCCGCCAGGCTGTTCTCTGGATGCAGACTTATCGTTTGGGCAGAGGTAGCCAGCTGTTCAGAGCTTAATTTGATTTGAGAATGTTCTGATTGCTGATGTAACTGACAAAGATGGGGAGCAGCCCTAATAGACTGGAGCCAAGAAAACAAGTTGAAGTTCAATTTAAGTTGGGTACTTGGCGTATCAGCCGCCAGGCTGTTCTACAGATGCTAACCAATCAGTTTGACTGAGGTAGCCAGTCGTTTAGAGTAGGGTGTACATCATGGGTGTACCAGCCTTCTGAATGTTTACCATTGACCAATCAGTCACGCATTGGCAGGCAGTTGTTACCAAGCCCCTCATTTACACAGTTACAAAGCCCATCACTTAGGCAGAGGTAGCCAGTCGTTCAGAGCTTATTCTGTGTGTTGGAGTTTCTCAGTTGGTCGGCCCTGTAAGGGAGACAGACCTACGCGATACTTGCAAATTCGTGCTGTTTTCCCAAGAACGCCGGTCAAAATTGCCGGTCAAAATTAATCTGACTGGCCTGAAATCTTACCGACTCGTGTTCGATTCCCGTCGGGGGCGGATTACCTCAGGGAGGGCACTTTTACGCATACGTATCTCAGGGTTGCGGACTGTGGACGCGGCGTTTTCATTTGTCGTTTCCCTCCTGTCCTGTGGACTCAGTCTAGGGACCTGGAGCATGTCTACGATTGCCCCTTGAAGAATTCGCTTCTTCGTGACTCTCGAAGCTCATTACATCAGCGCTTTGTGCTTGACAAGGAAATCTGCTCTTTCGCACTAGGTCCTGCAGGTTGCGAAGTAGTAACTGTAGCCTCGGGAGTTGCTGCACCTGCCTCCATGGAACTTCGGGAAGTCAGTGAGCTAATAAGTCCATTAGCCTTACAGGCCACCAAGTTGAATAATAATGCCATGCCATGCTACATTGATTCTTGACCTCCCCAATATTAAATTGTACGGATAAGTAAGCAACTGCTTGTGCATCCATCACCAAGGAGGCTGCTACTGCTGCTTGACGAACAATACACCACCCCCGGGGCCGACCTCCAGGGGACCCGCCAGGGCCCCCTACTATTTTTTACTGTTGGAGGTGGGCTCACAAACATTATCAATCAAATCGCCTACCAGGGAACGATCAGCCGAAGCCATGACCTCCACATGGCCATAGTAGACGAGCGATCGAGCTCAGTCAACCAACTCACCTACATGGCCACATGTAATCGACCAACCCACTACCACCCACCAGGATAGGCTTCTCTCACAGCCTCTGCCTAGGGGGAGCCGTGAACCCAAGCAATAACCTTCGCAGGGCCCATGGGGGGGGAGCGATCAAGCTCAGTCAAGCCACTCACCCACATGTAACCAACCCAATCACCGCCACCTACCAGGATGGGCTTCTCTCACAGCCTCTGCCTCGGGAGAGCCATGAGCCCAAGCCATAATCTCCACAGGGCCCATGGGAGACGAGCAATCGAACTCAGTCGAGCCAGCCACCCACTTAGGGTTCTTCAAATCGTCCTCGTCCAGGTGTCCAAGCTGTACAGTGGTGTATGCCACATTGAGGGTCATAGGTGGGAGGGAACTTCCTCGGGGAGAGTGGGCTGAGAAGTCCAGCAAACCGTTTATCTTGGGGGGGGAGGTGCCAGGGGGGGTTAGTAGGCCGTTCATCCTTGAGGGGGAGGTGCCAGAGACACACGAGGTCCTTTTGGAACGGGCTGCTGAGGTGTGTGTTGAGTCTACCATCAGCGATGCAAGGGAAGCAGTGTCGTGGCACGAGGCACGAGAGAATGTGTCATGGCAGTCCTCGGACACCTCCTCGATGGTGGACAGCCAAAAAGGCACGTATGTGCCTTGCTCATCAAACAACAGATATTCGTCTGAATCTGAACCTAAATTTAATCCAGAGACCTCGGCTTCGTCGGCTGCGGCCGGAGACTCTACATCACCAGCCTCGGGGCTACCCCCCTCCGCAGCAGGTGATTCACCAGTCGTTGGTGATGCAAGGCTGCCCCCCGCAGTAGCAGGAGACGCATTTGCAGTTGATGCTGCTGGGCTGGCCCCCTCTACAGCAGGAGACGCATTGGCGGTTGATGATGCTGGGCTTCCCCCCTCTGCAACAGGAGACACACTTGAGCTTGATGATGCTTTCCTGCCCACTTCCATAGCGTGTTTCTAGTAGTGAACAACAGTCAATCTGAATAGTAGGCCCTCAACCCTACAGAGCCGAGCTGGTAGAAAAGAGCCGAGCTGGAAGAAAGGAGCCGAGCTGGGTGCTGAGCTGGGTGCCAAGTCAACCCTAAGCCCGAAATTGTCAATACAATTGGTGATGATGATGACTGGAGTGGGTGCTTCGCAAAGTTTGTCGATTGATGCAGATTGGTGTCTCCATTGCCTTGAAATCTCGTAACCAGAGCTTGCAAAACGACGTGGTCAATTCTCGCAGGGCCAACTCGCCCATGCGCCCTCTAACCGTCCCAAACCAGCAAGGGACGACCTCGGCACGCCCCAGCAACGCGTTGAGGACAATTCGACGTACAGCAAGAGGTAGGTAAGCACTGGTAGACATGCTTATCTCCTTCTTTTAATCCAAGAGTTTGGGAAAATACTACTTCACAACTCCACAAATATTTAGGGATCGGCGACCTGAGATCATATGAGGCGAAACCGCGTGAAATTAATAATCCTCTGAACAGTGGCGGCACATAGACGCATCAAAAACGCGAGTGGGATCCGGAGGTGCTTCGGGTGTAAGTTGAACCGATATCACGAGCTGCTTACCGCGGTCATTAGCAAAAAAAAACGCAACCATGGGCGCCTGCATGTTCTCCTGCAAGGAGTGCGCCGACGATTACTGCGTGAAGAATCCGCATGGAACCTACGGACGGCACATGTTAGCCTGCACTCAGGGTTTTTGGCGGAGCCTCCTCTTCAAGGGGGCTCCCGCCCTCATGTTTACCCATTTGTTCGTTCGTGCGACCGAAAAATTGAAGCCTGACACGTCATCCAACGGTCGTTTAACTAACTCGCTTCGGTCAGCTCCATCGTCGCCACCTTTCGTTACGTTGCCAACACACTCCGCCAATTTTCCGCTGCATATTTTCGGCTTTTCACAGCAGCTTCTAGGCAGCTCCCTGAGCCGACCACTGGGCTGCACCAACCTATTTCAGCAGGTCTGGAATGCTGATTACCGCATGTCAGATTTATGGTGCTTGAGGTTACGCCAAGTTTGGCTGAATACCCAGCTAGGGGAGCTGCCTAGAAGCTGCTGCTTTTAACTGAAAAGAAAAGCACTGCCTGCACTAAGCTGAAGGAGAAAGCAGCTAAAACGGTGGTGCAGCATTTCATGTCTCCGTCAAAGAAGAGGCCCACCCGCCTGGGATGAGTATGATGATGGTACTCCCTTACCTGCGAATAACACCAGGTCCAAGGTTCAGGCACCATATGGAGTGCCACTCAGCCAGCAACAAGGCATATTTCCTGATTATGCGCTTCACCTATACACCACCAACACGCCCCTGGAGCACTAGCTTGCTTTAGGTTTGGCTAAATAGTCAGCTAGGGAAGCTGCATAGAAGCTGCTGTATGTAATATGTTTGGGTGTGTTCAAATGTTACAAAATCAATCCGCGGATTCCGTGAAACCAAGCTTTTCTTGGAATAGAGATCGTAAATATAATTGTGATTTCCTGGATGGCGCACATGAAGAACAAAACCTGCTAGTAGTCTTAGATATGTTCCCTCTACATCCCCCTCAAATATGGATTTTTTCCTGCCAACTTTTCCTGAAAAATCATATGATATCATACTATAATATGATATCATATTGGTCCCGGGAAGAAATCAGATGATTTACCTATCCCTACAAATATTTGATCAGATGTTTAAAACCTTCATAGGATTCATCATTGTTCATTGTAGCAAGCCCATAGCTGCCCAAGTGCCCATTAAAATAGTGTAAGATACCGGATTTTGCCATATTGTCACCTTCCCCCCCAAAAATCATTCTCAAACTACGTCTAAATGTTTCTTCACACACTCTTTCTCAGATCATCGGAGATAATCCAGATATGAATAATTATTATTAAACTACGGTATCTATGGGACAGTTTTTGGCAGAGCCCTCCCTTCTGGGGGGCGGGAGCCCCCAGTGTTACCCATTTGCCCGTTCGTCCATCCATCTGTCTGACCGCGATGAAGCCCGACATGTCAGCCAACGGCCTCGTAACTAACTCGCTTCCGTTGCCACCTGTCGCTCCCTCGCGATCACTCTCCGCCATTTTTTAGCGTCGCAGGCGACGCTGCATCGAACTTGTTGTACTAAAGGTTCTGGCTGAGTCCAGTATCCAGGGGGTCCCATACCCCAGTCTGTGATTTGTAGGGCTGTCAATATCCTAGGATAATATATTTTTATATCGTTATCCTACGATATTATCGTAAGATAACGATATCGTACACCACTTCTGGGGGGAAATCAGTATGAGACCAAGGGGGTATTACAGGAAACACCTCTTATATGTCCATACACACAAATCAGGTCAAACGAACCATTTTTGAAGAAAATAGGAAAACACGATAATATCGTGCTCTATTATCGTACGATATATCTTACGATATCCTACGACAAAAGATGATAAAGGATGATATTCTGAATTCCATGGCCCAAACCCAGTGCTCCTGGCAAGAATCAAACCGCCGACCTCCCGATTTCAAAAACAAAAATTGTGACCACAGGACCACGCAGACCACAATATTGATTTATGGAATTATGGTACATACTTTGTCTGGATTTTCAAATCAGTATGTTCAGAGCCCTAGTTATATATGAAATTATATTTTTCAGTTCGATATCAGGTAACACGATATATCGTCATCGGTAACACGATATATCGAACGATAACAATGTATTGTACGATGCCAAACTAAAATATCGCACGATGCCACTTCAATATCCTACAATATATCCTATGATATCCTAGGATACACGATATCCTAGGATGCCACCCTTGACAGCCCTAGTGATTTGGTAAAATTGAAACATTTAAAATCGGACAGCACGATTTTGCTTACCCGTACATGTTTTTTTACAAGGAGGATTTTTGCCTCCAAGGGTGGGTCACCAGGGTACTCCAATAGGATCCCCAGTTCTGCTGCCTGCGGCGCGACCAATTGTATAACCTGCGTAATGCGACGCAACGGACCCTTCCTTCTGGTCAACAGACCCTCTCCAAGTTTTGTCAATTAGACTGTATAATGACTTGACCTAGTCCTCACGTTAAGTCAATTAGATAGTTAAATGACTTGTCATAGTCCTCACGTAAAGTCAATTAGATAGTTAAATGACTTGTCCTAGTCCTCACGTTCAGTCAATTAGATAGTTAAATGACTTGTCATAGCCCTCACGTTCAGTCAATTAGATAGTTAAACGACTTTGTCATAGTCCTCACGTTAAGTCAATTAGATACTTAAATGACTTGCCATAGTCCTCACTTTTAGTGGAGTAGACTTTTATAGTGAATGTAGGTGCTGCAATACTTGTAGGTCAATAATTGTTACAGAGATATATAGATAAGCGCAAGGGGAACTTGCGAGGCATAAGAGAGATGGCAATAGCAGCTAGTACTGCTATTGCCATCTAACACAACTAAAAAAAAACTGCAACTGTAGTTCACATAGCGCCAGGCGGCCCTGCTATAGTCGGACTAGCCTTACAAAGTCCCTGAAGAACTTGGACCGCAAGTGCACTGGGCCACTCCTGGTATGACATATTAAAAGGCGGACTATAACATAACGTAAACAGTTAAATGTCTTATCCTTTCAGTCGTAGTTGTTTACACTACAACTCAATGGAGTAAAAGATAGATAGAGAGTCCAATAGGGAAAATCATATAGGAAAGATCTAATGCGTACATCATAGTACTGCATAGCGGCGTACAGGCCATAGCTGGCCTGGACGCTTGGCGGCAGACAACACGGGGCCTGGTGGGAACAGATACTGATGTGCTTTGCCTACACAGTTGTCGACATTCAAGTCGGACAATAACATCCCCCCCAATTCCTGGTATTCTTGATATCAAGAATTCCTGGAATTAACTGAGGGGCATAAGAAATTAATGTAAGTAAATAGAGAGATAAAAACTGAGAGCTGGTCTGCTACTGGTCAAGAATTTAGAAAATAAAATCATTCAGTTCATGACTGGGAAAGGAAGCACCTGTAATGATAATGATAACGCCTGGTGGGGCGTGGTGTTAAGGGAGCCCGTCGTACGCGGGTGGGGAGCGGTCTCCAACCTCAACTGGAGAAGCTACCATCGCGGTTGACGACGACCTGCAACGCCAAGAGCGACCGAGGGGGGAGTCGAACCCCCGACTCTTCATTCTTTAGCGATCTAGTCTACCACTAGCAGACTCAATCGTTACAGTTGATATAGAAGAGAGAGATTGTCGCACTGAGGCGGTATTATACTAGAGCAGACAAACCTAAACAAGCCCACAGAAACATCTTCAAAACTTCGGAGAATCCGACGTCACCCCAGACTCTCCAAGACCCCACCACTGGCCAGCACAAAACGTCCACTAAAGACCTCCTGGACATCTTGGGGGAGCACATGGGACACATGATGGCCCCCCCTCACCACACGTGCACCGGCAAATACCTACCCCAGGACAGACAGACCCCCCCCCCTCCATGGGCCTCCCTGCTAGACACATTCTCCCTAGAAACCAAGGCCCAACCCCACCAACACTCCAACCCCATCCTACCCTACCTCATGGAGTTCTCTAATTACCAAACATGCATCCAACACGTAGCAAAAAGCAAACAGGCTGGCCCAGACGGAATCCCCAATGAACTACTAACCTGCCTCCCTTGGTCTTGGCACCACACCATACATATAATGTTTGGGCTTATGTGGATCACCGGCTACACCCCTATGTGCTGGAAGACCTCCAACACCATCATGCTTTACAAGAAAGGAGACCCCACCCAAGCCAACCACTACAGACCTATTGGCCTCAACAACACGATGGGTAAATTGTGGACTAACATGGTTACAACAGTGATGTCCAAATACTTGGATCAATACCAAGTCCTCAGTGACTCCCAAGAGGGATTCAGACAGAACAGAAGCACCCATGGGCAGCTCACCCACCTCCTACATGACATCGAGGATGCGGCCCACTCTAAAAGAGACCTGTTCGCTGCCTACTTTGACTTCTCATCTGCCTTTAATATGGTGGACCATGACAAGCTGCTCCAAACTATGTACGACCTTGGCATCCCGGTAGATGTCATTGAAACAGTGAAAGGAATTTACAACGGGGCTACCACCCACATGTACCTCAACAACACCCAAGGCAAACCCATTCAAATCACAAGAGGCACCATCCAAGGTGACACCCTCTCCCCCCTACTCTTCATCATCTTCATCGAACCTCTCCTCAGATGGCTACAAGCCGGGGGCAGAGGACACAAGCAAGGCATAACCTCAACATCCAATACTGACCAAGATAAAACAGGTAGTCTAGGATATGCTGATGACACCAGTGTGGTCACTAACACAGCAGACGACCTCAAGGTACAATGCCTTAAAGTGCAACAATTCAGTACTTGGTCTGGGATTCCTCTTAACGGGGGTAAATGCATGATCACTGGCATATTGCATGGCTCCCACCCCAAGGATCCCACCAACCACAAGGCCCTAACCAAACTTCTCCACAACACCATCCTCATTAACGACACATGGGCTACATACCTTCCCCCCAATGAACCATACAAGTATCTAGGGGTGCCGGTTAGCCTCACCCTAAACTGGAGACCCCTCATGAAACAAGCCCTGGCCCTCATACATAGTAAAGGACACCAAATCCTCACCACTGCTAAACCGAAAGGCGCCACCCCTCTCCAATGTCTCAGACTCATCACCACGTGTATTAAACCTGCCATCACCTACCCTATGACTGTAGCACCCTACAGCTATTCAGATATAGGCATCTTAGACAAGGCCATATGGACCCTGGCTAAAAAATGCTGTGACCTACACCCCTCATTCCCAACTGCTAGTGTCTGCCTCCCCTTGGGACAGGCAGGATTGGGCATCCCCTCCCTAAAGGTGGACTATGCTCAAATTACAGCAGCCCACCTCACTAGGTCCCTCAACGACACCGGGAAACTAGGTAGGCTAACTAAAGCCCTCCTCCACAAAGAAGCTGCTATGCTCCAGGGTATGGATCCTCTTACCTTGCCCAGCCACACACTTCAATACTTTACCCTGGCCAAGCAAATGCACATCCTCAAAAGAGCCTCCATCCAAATCCATATGGAGGACGAAACCCTACTCAAACCCCTTCAAGACTCCCTCCCGGACATACCCGAACACACCATTCCCCCCAATCTTCTCAAAACCCTCATCCCCTTGGGCATTACTTCCCTACCTGACATTGTGAGCCCTTATGGGACCACAATCATCCCATCCAATACCCTCTTGCACACCTACGGCACAAGAGTCTCCACTAGGCATAAAGTTGCCCTCAACAGACTCAGCCTACACCTGTGCTCTCCACCCCCACCTGGAAGCCCACCTCAACCCTACTCCTGCCACAGCCCCCTGCCCTTGGCATCGAGGACCCTCCCCATCCACCTACGCATCCCCCAACGGCACATTACCAAGTTCTCCACATATACTATCAGCCACCACCTTAACAACTGGGACACCGCCCCCGTACCACCCCGACCCTTGACCCCCAATGCCGGCATCCGTACCCCAACCACAACACAGCCCCCCACGCATAATATCGAGGAGATCCCTGCCTCCAATGCACACATGTGGTGGGCCAGAGAGTCCTATCTTCACCCCACCAAGTATGCTCAAGCCTGGAGCACTGACCCCAAGATTGCTTGGACTGCCAGAATGCAATTCATCAGAAATGACACCCACAAATGTACTGACGCCTCCTACTACAAACACCACACCATCCGTAAGAACAGCCCCCCCGACGACCTGGTGCATGCTGTCTCTACCCCAGACCTTCTTGCTCCCCCAACCCCAGCCAAGCTCCTCCACCTCCTATATGGCAACCAACACAGCCTGACCCACCTCCTGGGCTTCAGAGCCCAAAAGAGGAAGGCTAACGAATCCCGAGAAACCCCCCATCACAGATATTGGAGGGTCCAGAAAGCCCCATGTACCATTCTCTGCCACCATCTCCCTTGTTACATATCTGCTAGCCTCCCCGTGCATTCCCACACCTACTCCTCTGCCACCTCCATTGTGGTCACTTGGTCCCCCGTCCATCTCACAGAGGAACAAATCACCCTGCTGGTTGGTCCCACCAGATTCCAGGAACTCCTCCATGCCTACAACACTGAATCTACCCCCAAGGCCGCCACCCCCTCCATTCCACCCAGACAAGACCTCCACCTCACTAACCTCCAACAACAAGGACAGTGGGCGGAGGGAGGAGAGTTTGATGCGAAATGGTACAGCGAACTCAGGCAAAACCTCATCATTAGCACGTCAGACCACCACCCAGACTGGGATATCCACCCCCCCGGCAAATACCACATACAGGCTGGTACACTGAATGACAGGTACCACCACCTCCCCCCCCAACTCAACAACGGAGACACCACCTACGTCTACTCACCAACAGGCCAATGTGTCGGTCATATACCCCTCTCCCAACTCCACCTCCTCCACCACAGATACCATACCACCAAGGCACACTCTCCCCACCTCTGGACCCTCCACAGCACAGGAACCTTCGCTGGAGACATAGCCACCCTCCTATCACAGCACAAGACACTACCATCTCCAATGTCTCCCCTGCCATACACAAAGCTATGTCCACCCTGGGGATGACAACGGACCTTGACACATCACCCCTCCTAATGAGTCCCCACCTCCCCATGGGCAACACCCCCACCCCCATTGGCCAACTGTTTGGCTTAGGACCCCACTGCTACTCCCAACCTTGGTACGGGGGAAACACACATCTCACCAGCCAGAAACCCTGAAGAGGCCCACAAGGCTGTTCGATGGGCACTAGGCAGTGCCATACATGCTCACACCCTAGATATTCCCGCGTGCACCATCCTCTTGGTCCCACACAAACCCACATATGCCCATAACGCCCTCCTAAATCACCCATGGGCTATGGAACTAGCCACTCTGCCTCCTAAGGCCAAACCCCTCACCCCCTCCCTAATCTGGACGGGGGGCAAACTCACCCCTGCCAAGAGACACAGAGGAACCTACAAACTCATTGCCATCTCAAACACAGCTGGCCATGCCAAGTACCTCCACAACCCACCCACTACATGGGCCCAAACCATGAGGGACATGGGGGCCACTTCCATCCCACGACCAGGTCCCCCCCCCCTCCCAACTGGGCCTCCCTACCACCCACCTACCCAAGGCACTTAGCTCCCTCCTTAAGACCTGGGCACAACAACCCACCCCCATGCAGATAGACCCCACACCCATAACACCCCCCGTGCTCCCGTGCACACATGCTATCCTACAAGCACCAGGCCTCGCTCTATACACAGATGGAAGTGCCATCATAGACAAAGAAGGCGTCCTACGCCTAGGGGCAGGCGTATACTCCCCCAGGGCCGCTGCACGTTGCCTCCGCATAGACCCTGGCGGAGCTGGCCATATTCTTGCTGGGTGCAGCCACCCTGTCTTCAAAGGAATGTATATCAACAGACATAATAAGGCGGTCCAACTCATCCAAAAGGCAGTAGCCAAAGGAGCTCTGGGGGCTCTCCCCATGTACATGGATGCAGGCACTTGTGAAGCGACATCCGACATTCCCACGAGACCCCCAACCACTCTCAAACCCCCTGATCTTCCCCAAGCCACATGGGATAAATACAGGCCTGATCTCCTCCTCATTGACGACGAATCCAAACCAAGAAAAGCCTACCTAGTTGAACTGGGCTACTGGTCAGACACTAACCACCACATCAAATTCCAGGAAAAGAGCGTTCAGCATAAGGAGCTCCAACGTATCCTTCAACAACAAGGATTCCTTGTCCACTACCTAGTCTTCACAATAGGTACCACTGGTACCATACCAATCACAACTCTTACCAATCTCTCCACCTTAGGGATCAGTCGCGAACACGTAGACAAACTCATCTCTAAGCTGCACAGAGAATCTATCGCCTCCTGTACCAGCATTCTTGCCACACGTCGCATGAAGGAGTCCCTCCCGCCTGGAGGGTGACACTTACTATGTCTGCCATGGTGACTTTCCCCAGCTGCGGCGTACGGGAGGGTCCCCTTAATACCACGCCCCTCCAGGCGTTATCTTTTTTTTTTTTACCAGAGCAGACTGTAGTGCACAGTACTGCGAGGAGGCAGGAAACTCGGGACCGGGTAGTGACCCCCACTTTGCCTACTCAGAGACATATAAGTCATCTACAACATCCCCCCTAATTCAAGGTATTCTTGAGATCAAGAATTCCTGGAATTAACTGAGGGGCATAAGAAATTAATGTAAGTAAATAGATAGATAAAAATTGAGAGCTGGTCTGCTACTGGTCAAGAACTTAGATAATAAAATCATTAAGTTCATGACTGGGAAAGGAAGCACCTGTAAGGTCTCAAAGTCAATAGATCAATATAAGAAGTTTATGCTGTGGTGAAACTGCAAAGAAGGTGCAGGATCAGTCTAAATTGCTGAGGAGGAAGCGGCAGGGAGGCTGCAGAGTCAAGCTTAGTGCTAGAAGATAAGAAGAGAAACTGCTGGAAAGATGCAGGCTAACTTGTAACTATGATATTTAAAGTAAGACACATGTAACTTGAGATTGATTCCCCCCCATGATTTGGGAGATGAGCTGGGGGAAACGTCCTAAATAAGAGAAGGTATCATGTGGAGAAAGAGATAAGGAAGGCACTACAAATTATCCCATTCTTAACAAGAATGAGATGTTAGGTGGCAGGTCCTGGCAGTTTAAATTGTTGCTTTTGTGTCGACCTTTAGGGGGAAAGCAATTAAGTACCATTGACAAAGGGAATAAAATTGAAGGGGAGAAACTGCAGTAAAAGGCAGTTGTGTGAAATATATTATACATACATATTATACATGCATACATTATTCACATAAGGGCAGTACAGGTGGTAAATCCTAGAGTGTTCATTCCTATTAAAAGGGTCAAATAATGCTATGGGTCATGGCCACTAAGTGCCATGAGTATGGTAGCCATCTAGGTCCAGTTGCTGCTCAACCTTGGCCAGGTAAGTGTCAAATGATCTAGAGGACAGGCCAGGTGGGCACAGGGTCAGCATCATGAAATCCATGGGGTTCCATTCCGTGCTCAGGTTGTTCACACAAATCATTCTTCCTCCAGGGTGGGCACAACTATGGGGGTCCATCAGCATCTTGGGGTGAAGGTGAAGAATTCCAGAGTGGGCATGGGCCAAGGCAGCTTGGAGACAGATGGCCCACTGCAGGGTTGGTCTGTTGACTGAGGAGACTGTGGGGTAGGACAGGACCATGTGCTGAAGCCTGCTGGTGTGCTTGATGAGACGTGCACACTCAGTGGATGGGTCTGAGTGCATGATCCTGGAGGGGAACTTGAGTCTCTCAGAGTCTCAGATTGCAGCAGGGGGAGGTACTTGGTCTGGAAACCTTGGACAATCTGAGCAAGGGGAAGCCTGATCATGTGGTTGAAAGCTGGTGAGGCAGATTTTTGAGGTGCCGTCGAGTCATGGGGAAATTGGATCTGTTATCACCAGAGTTGTTGAGGAATTGGACATGGTTGACATTGAGGTTAAGTTGCCCCCAAGGGGAGCCTCACATCAGGGGTGCTAGCTTGGAGTTTCCACTCATCCCAACTCATAACTTTGTCTAGGTCAGTTAGTTTGAGGGGACCAGTCCCATCAGGTGGTCCATCATATCCCTCATAGACAGTCCTGACTTGGTCTCTGAAAAGGTCCAGTTCATCTCTGGTCTGCTATGAGATTGTCAAGGTCATCAAAGGGTACACAGGGCAGGCGAGAGACAAAGGGTGGCAAGACAAACTCACTGTCACCATGATCTGACCTGAGTTAGGACGGGGTCTGAGCTGGGACAAGGTCTGGGAGGTTATCAAACCTACTGTCACTGTCACTGACACTCTCAGATGGTTCTGAAGTGGGACCTGGAGCAGGTCCTGGCAGATCCTCAGGCTCACTGTCACTCTCATGTGGTGCTGGAGTGGGACCTGGCACAGTCTCTGTAGCAGGGGTAACAGTGGATGCATCACCATTAGGCAGTACAGATTGGGTTACCATCATGATTCACACTGGTGGAGTGGATACCTTGACAGGTTGCCAGTACTCTTGTCCACCTGGTGTGTGCTTGGTAGTCCAGAGGGTGACTTCAGAGAGGGAACTGGTGGGATTAGAGTAGGAACAATCAGGAGAGGATGGAGGGGGACGGTAGACGTTAGTAAGGTACAAGCCATGCTTCTTGGGGCAAGTGAGGATCAGCTTGGTACCAGACTTCTTGGGGATGGAGAATGTTGCAGCAGTTCCTGAAAGAGTCAGTTGGAGGCCAGGAGAGGCCTCGGTGGCTGCGTGGACACTAAGAATGTTGACTGTGGTCTTGGGGGGTGCGAGCACATCATTCAGGATGATCAGTGACCCTCCATGGCCCCTGAGGTAGGCCTTGCCCTTCTGATGGCAGATTAGTGAAGGGGCTCCTTAATCTGCCAGCTGGAGCCTAATGGGCTGGGGGATATCCTGAACATGTAGCAAGATGTTGGGATTACTAGTGACATGGGCATGAGCACCAGAATCTATGAGCCATGACTGCTGCAGGGCTGGTTGGAAATTCGGATAGGGCGGGTGGCCTGGCAGGTCCTGGCAGTCATCGGAATCAGAGTCTGTACCCAAGCCTGGCATATCATCAACTATTGTGTAAGCATCATCTTTAGTACTTGATAGAGACTGCAGACTCAATCGTTACAGTCCCCCGGGGTAGATGGTATCCCTGCAGAATGGTACAGATTTGCTTCCCATGAGGCCAACTCCCGATTTGTACAAGCTATGACTAACCTGTTTAATCTCATCTGGAAGACTTCTTACCCCAGCCAATGGGCTGCAGCTGCCTTGGTACCCGTACCCAAATCCAAAGGCAGTGTGTATGACAAGGACAACTATCGAGGTCTTGCGGTGAGCAACTCCATAGGAAAGATCTTCTCCCTTTGCATGCTACGTAGACTAGATGATTGGTCAGAAGAATTCAACCTCAGAGCCGCCGGCCAATATGGATTTAGAAGTGGTAGGGGTACTGCAGATGCATCATTCATTCTTAACAATATTGTAGATAAATATAGAGAAAAGAAAAAACCACTCTTTGTGGCTTTTGTTGATTTCAAGAAGGCTTATGATTGGGTCAACAGAGACTTGCTATGGGATTGCTTAGCAAGGCTAGGAGTCAAGGACCCCTATCTCAGTATTCTGAAGTCCATGTATAATCATGTTGTTTTCCAAGTTCGCCTACATGGGGACATTGGATCCTCCTTTCCATCCCTTGTAGGAGTTAAACAAGGAGACCCCCTATCCCCACTCCTATTCGGTCTGTTCATTGATAGAATTGAATCGTTCCTCCAATCCAAGCTCCCAAATGTAGGGGCTGAGCTTAGGGGAAAGATTCTGCAACTGTTACTTTATGCTGATGACCTAGCTATAATGGCAGAATCCCCGGCAGATATGCAAGCGATGCTTGACTGCCTGAGAGATTTCTGCGAGGCTACTAAGATGGCTGTGAATATAAAGAAAACTGAGATTGTCGTTTTCAACAAACAATTCTGTGATGAGGCCCGCATGGATCCTGATTACAAATTTGTCTATGATGGAGCACAACTTTCTACAAAGTTATCTTTTATCTACTTGGGATCCCTCTTTGTGGATGGTGACTCAAGCAATCGTGCAAAAGCTGCTTTTTCTAGGATGCTCACTAAGGCCCAAAAGGCACACCACATGCTTCGTAGGCGATGCCATACTATGGAGATATACAATATTGATATTCTCACCCACCTGTTTGATTCTCTTGTACAACCTATCCTGAATTTTGGCTGTGAGGTGTGGGCTCCTTCTATTCTGAACAACACACTTATCTCAAATGACCATGCTTGTGAGAAATGGCATAGAGGTATACTTAAACAAATGTTGGGTGTTTGCCAATCTACTACATCTAATATTATCATGGAAGAGCTGGGTAGAACCCCGTTGTGTTTTGCTTGGCTTAAACAAGCTTTGCGCTTTTGGAACAAGACCATACATAAAGAACCTGAGGATCTCATTAGAATGGCTCTTGAGGAATCTTTTGACTCCAACACTGGCTGGGTTCATGACTTGCGTTGTGCTCTCCACAAGCTAGGATCCAGTAAAAACATCAACATTTTGGAGGCTGTCGATGTCGAAGGTATTATGTCTGAAGTTTTTGAGTCATGGAGGTTTAAGTACCCAAGTGACACCAATGCAGTTAGAGACATCCCTGATGAGAGAAGGGTTGGCTTTAAACGCCTCCGATACCAAAAATGGTTCGCAGCCAACAGCAATGATGAGAATGGCTTGATTCCCTTTACATCCGCCTTACATAAGCAGGATCAGATTCGTTCTATAGCACAGTTTAGAATGGGTTCCCATTGGCTGAACACAGAAAGAATGAGGGTGGTGGATAGAGCACACATCCCTCGCTCAATGAGACACTGTCAAATGTGTGGGTTCCAAAAAACTGAGGATGAAATGCATATGTTTGAGTGCCCTTTTCATAATGATATTCGCCTCCGCTACCAGAATCTGTTTACAGATATTTATAGGCATGTCCATGAGGATACCGACTTAACCGTATGGAATGTGGAATTCTGCGATTCCACATTCAGAACCTTTATGAATGGAAATGGCACTAAGTCTTTTTGGAGCAACCTAGCCGACTATCTTTCTACTTGTAGAAGAGCAAGACAGGAAGCCCTGGACTGCTTAGTGGCACCGTAATTTATTATCCCTTTTTTTTCTTCTTGAGACTTCTCATTTGTTAGCTTCTTACCTCCGCCACTGTAAGTGGTTGAGATCTGGGTCCTGCTCTAAGGGGTTTAATACCTACGCCACCAAAACGGTGGTTGGGAGTTTGGTTTGTTTGTCCTCGACACACCCCTGATGTAATGGGGTTTTTTGCTTTGTGGGTGCTTTTTCTTTTTGTTTAAAGCACAGAGTCTCATACACCCTCGCGGTGTCAAGTAGACTTTAACATGTAATGTAATGTAATGTAATGTAATGTAAGTTGATATAGAAGAGAGAGATTGTCGCACTGAGGCGGTATTATACTAGAGCAGACTGTAGTGCACAGTACTGCAAGGAGGCAGGAAACTCGGGACCGGATAGTGACCCGCACTTTGCCTACTCAGGTAGAGACATATAAGTCATCTACAGCATCCCCCCTAATTCAAGGTATTCTTGGGATCAAGAATTCCTGGAATTAACTGAGGGGCATAAGGAAAATATATGAAGATAGAAAAAGATAAATAAGGGCTGAGATGTAATCTACTTGAGTCAAGGACTTAGATAGTAAATTATTCACGCCAGGACTTAGGGGAAGGGGGTCCCTGCAGGGTCTCGTAGTCAATGGATCACTATAGGTTTCTGGTTTATGATGAAACTGCAGGGAAGGTGCAGAGTCAATTTGTACTGCTGATCAATAAAGAAGCTTCAGGAAATCTAGGGGACACTGGGCTGCAGGGAGGCTGCATGGAAGCTGTAGGAAAACTGTCAGGGACACTAGGCTGCAGAAAAACTGCAGGGATGCTGCAGGGAAGCTGCAAGGATGCTAGGTTTGCAGGGAAGCTGCGCAGGGAGTCTAAACTGCTGGGCTATGGGGAAGCTGCATATTAACTTGAAAGGAAGCTGCAGGGAAGCTGCAGGGGTACTATACTAGGGATTTAAACTACTGGGAATCTGCAGGGAATTTGCAGAGTCTGCCTTGATACGAGAGGGTTGCATGATTTGAGAAAGGAGGCTTAGTTGACAAGATGTCTGTGCTAGTCCCCCCATAATTTGGGAGTGAAGGCTAGTACGGAGATGCTAAATTAGAATAACGCAGGCATCATGTCTTCCGCATGAAGACATCCAAAGGGTATAAACTTGAACTGCACGTGTGTCAGTACATGGGGCAGTACAAGGGGCAGAACATGAATTAATTCCTAGAGTGTTCATTACTAGTCAAACAGTTGCTGGGGAGCATGGCAACTAAATACCATGTCAGGGATAGCCATCCTGGTTCAACTGCTTTGTGACCCTATCCATGAAGTTGACAAAGGACCTGGCCCTTGATGGCAGAGCTGGTGGGAACAGCTGGATCAGGATGTAGTCCATAGGTGTCCAGCCAATGCTCAGGTTGTTGATGCAGATCACATTGCCTCCAGGATGTGTGCAACTCTGGGGGTGCATGAGCATGGCAGGGTATAGGTCCAGGACTAGGTAGTGGGCATGGACCATTGCAGCTTGAAAACAGATTGCCCACTGTGGTGTGACTCTGTTGGCTCTGGACACACCTGGGAAGGCACTGACAAGTTCTTGTAGCCTCCTGGTGTGTTTGATGAGGGGTGCACACACTGTGGATGGGTCAGAATGCATGTCTCTGCCTGGGTGTTGAAGGAGTTCATCTCGCAGGATGTTGGGGAACTTTGGGTGGAGTTCAGCAATTATCCAGTCCAGGCGTTTTCTCACAGCATAGTTGATAAGTGGGGCAATGGGATGGTGATTGATTCTTTCAAGGCTGGCTTCAAACCTGGAACGAGAGTCCCCAGAATAGTTAGTGAACTTGACAGTGGGGGGCAAATAAATCAGGGGGCACATTGGAGTTCAGCTCACCGAAAGGGATATCCCCCCCCCAGGGGCAGGGGTGTCAGATTGGATCCACTCAGAGTATGTTAGGAAGGTTTGACCATGAGACAGGAAGTATGTTAGGTCTGCGTGGAACAGCCCATTTCCATTTGGTGACCCATCAAAGTTCTCATACACTTTTCTGAACTGGTACCTCAGGGCATCCAGTGCACGTCTTCCTTCTGCTTGGTCAAGTGGAGGATCAGTGATTCCATAGGGCACCTGCTGTAGGAAGGTGTCTGGTGTGGAGGGATCTGGGTTGGCCTGGGGCATGCTGTGGGGAAGGGGAGAGCTGGAGGAAGCTGTACCGTATATATCTTTGGTGCCACAGCTGGGGTGTTGAGAGGGAAGAGGTAGGGTGAGGGGTGGAAGGAGGGGGAAATGGGAGGGGAGGTGGAGGAGGAGGTGGGGAAGGATTAGGAGGACGAGGTGGGGGAGGAGGGGGAAGAGGGGGTGTAGGAGGACGAGGAGGAATATGTGAGCATCATGAGGCAGGTTGGCCAACCCCATGGGGAGGGTGCTACTTCTGTGGATCTCCAGTACTCTTGCCCTCCAGGAGTGTGATTTGTCTCCCTGAATGTCATGGGAGCGTCTGGATCACTGGACAGGGCTGAGCATGCTGGAGATGGTCTGAGGACCTTGGTCATGTCCTGTCCTTTGTTCTTGGGGCATGACAGGATATCCTTGGATTGGGAGGTGAGGTTCTGTTGGATGTGAAGGTTGCAGCCTGTCTTGTGAAACCTGTGGCGAGGTGTGATGCCCTTCGGAGGGCAGCAGGGACACTGAGGATGTTACATGTGGTCTTGGAGGGTGCCAGCATGACGTCATTCAGGATGATCAGGAACCCATCTAGGCCTTTCAGGTAGGCCTTGCCTTTCTTGTTGCAGGTGATGGAAGGTGCATCTGCTGAGGAAAGCCTGAGGGTCACTGGCTCATCAAGCTACTGAACGTGTGAGAGGTTGTTGATTTCACTGGTGGATTGTTCAGTTGCACCGTAATCAATTACCCAATGCTGGTTCAGGACATCACTGAAAGTCAAGGGATCTGTGGGGCTAGGTAGCACGTGTTCGTCGTGCGTCGTCGTCATCATCATCAGAGTCCTGGACAAGGGGAGGCATATCATCTTCCTCTAGGGTGAAGGCATCATGGTCACTCATTTGGGCAAAGAAAGCAGAGGACACAGGACCGTTGTGGGAAGCATAGTGTACAAACTTGCCTCTTTTGTTGTCATCAGCAAATCTGGCGGGGCAGGTGTCAGTCTCAGGTGCACTAGTGCAAGGGTAAGTGCCATGAAGTTATGTTCCTCGTTGTCATCTTCACAGTCGTAGTAGTCAGATCCAGATCCAGATCCATCAGCTACATGTGCATGGCGGGACCTAGATCCAGGTATGGGCTTGCTCTTGTAGCGTCTCCTGTTAGGGCCAGTCCTCTTGCCATTCCTGTCCTTCGTAGGGGACCTGGATCCACTTCTTCTCCTTGGGTACTTGGATCCGTTTGTGGCAGATGTGGAGGCAGGATCATCAGTGTCAGAGATGCCCTTAGGCTTGTAGCCCCCACTGGTCTTTGCACTGGGGCAGTAGGTGGCTGAGTGTCCATATCCACCACAGTTGTAGCAGGTCATGGTGGACTCATCTATGTAGGCACCAGCAGCTAACTCCAGTTGTGTGGGGGCACCTGTGATGGATGACTCAGGAAGGGATGTGACCTGGGCATACTGCATGAGTGCTGCAGATAAGGCCAGGAAATCAGTGATGTGCAGGGTGTGGTATGACTGCACAAATCCAGCAAACTCAGGTCTGGTCCTCAAACCCTTGATGAGGATGGTGTAGAAGTAAGGTCTCCTTGGACATGGTGGAGACACTTGCTGCACTACTGGTGGGAATTTGGGAGTACATTTCTTGGCATCTGACAAGGTAGGCATTGAGTCCCTCTTCCATTCCAATAGTGGCACCATACATGGCAGGAAAGGAGGAGAACTCTTGATCCCCAGCTACAGCACCTACCATACTGTCGTCTGAGAAATCTGATGCCTTTAGTGGCCATGTCAGTGGACGTAAGGAGTGCTGTCTGGATGGGTTTGGACAGGGACTGGAGAACAATCATGAATGCCTGGTGGTTCTGTTGGCAGGTAATCCTAGAAGGAGTAACAGCAGCTGCCAGAGGTTGGTTTTCATTGTCAGGATCAAGGCGTGTACCAACGACAATGGGGTACTACTCGCTGCCTGTGGCTGGCTCGCCTTGAGGGGCAACGTCGAGCTCGGCATCGACGCCGATGAAGAAGCAACTCGACTTGATCTGGAAAATGAGGATCCGGCAGTGCTCAGCAATGCCTTGGCCGCCACTGTAGATGGGCAGTCTATCTAGAGCGTTGAGGGGCGTGCATGGCGAAAGCGGCGAGTTGAAGGAGAGGGTACGGGCGGCGGGAGTAAGTTTTGAGTTGCAGTGGTTCGGAGTGGGGGAATGGCGATTTGGAGGGGTTGGTATGACGGTATATATCAGGTGTGAGGGGGTTTGGGGAGTAGTAGCTGGGGATGGGGATGGCACCGCGAAGGGTGAGCCGAAGGAATCCAGCGGAAGGGAGGGATGAAAGTAGGCAGGCAAAGCGAAGTGCAGTTCGGTGGCTGGGATGTCACCTTCCAGGAAGGCAAGAGCTATCACGCAATAGCTAGTGCACAATCTATCTGCTGCTCACAATGGGAGATCGTACTGACTCCGTGTTTCAGGTGAAGAGGCAGATGAAGATCTCCTCTGACGTCGTTAGTTGAATACGATGCGGGCGATACTCGAGCAGCAGCAAGCGGGAACTTAATCAACGGCGAGCGGGCGAGCAAATCAGCAGCGGCAAAGTGGGCTCACCGCCTCAGTGCGACTTTCTCTCTCTCTTCTATATCAACTGTAACGATTGAGTCTGCAGTCTCTATCAAGTACTAAATCTTTCCCTTCCCCACGTCTATCTCGTGGTGGTGATCTGGACCCATGGGCAGCAGCAGTGGAGTCCACATGTCTGTGGGCAAGGTCAGTGAGGGCACTGGGACATTCTAGGGAACTATGGCCATATCCACCACTGTTCCAGCAGGTCATGACAGAAGGATCAATGCGCTCCTGGCATTGCCTATAGGCTGCAGCAGCCACGTGGATGTTCTCGTCACTTGTAGAGGTGACAGGGAAGTCCATAACTTGAGCATGTTGCGTCAGCTGATTGGAGAGGGAGTTGAAGTTTGGGCATACAGTATTTCAGTGTTGTGAAAAGAGTTTCTGAATCCATCAAATTCAGGTCTGGGCTTGAGACCCTGCACCACAAGCTTTTGGAAGGTAGGCATGTATGTGGTGGATACCCCATTTGTAACTGGGACTTGGGAGTAGAGGTCTTGACACCTGTAGAGGTATGTTTGGAGGGATTCAGTAATGGTCAGCTTGTTGGCATAGAGGGATCGGACAGCTTCAAGCTCCAGGTCTCCAGATCTTGACTCATACATGATGGAGAGATACCTGATGGCTTACCTTTAGTGGCCATGTCAGTGTGAGCCTGGACACCCTGTTGGATGGCTTCAGACAGGGAGTCTAGGATTATTTTTAAGGCCACATAGTTTTTGTGGATGGTGATCCTGGCGGGAGTAAGAGCCGCTGCAAGAACCGGATTAGCATTGCCAGGATCCGCCAGAACATTTTCGACAGCAGAGTAGCCGTCAGCTGTAGGAGGTTCATTCGCCGGGGCGACTGCCTGTTCAGCACTTTATTTAACAGCCAGGCGTGGACTTGAGGATGAGGATGACCGTGGCGCGGTGCTTGGTCCAGGGGTAGTCAGGTGAACCTGTAAAGATCTTTTGGTGGACCTGCATCCTGTATGGTAGTAGATGACCGTAGCGATGAGTGTAGAGGCGACAGTAGCAACGAGGAGGCAACGGCAATCCAGCGTTTCCGTGGAGGTGTGTCTTGGGCAGGAGATGAAGGATGGTCTTCATGTGAAGTGCAGTTATTTGGAGGTGTGGGAAGGGGGGTTTACAGTTATTTCTAATAGGTAGGGGGGAACGAAGGGGTCTGGGCAGCGAACGGCGATCTAAAGGGATATAAATGCGTGCTAATGGTGAAGTGGGGTAGGGTAGGATAGGGTAGGGTAGGGTAGGGTAGGGTAGGGTAGGGTAGGGTAGGGTAGGGTAGGGTAGGGTAGGGTAGAGGTAGGGTAGGGTAGGGTAGGGTAGGGTAGGGGAGGGTAGGGTAGGGAAGGGTAGGGTAGGGTAGGGTAGGGTAGGTAGGGTAGGGTAGGGTAGGGGTAGGGTAGTAGGGTAGGGGTAGGAAGGGTGGGGGGTTAGTGGTAAGGGTCGGGTGGGGGGGAGGGGGAGGGGGGGGGGAGGGGAGGGGAGGGAGGGAGGGAGGAGGAATGAGGTCAGCAATGAGTTCGCTGAGGCATACCAAGCGTCGCAGGCTCAAAGAATGCTTGACGCTATATGATATCTGGTGAGGCTTCTCAACTCACGTAAAAGATAACGATGACAAGCAGGTAGCTTCTTGGAAGGCTCCAGCATAGGTTGACGCGTCAAGCGGAGGACGAGGGGAGTCCCCGTAAAAGCAGTAGACTGTGCAGGGTAAGAGCCTAGATTCCACGGAGGGCAACCTAGCGATTCCGGAGCAGTAGACAGGCTTAAGCAAGTCAAAGGATAACTGGCACACGAGTGGCACGTTTGCAATGGTTGGTCTTCTGTAGCGTTATTGAAATTGAAATTGAAATTGAAATTGTTACATCCGTGTAGAACCGTTACTCACAGGACGTGAAGTTAAGGACACCATAGCGTAAGCCGGAGCTAGCTATAGTCACCGTAGGACCATCTCAGTAAAAAGAATTACCACCGATGCCTGAACGGCAGGCACCGTAGCCCCATCATGCCAGTGCAGCTTAATGCGGGTTTTTTTCACCCCGGTTGGGAAGCAGCGGCACAATACAGCTGGTAAGACAAAACCTGAGAGGGGGGACGGTCTGTGTGCTAGTCCCCGAGTATCGACCCGGGGTGTGTTTCCATAAAGCGTCTGCACTGTAAAATACTCTGGAAACTAGTAATGGTGTGAGAATGGACTGTGTCCGCCAGTTTGAGGGCACAGGATCTCTGAAGTCCAAGAGTGGTCATAGAAGTCAAAAAAGAGGTAGCGTTATATATTGGATGGCGCGCATAACATTTCAGTCGTAGCTGTTTACACTGCAACTCAATGGAGTAAAAGATACCGTAGAAAGAGAGTCCAATAGGGAATCATATAGGAAAGATCTAATGCGTACATCATAGTTCTGCATTTCTGCATAGCGGCGTGCAGGCCACATGCGTGCTGGCCTGGACGCTTGGCGGCAGACAACACGGGGCCTGGTGGGAACAGGTACCGGTGTGCTTTGCCTACACAGTTGCCGACATGCAAGTCAGACAATAATATAACCTAGTCCGCACTTTTAGTGGACTAAACAGTTTAATAACTTATCCTAGTCCACACTTTTAGTGGATTAGACTGTTAAATGACTTAACCTAGTCCTCACTTTTAGTCCTCACTTGTCCTAGTCCTCACTTTTATACACACACTATAACTGTAAAAGGCATTAGCTGGCTGGTAATACATTAATGGGCCCACAGATCAGTAACATGTACTAAGAACCTGCCTAGGAGATTTTCAAGCTTTACATGCCACAACTTGTATTTTAAACCCATTTTGGGCCATTTTCGAGGCCTTTTAGGCCTCTGTCACAACTTGTGTTTCTCCATTTCCGATTCTGAGTCACAGAACATTGTAAAATAAAGACTATGCATTCTTCCTGTAAAAAAGTGCATGTCCATGTTTGGTGCGGGGCCTAGCTTGAGACAATCCTCTGCAATCGTGCCTTCATAGTCACAGCTTGATAAAAACATAAATATTCATCCTATCAGATCCTACATAAAATTTAGAGTGGAGGGGATTGTCTCTACTCTCCTTCCGGCCATCCCCGTTCCCCCCTATTGGGGTTTCAGATGTAATGCAGCCCCCCCCCCCCTGTGTGTGTGTGTGTGTGTGACTGTGGGGTACCCGGGCCGGATTCGGATGTATGGGGGCGGGGGCGCGGGCAGCGCCGGGCAGCGCGTATCAATTTTCAACGGACAATTCCGGGCTTATAATAAGGTTGACGTGGCGCCCAGCTCGGCACTCAGCTCGGCTCTCAGATTTCAACTGTAGGGCCTACCATTCAGAGGCCAACTGTCGGGCCACATGCCAATGTCCAGCTCGTGCTCATACACATTGTGGGAGCATGCCTACTTTGCCCTTCAGTCGCTCTTTCTTCACATGCGCTGATCTCTTGTTCTGCGACTATGCCTCGACTATGCCTGTCCTATAGCTAAGCCACTGTGCCTTCACGTCTTCCTTTTAGTTTCCTTCCTTCCTTCGCTTTATTTTCCGCTTTCGCTTGACAACATTTGCATTCTCCGAGGTTCTCCTCAATGCCCACGTTTCAGAGCTAGGATTCATTGTTATTCTTTCCCCTCTGGAGCTTTGTGATGCAGCAACTATGGTCCTGCCTCGGTGCAGGATCTAACAATGCCCCGGCGACCATCTGTTTGGATAAGTTGCTCCCTCTGGAGCCTTTATGTGTGCCACCTGGGGTGTTCAAGGACGACAACGAGACGATTGAGTTGCAAATGGACTGCGCCGCATCCGCCTTTGCAGCGATCAGTGTCCCTACTCTCTCGTCTTCACCCATTCTCCCTCCGGTCAGTTATCCCACCAGGCTAGCGTCGATACATCGTTTTACGTGGGAGATGCCCCATGCCCATTGATGCTCCTCACTGATCTTGTATGTTAACACCCTATGAAGAGGCGTTACAAACATTTAACTAGGTGCAGACAGCCGTACGACCTTATTCGCGTGACCTTAGCTCACAATACGTAATGATGCAAAATGATCATTATGACCTACGTAGGCGCATTAGAAAGAAAGATAAACGCCTAGTCGGCGTGGCTTTAGGAATTATATGTTGGCGGATGAGATGACGGACAGGTATCCGCCAATTATGATTCAGGCCAAACGGGATTGGGCCATCCGCCAACATTTCGGCAGGGGCAATACAGTGCAGTACACAGTTTGGGGGGGAGTAGCCGGACAACTTCCTTGATTTCCGACGACTTTTCTTTTCTTTTCTTTTTCTTTTCAATATAGTTCTAACCCTTGAGTAGATGAATCCTCAACCAGCTTTGGGCTCCTCCCTCTGTCTCTCTGCCTACTGTTGCCCCCTCCCTTCTTCGTCCCCTCTCTACTGCTCTCCCTATCCCGCATCAGAAGTGAACATTTCCTTGCACTATCTTAGTCCCCTCCTGCCACGGTTGGGCAGGTCTCTTTAGCCTGTTTGGCTACCATTGGACTTTAAAAATACAGTTTGAAATGAACATTGCCTTGCACTATCTGCATTTCTGTCTTACATTTCCCTTTTTTTAGTGCCAAAGACGTGGTTAAATGTCCAAGCCAATGATATTCGATGCTAACTCATTTGAGTCCCACTCGAATCTGGTTTGAATTGGGAAAAAATGTAAAAAGGATTCCGCCATTGGTAACCTTAGCCAGTTTATGGAGTCCCCCGAATCTGTACTATCCGCCAACCTTATAGCAATTCAGGGGATGAACTGGACAAAAGAATTCCGCGAGAACTCGTACTTCGTACATCGTCGAAAATTTTGGCCTTGAAATTGGAGGCTTCTCGACAATTTGGCCTGGAATTTTCGACAATTCTCGGCAGCGTACGAAACGTTTGTCCAGTTCATCCCCTGAATTGCTATAATGCGCAGCACTGATTATAGCCCCTTTTGGGTGCCTTCCGCCATCTCTATTTTCCGCCAACATATAATGCGCCAACGGGTACTTTCTTGCTTGCCCCTCGCAGGAAGCGCCTATCTTGCACGTTTTGCCAGCCCCCACTAACCCACTCTTCACAGCGCCATTGTACGCTCCGCTCGCGGAGAGTTTGGTTATGTGTACAAGGCGCGTTGGCATGGCACTCAAGTCGCTGCCAAGGTCCTCCTTTCCAAGGACGAGCAGGTAGGGCACAGGCACCCCTACGTATATGTAGGGGTCGGCTATGTTATATAATATTTGTGTATAAATAATATTATATAATATAATATAATA